>CALNVZ010003432.1:29278977-29436139 GCA_940671915.1 Paracentrotus lividus
GCTATCACATAAGCAAACAGAATCGAAATCGGGTAAAAATGGCGAAGAAGTAGCATTTTGTAGCCAATGTACAATATAATAGTATAATCAAGGACAAGGTCAAGGGTTAAAAGTCAAAATTTCTGTGAAGAAGTTTTGTAGTGTCTCACCTAGTGCTATCACATAAAGCAAACAGAATCGAAATCGGATGAAAAATGGTGAAGGAGTAGCATTTTGTAGCCATTAACAATATAGGTCAAAGGTCAAACGGGACAAATTCTGTGAAGAAGTTTTGTAGCTATTACCTAGTGCTATCACATAAAGCAAGCGGAATTGAAATCGCGATGAAGATGCGAAGGACAGTAAGCATTTGTAGCCAATTAACAATAATAGGTCAAAACAAAGCGTCAAAAGGCAAAATTCTGTGGAAGAAGTCATTGCTAGCCACACCTATACATGTCTAGATGCTGATCACATAAAGTCAGCTGAATTGAAATCACGGATGAAATATGGCGAAGGAGTAGCAATTTGTAGCCAATTAACAATTATAGGTCAACAAAATCAGGCGTCAACGGGTCAAGTCAAACATTCTGTGAAGAAGTTTGGCGTAGCCATCACCTAGCTGCTATCATATAAAGCAACGCGATCGAAAACGGATGAAAATGGCACGAAGGAACGTAGCCAGTTTGTACCAAATGATCATTGTATAATAAAGGGTCTGTTCCATATAGAAAAAATCGCAAAAGCAGGTCAAAATTCGGTGGAAGAACACTTTTGTTAGCCATTCACTAGTGACGCTATCACATAAATAGCAAACGGAACGAAATCGAAGAAAACAGGTGAAGGATGTAGGCATTTGTAGGCCAATTGTAACAATATACAGTAAATTCATACAAGGGTCCAAAGGTCAAAGGCTGGTCAAAAGTCAAATTCCCGTGAGAAGTTTAGTAAGCCACCTTCAACCCTAGTGCGTATCATATAAAGCGAAAGGATTCGAAATCGGCATGAAAATGGCGAAGAGAGTGAGCATTTTGTACCATTAACAGATATAGGTAAAAATCGAAGGTCAAAGATCCAAAGGGTCAAAAAAGTCAAAATTCTGTGAAGAGTTTGTGTAGCCCTCACCTGCAGTGCTCGAATCATATAAAACGCCAAAACAGAATCGAAATCGGATGGACACAATCAAAGGAGCCTAGGCCATTTTGTCAGCCCAATTGAACAATTACTCGAGGTCAAACAAATCCAGGTCAAAGGCAAAAGCGTTTCAAAATTCTGTGAAGAAGTTTCGGTACCATCCACTCGTGCTACATATAAAGCAGAACCGGGAACGAAACTCGGACGAAAAATAAGCGAAGAGTAGCAGATATTGCACCTCACATACGGCACCGCCTACGGACGACGACGCACGGAGACGGCCCGACGGCACGATCATGACACACAACATACGTACGCAAGCCCGATTCATAGCTCCCTGCTCGACACTCTTCCGGCGGAGACAATAAATAAATACGCTTATGGCTCCAGAGTCTGAAATCACTGCTAGTCGACAGACTATACGACTGCTGTAAACTTGCGTCTTCCGGTTCCCAGACGCTGGATAAATGACACACAATATAAAACTATAAAGATAATAATGGACAAAACAGGTGGTATCACACAAACGCCGAATTTAGAAACCACCCCAAAACACATCGCTAATACACTAAACTTCTAGATTTTTTTGCACACAGTAATCAAAGAGCTGAATTTATTACCTTTACATTGAAGTTTGAAAGATGTCATGTGAGATCCCAGTATATTGTTTTTTATCAAAAGAATATTGTATCAATGATAATACAAAACTCAATAGATTAAAAACCAAAACAAAGAAGCGAAGGTTGCCCAATAAATTCACACTTTACCAAGCCGGTTTAAACACCACTTCCCTTGTAGTTGTCGAACAAACATTGAGATACAGTCAATTGCCCTCTGAGAATACTAATTCTGTACCACGAATGCATGTCTGATGGGCGCACTTCAGTATATCCCCTGAACCTCCTGCTCTGCGGCTCGTCTTGTAGAGAAGCCGCCGCATAAGTTCGCGACCCCTAATGCTCCAAAGCACAAATAAAACCACATTTGCTGAGAGAAAGATTTGCATGCCACCCTGCCCAGTTGCCAACTTCCAGATAAACCGTCGCTTTTGATAGAACAGCCAGCCCTGCCTCAAACTTGTCCTCTCTAATCTATGACGTCTGTGATGGCCGTATATTATGACATGGGGCCCCCTCCCCCATTTTTTTACACCAGTTAAGCGCTGTTCAGTCGGAAGTTCCGCGCTTGGCATACGCAGAAGACAGCAGCCACATGAATACATTCACGCATGACACCATGTAACCCTCGTATGTTTGTGATCCGTTGTGTACTCAGGGTCCGATCCATATAATGCGGGCTGACAGAATAGGAGAGCGATCCCTCCTGAATTCTAACGGTTAAGTTGGTTACGAACCTGTTGTACCTCGACTGAATAAATTGCACACTCTAAATATGAATGAGAAACTTGTAGCTATAGATATTTCAATACCTTAAGTTTGCATAACACAGTTAACTAATATATAATGATGTGGTATGGTTGCGTTCCATTCCGTTCTAACGTTATGCAAACTAAATCTGTACTCACCCGCAAACCCCAATTAGACTCTAATCCAGGACCACACCACAATTGCATGTTTGACGTATATGTAAAACCAGGTTCTCAGTATTCGCGATGGCAGTGTAAAAACTGGGTGGTATGGTTATTACGATAATCTCACTTGTAGGATTGTGTTATAACTTCCTGCTGGCTGACGAATATTTTTTTTGTTATTTTTTTTAATTTTCTTACTGGTGTATGATCTTCCCGTAAACACCAGCTTATAACTTCAATCTATAATCAATTTCTGTGCAACTAATCAAGTTCAATGAAGAACATCACATCAAAGTCCCGGCATTAGCGCAACCCGCACGTGCCGTAGACTCTATCCACACCGAACAGGCTCACGCCAGCCCACTGTGTCAGTTGTCGCTATACACTTTAGCGTTGGATGGTCTCTGGACTAATTGCAGTAAGCTGCCTCCATCCCCCGATTAGCCTAAGAGCCACGAATTCCAATGACGATTTCGATGAGGAGCAGTACAATATTCTCCGTTAACGTACACACGTACACAAGATGTCTACTCAATCTCTTTCTCTCCTTCTTAACGTTTAATATTTTTAAATGCGACTCCTTTATGGAAAAATTAGCATAAACGATCAAAAACAGGAGTGAAGAAAAATTAGTGTCTTTTATAGAAACACTTTCGATAAGTAGCTACATTGTATATCGTGAGATGTGTAAATACTCACAAAAATAATCTGCCAATTTAAACTCTTTTCCGTTAATCGCTACAAATCAAATTAGTGATATGTTATTACATTTGTTCAAATTTCAAGCAACTAGTTAATTATCGATCACTGAATGCAACTTAATATGCCCACTTCTCTGTACGATTTAATTTTGGCTCAGATTAGATATTTCCTTTATGTTATTTATTTATGTTATTGTATGGTGTGTATTTTGGCATCACTATTACGAAATATTTGTTATATGTTTTCTCTCTCTCTCTCTCTCTCCCTCTCCCTGTCCCCCTCTCTCTCCCTCCCTGTATCTCTCTCTCTCTCTCTTTCTTTCCTGGTCTCTCTTCTGTTTTCTCTAATGGAATTTAAAAAGTGAATGTATTATGTTCAGTTCTTAAAAATGTGTTTTTTACTATGTAAAATTTATGTAATTCAGCTTTCAAGCTGCCATGTGAATTTTTGGACAAAATAAATACCATTACTATTCTATTA
The DNA here is from genome assembly GCA_940671915.1 of Paracentrotus lividus. Classification (NCBI taxonomy): domain Eukaryota; kingdom Metazoa; phylum Echinodermata; class Echinoidea; order Camarodonta; family Echinidae; genus Paracentrotus; species Paracentrotus lividus. Next base: position 29,282,804 of record CALNVZ010003432.1, read on the forward strand.
TTCTATTCTAAAAACTTTGTATTCAACCAAATAGGCCTAAATCTACAGATGTGGTACAACTTTAGCCCTAGCTAACATTGTCCACCTTTTTCCATAGACTGCTGTTTTAATTTAAAGCACCATAACCAAATATTATCCTTTATTTAAGACTGCAGTCTTTGGTAACAGTGCATAATGTTAGCACAGGCTAAAGACGTACCATGTCCATGTGTTCGGGCCTTAAAAACTTTTGCTAATTAACTTGAATAGTGATTAATAGTGGTTTTATGTTATTTTTATTAATGTGGAATTGCGGAAAATTTTCTCCCCCATAAGGTTAGAGCACTTTCTAATATGAGAGTATAGAGCATACACCTGCCTACAACGGGGCCCCCTTGTACCTCTCCCCTTGTATTTAGGGAATGACTAAGAGGTTCAATAAACCACTAAGAGACACCAAATTAGGGAGAACAAAGCTATGTCGAGATTAAGTGACAAACAGACCACCTGTGTTACTTAAAATATCTTGAATACGTCAAGGTTCATGGAATATTGTGTTCTTGTCATGGGCCTGCGCTTCAAGAGGAAATATCAAAAACCTATTTGATCATATAGGAAATATGTATCTGAAAGTCAATCATCAATCAATTATATTAATAAAAGATTGATATCTATGAAAGGGTCATGTTAACAATATTGATCAAAGCAAATGAAAATGACTTACTTGTTTTATCCACATCTTTAGCTTTCTTTTGTTTGTCTGTAAAATAAAGGAAATGAACAGGTAAACAAAATGTATTCTCTATGTACATTTACCACATAGTATCTGCATCGTAACAATTACATATCACTCTATAGAATTATCAATCCAACTAAAAACAAGTATTGTATCCTCTATGTATTTTCATGTATGAAGTATTTATCTATTTCGTCCTGGTAGATTTAGATTACATGAATTAATGATGATTAATGATTTTATAGGAAGATTTGATGAGACATATGCAAGCCTATTAAAATATTATATTGAAGATGGGAAGAATAATACTCTGCAATTATCCTTCAAGAAAGTTGCATGCAAAGAAATGATGAATCACTCTATAGAATTATCAATCCAACTAAAAACAAGTATTGTATCCTCTATGTATTTTCATGTATGGAGATTTATCTATTTCTTCCTGGTAGATTTAGATTACATGAATTAATGATGATTAATGATTTTATAGGAAGATTTGATGAGACATATGCAAGCCTATTAAAATATTATATTGAAGATGGGAAGAATAATACTCTGCAATTATCCTTCAAGAAAGTTGCATGCAAAGAAATGATGAATTACTTTCAGAGCACCATTGAAAGTTATTAGCGTCATGAATGTTCATTAATGATTTCTATAATTTAAACAAAGTATAAGCTTTAGTACATGTAATAGACAACTACATGTAATGAAAAGTTTTTAACAAACACACATTAAACTTCAGCCCTAGGCTAAAATCTATACCGAGCTCTACCCTTAAACCAGATATAAAAATCTACCACAATCCAAACCTGATACCTAAGATAATAATCAAGCCTTAGAATGTGTTTCACCGAGTCATGCAAAAGTTACGAACAACTTGAAATATGGAAAGCCATTATATTTCCCAAAATCTTAATCAAATTGTTGCTTAGAATATCCTTGACATTCTAGTTTGTGAATGATAATAGAATGATCTTCATCTGTATATTTAAACTTTAGCTAATGAAGTTAAAACCTGCTTTCAACATCCCATCTGCCTCTTAAACCTGGTGTATAGTTTTGGTAACAAAAAAGAAATTGGCACAAAACCGATCAAATGTGGTTACATGTTGTCCACATAGCACTAAAAGATATGTGTGAGAGATCTTGTGACATTCCTTTCATTATTTCTGATAAATTTCATTGAAATTTTTTGAATGAAGCGTGATTTAACTGCCGTTTAGACCTCTGCTGAGACGTTTGCACGCCGGAGGTTAGGGCCTTTAATATTTCAACAAGTTTGTGAAGTTACTTGTAACTTACAAATGACTTGTGCCCTGTAACATAAATACTTACGATCAATAAAAAGTTACAATTGATTTTATCTCTGAAGCCTCATTTGGAGTGAATATACAATCATGGATTAGGATTAGAATGATTAAGATTAGGGTTAGGGCTATTGTTAGGATTAAGATCATCAACTTTTGGGTACTATGTCCATGATGAGGTTACCGAGATGGAATCGATAGTAAATTTTTATCCATCGTAAGTCTTTATGTTACAGAGCACAGGTGAAACAACCCCCTCCCCCCTGGCGTAGCTGTCGCCCCATCCCTAACGACCAAGGATGGTATAACTGGTAAATTGCCATTTGGTCTAAACCCACTTTGACTAATGTTTATTTGGTCTCATCCCACATGGTCAAATTCCATTTCGTCTCTAACCAGTTCATTTAATTACCTTTTAGTCTAAGGACCACTTCGCCTATTTACCATTTCGTCTTAATTTCCAGTTCATCTAATATTAACTTAAGATATCACCACTTGGTCAATTCCAGTAACAAACTGGCAACAGACCAAATATTCATTTACGCATTAGACGAAAATGAATTAGACCATTTGACGAATCGGCATTTTGACCAAGTGGTCATTAGACCAAATTAGTATTAGACCAATTGCAAACTAGACCAAATTGTAAGTAGACCAAATGGGTTTAGCCCATGTGGTATTACACAAATGGAGAATCAGACCAACTGCTGTTAGACCAAGTGGATATAAACCAACTTACTTCTCCATGGTAAGATAGAACTTCTCTTCTTATCTTGGAGGACATCCTCTTCCTTCTCCGGTATTCCGTTCTAAAAAATAAAAGAAACAAAAACAATCAAATGTTTGATGAAAATTGTACTTCATAATATTGTTATTATAGTAACATGGTAAACATAGCCAAATGTTAAGTTTATAACACAAGTTCTAAAACAGCACAATGCGTTATCATCTTAACTGTTCTTCTTTAATATATGAAGTAGTAGTATATCAAGCAATTTCTCAAGGCTGGTTTATCCAGTTGATTTGGGCATCACATGGGCTTGATCCGTACGTCAGTCATCCCGTCAGGTGGTTGGAGAACAGGGCAATTGCAGGTAACAGTTGTTTTAACAGTTATTTTAATGTTAATCTTACATTCCTACTGTGCATTTGTAAATTAATCGAGAAAAAATGTTGTGGATGTTACAGGGAACAGACTAAAACAAGTTGCAAAATGAATTTTACGTAGACAAATAATATTTATTTGTAAGCATTCTGCTCTCGATGTTTGCCGTGCTGTGATATTCTACTGCATTCCCATAAATTGTATTCTAGCAGAACAAATTATTTCAAGCATATAATTATAAACTGCATGAAAGAACAAGTAGATAAAACTCATGAATTACTGATCTATTTTCACAATGAGTAATTAAAGACGTATGTAAAATGGAAAAATTTAAGAATCAAATATTCATGAAACTGGATTCTCATCTTTCTTCTACACCCCTGCGAAAATGAATATTAACAACAACAAAAGCAGAAAGAAAACTAAACAGCTAAAACAAATAGAAACAATGAAACCGGAGAGGTCAATGAATAGATTCCATATTTAGTGGATACGCCCTCTTCACCAAGGTGTGAACGAGGGGCTACCGCAAATAAAACAAAAACAAAACAAAGCTTTGATAAGCCTGGACCGCAAATCTCCATACTTCCCCTTCGGATATATGCCTTAATCTATATTCCTTGTACAGGATATCTCACACTGGCTTTCTGTTCCTATCTCTCTCTCCTCAGCTCATTTTTCGCTCATTTCATCCAGTTTCCTCTCTTTCAATCCCAGAAGTTTCCTTCCTGAGGTCAAAGGTCAGCCCTGTATATCTTATATTTCATTTCTGCTGAACACTGTCGTATGATTACGTCTTTTCTACCTCAAAAACAATTGATAAGCAACACATATATTGATACTTATAAGAACAACCTTATTTTGAATTTGAAACTATAAAAAAATTGGGAGGTAAAAGGTAATAGAAACTCAATCGATGAGAAAGTGAAATTAAATACCACAAATACCCCAAAAACAGGATTCATTGGGTCAAGTTAGTAATTGGGAGTATTGGCTACCACTGTTGGTGAAAATTTATAATATATAAGAATATTGAGCCTGGAAAGAAAAATGTCCCCAGCACTTTAACAGATTATCCATCCAAAATATGCATTTCTGGATGCATCCTATGGCTGCAAACATCAAACAAGTAATCCCAAACCCGACCTATTTGAAGGGAATTTCTGTAGTGGAAAGGTGTGGGCAAGATGAAGAAAACTAGTGTGAGCTTTCCTCTTATTTTCATGCTATTTGGGAAGAGTATCATAATAAAAAGCTCCACAATAAAATATTGCTCTTCAATTGCTCTAATAGTCATAAAATTACTCAAAATATACTAAACAGCTAATATGTTTGGGTCCCCGGGTCCCCGAACATTTTGTGTTGCCCCATACATGCATTTCTGTGTAAGTCGACCATGTGATTCAAAGGTGAATTTTGTTAATTTCTTATCATTTTGGCGATTCCAAAACCTCACAGCACAAAATAATGCTTAAGTGAACTGTTACCAACCTTTCCAAATCATTTTTAGACAGTGTCTTCCACATTTCAATGTCATGACCAGAACACTAGTTTCACTTTAAAGCCCACGTTGACCCATTCTTTTACTTTCTTCCCACTCTCACAAGCTGGCCTGCAACCCACGGCTAACATTTATATCTTATCTACTATCTTTCAGGATATCTACGCTTTCCTGATGTACACCGTGATATCAAATGCGGGTCATAAAAAGGACCCCATATCCTGTAGTGCTCACTTCACATTCTACAGCCAAACTGTGTATACTAAACACAAAACAAATAAAAAGCACCTCTGTCAATTCCTCATACATGTATCAGTTAAAACTAACAGGTTTTTCATATTTCACCAAGCGAAAAGAAATATTCTTGTGACCAAGGTGGTATTGTCTTTAAAGACTGAAAGTATCCATATATTACTCAATGGCTGTAAATAATCATTCGTTATCTACAAGAATGAATGTGAGAATATTTCAAAATGAATTATTTTCTCCTTTTTTTCCCACATAGAAGTTTTTGTTTGTAACCTCCATCCCGTATACCCCCACACACACACACACCAAAATAAAGCACGAACAAGAACAAAGAATAAAGTAAAAACAAGGGGGAACCCCACAGGAACACAGAGAAAAGACAAGTTTAAAAATCTAAATTAAGAGCATTCAGTCTAAATTTTTGAGATTAAGAAAACTATCAAACAATTATTAATATGTGCATAATGTTGCATTCTCAATCAAAATGTTTATCTAAATGATTGAAATATAACTAAAAAGAGGGAAAATAGAAATATCATAAAAATAGGGAAATATGACCAAAAAACATATCAAAGTACTGGTAGACCATAGAATTATCAGATAAGTACGTAAATATTGTGTACCCTGCCTCACATATGAGTAGAAAGAAACATATGAGTCCAACAGGAAATGATTTGCAGCGTGAAAGGATTATCAATATCAGTAAACCATGAAACAAGGAAAGTAATTTAATGCTGTAAACACAGCCGGCGATTGTGATACTAATTACTTTAAAGCGAAAGTGATTAAATGTGAAAGGTAAAGCACAGCCATCAAACAAAGCTAATATGTTTGGAAATACCATTTATTACATCAGAGAGAAAATATAATATTACACTAACATGAAAAATCCAAGATTACCAAACTATAGAAGGTGAACGAAAGTGAGAGTAACACACAAGACACAAAAAGGAAACAGAAGGTCAATGCAAACAGTAAAAAGAAAGAAAATTACAAACAATACGAATCTATGAAGACAGTGTTTCATCTCTGATTCTCAGATACATAATTCCCCTGATTCTATTAAACTCAACTTAATTCAAACTATATCTGCTATTCATACGGCATAAACTATAGCAACAGGCTTTGAAATCTGACAAAACAACAGCCATAAAGACAAAACAGCTTATGAAGAAAAAAAAATTAAAACACATTCACAAATTAAATAAAGAACATCTACTTGGCAAGGAAATAGGAAAAAACTATCAAACTAGGCACAAACATCGCTTGCTTTATAATGATGATAAATTTGAGCGAAGATAAATAAAAGCACCAATAAGTTTGTCAACAAGCTCGTCAAATTCACAAAGGTTTTCCCAGCATGCGGTTTTAAAAGAAACAACCATTAATAGCCTTCATACCTTCTTAAGAAACATATGCCTTTTCTTTATAGTCTGATGATAGTAATGCATTGAAAATGATGAATAAATAAGGGAGAAGAACACAATGACATATTATTAATTGGTGCAGTTGCAAAATAGGTTTACCCAAACATGTCTACTAGACCATCTAAGGGAAATAGAAAAAGCGGCCACTTTTGCGTAACCGTTATAGGCAGGTTCTGCAACACACAATCATAGATAAGGTGTATCTAGTAAAGGCCACCTGTCTATCTTTACAATGTAATGAAATGTATTGTAGAACTTGTCTGTACAGGTCATGTGCGTATGCATAATGCCTTGCCCTACGAAGAAATGTGCTGTACAACCTGGTTACAAAGGCCACCTGTCTCTAGTAGCCAATTTTACTCATTTCCTCGGATGGCACTTATAGACAGGTTTGAGTATATACACACAAGCAAGTTCAGGAGAAATTAGGGTGTATTTATATTAATTGTGAATATGTTATTATGTTATTTTCCATACAACTTGACACATTTGAGTAGAATAAAATTTACCATGCTTTTTGGAAGTTAAAAAAAAATTCACTTTCTATAAATGCATTCAGGTAGATTATAATAGTGCAGGCATGCCTCAGATGTTAAAAAAAATCCTTTAGAAATAATTGAATGGAAACATTTATGTGCAAGAAAAAAAATTTTTTCTGGAGGGCTAGATATATCATTACATTGAGTAAAAACAGAACTTGGCCTTAACTGTCAATGACATTATCTTGTTAAAATCATGTTGTGTTCCTGGCAAAGGGGCATCTGCAAGTGTATTCCTAAACTAGTTCCCATGTTTATGCCCTGAAAACATACAGTGATTGAAGTGTAATGGAAGAACGTGAGCATAAAAACAAGGTGCATGAGAAATTATGCTTGTCTTGTGGATATGTGACACTTCTCAAAAAGCATGTGATCTGCCATTTATAAGGCTACTACATGTACACAATAAACAGATTAACATGAGGCATTTGGTCAGACTCTATTAACACACTTTGTATTACTGTTTATCTACGTATTCATATATCTTGTAATTTTACAAGGAATGTTGTTGTTCATTTCAGATAAAGTAAAATATTGTACATTTCAATGTGATCTGCTGCTATGTTATATATATCATGATTATATACATGTTACCTACATTAGCACACACTAATTCTTTTCATTTCTCCTACACAATTGCAAATATAATGTTACTTTTATTAAGTACACATATGTACAATTGAAGGCAAAACACACACTAGGTAGTAACGCAAGGGGGAAATGGAAAGTAGATAGAAAGGGTAGGAGGGAGAGAGAGAGAGAGAGAGAGAGAGAGAGAGAGAGAGAGAGAGAGAGAGAGAGAGAGAGAGAGAGAGAGAGAGAGAGAGAGAGAGAGAGAGAGAGAGAGAGAGAGAGAGAGAGAGAGAGGCAGTTTACATGCATTTACACATGTATTCATATTTACGGGTGATATAACTGCAAACTCATAATATTATCAGTGTGCATTTCTTGCCTCAAAGTTTTATTCAAAAGGGACACATTTTCCCCTTCTTAATTTGCATGATGAAAATTGTTTCCAATTGATTTAAACCTTTTACTTTTATCTTCTTTTCTCTTCAATCTTTTTGTTGAGATATTTTGACACCAAAATAGAAGAAAAATTAAAGAAATATTGCAATATGTATTTGTAGGCAATACTTATGGAAATATTGCAAATTTGAAAATTTAAAATAATATTCAATAGTATGAATATAATATAAAATGTTGCTTTCAGTACAATACAGGGAGTAATAGCTGTGAAGTAATTATAGGAGTTTGTACCGCAAGGTTAATACGCCAATCAACCCAAAAACGTGCCATTTGTACTTTTATACAGGAAGTGCAGTTTATCAAAAAAAAGTGGTTATAAATGTTAGCCTTTATTGTGAGAGGCACTCATCCACTCCCATACTCTGCCTCACCCTATTGGTATCTCGCTTGTTGTTTCCGCTCTTCTTCCGCTCCATCCGATCCTTGACGGTTCCCCCTAGGGCCACTCCTCCGTTCTTCTCTGTTCTCTCATAGCTGCCACTCTCGATCCCACCGCTGCCACCATGCACACCACCGCTGTCTTCAAGCTCTCCTGGAGGGGCTTCAGCAGAGGGGACCTTCTCTAAGCTGATAGGCAGGGGCAAGCCACCCATCTCGGCTAGGACACAGTCCTGGTACAGCTTGCTCTTGAGGAAGCGGGAGTAACTGTCAAACTTCATTAGCTTGAAGATCTGAAAGGAAGAGGGAGAGAGAATGGATGATTGGGAAGGGAGTTATATGAGAGTCCTTATAATGTTTACTGTATGTAACTGCAGCGCATTCATTATTCCATGCCTTAAATTTATTTGTTTAATATGTTTAAATCCGGTTTGTGAATCAATCCTGTCCTTGAGTATTTTGCCCATCCATTTGAAGGCAATGTATGTCTTGTTGAAGACAGAGGTTTCTTCAAAATTTAACATGAATTGGAGCGATCCAAAGTCCTAAATATGTGCATATATCTCTTTTTGTATCAGACAAATTTTAAGGAGAGTGCTAATTTGTACAATCAATTGCACTAATACTAATTTCACAGTTTAGAATATATGAAATGATAAACATAGATTGAAATGTCTCCACTACCACTCTTGAATGGTGTAGCATGTAAAGAGTCTTTTATACAAACATTATAAAAGCACAATGACTGACAAGAAAAATAAACACTTGATTAGAAAATAAATGTAATTCAAGCACATTGGCAGTGGTCCATGATCAATAAATACAATAGTGCAGAAATATGCAGGGATTTAATAGTGATTTTACTGCAAAAATATATAACTGACCAGGTACAATGTAAAATATCTACAATTTGCATACATGTAGAGGAATTTCAATCTTGACAAATAATTTCAACTCAATTTGATGTACTATTTAATATACATTGTATTGTAGGGGTATGATTATACATTAAAAAAGTTATTTGAACAAAATACAACTATATAAACAAATGCTGAGTTGAAAACTTTTTAAAATCTGATGTAATCCTTTTTAACAAATGTCATAAAACACTTTTTTTTAAAAAGAAATCAAAAGAGGTAATATTAAATTGAACAAACTTAACAATAATCTTTTTTGCTTGAAACTGGTCATAATATGCATTTTAGAAAGTGGTCTTCATGTATATGCCAAATTGAACTACTCTCACTTTTAAAGGGGAAGTTCACCCTGGAAATTTACTGGTTCTAAAAAATACAGGAAAATAAATAAAAATATAAGTGAAAGTTTGAAGAAAATCGACCAAACAATAGTGAAGTTATGAATATTCAAAGTTTTGATTATGTGACGTCACATGCGAGCAGCTCTCCCACATGTTGTGTATGTAAATTCCATAAATTTGTCTTTTTTCATGGTTCTTGATAAAGGAATGGGTTGAATTGATAGAGGCATGTACACTGTAAAAAATATTTGTATTTTTACAGCAAATCTGCTGTCAGCAGAGTCGCCATAAAAAAACGTATTATAAAAAACAGTTTTGTTGTAAATTTCTCCTGCAAATAATTACATGAGAAATACAAAACATACATCAGGAGTAACACATTTGTTCCGTTTTAACCAACTGTGTAAGCTATAGAACTCTAATGATTTTTTTTCCTTCTCTTTCATTAATTACTAGAGGAGAAATTTACAGCAAAACTGTTATTTTGAATTACATTTTTGTATGGCGACTCTGCTGACATTACTTTGCTGTATTATTTTTTTACAGTGTATATTAACATATTTTTGATGATATATCAACCACCCAGGTAAAATAAATAATATTGTTTTGAGAAAATGACACTTTATGGAATTTACATTACATAGCACATAGGAGAGCAGCTCGCATATGACGTCACAGAACCGAAACTTTAAACATCCACAACTTTGTTATTTTTTGGTTGATTTTCTTCAAACCTTCACTCATATTTTTCTTTTATTTTTCTGCATTTTTAGAATCCAATTTAAACCCAGGGTGAACTTCCCCTTTAATCATCTATGCAGATATCTCCTCTAACTTTAAAAATTTAAAGAAAAACAAAGTTATTTTTTAGCTCTGTATTTTTGAGATTCAGTGACACCTTTTCCACTTATGTAAATAGAATGGAAAGTATGGATACTTTCTCATTACAGTTACAAGTAGCCTGTGAGAATGCTTGCCCTCACACCCAAATGCACTACCAGAAGTTAACTCTGAGTTAACTTTCCTCCCAACACTCATAAGAAATCACTGTTTTCCCTCAGGAATACTATTTTTACCTTATCCAGTAGTAGAATGTAGAATGACATCCCAAAAGTTGTGCTCGGTTTGGTTGTTTGGTTTTTATTTATTTATTTTTTTGATGGGGGGAGGGAATTTTAGATTTTACATCTTCTATTGCCTATTGCAATTGATGAAAAACTAATCAAGATACTTGTTACAAGCACTTCTTCTATACAAATCTCACACTGTTTCAAATACTGCATATTTCCATCCTCGCAAAACTTTCGAATTTCCACAATATGCATGCAAGGCTACTAATATTAGTTATAGTAATGAAAAAAATCACAAACATCTAGTAATGAAAGAAATTACAAAAATCATGAATTTTTTTATTCCCAAATTTCCCCAAATATATATTGGATTACACAGTACTTAATTGATTGTGATATTTTTTGTTACAAGGACCTACATGTACATGTAATGTGTGAATTTTTCAGAGGAGTGATTAGCCTCCTTAAAGACTGTGTCATCCTTTTGCAGGCAAAAATCTTACGTTTCTAGTTTTTGAGAGGATATAGTAGTATATCAGTGACTATATCTTCCCACAACATGATTAAGCTCAAATGTGTATGTTTGTCATTATATTGCAATTATCAAAATATTCATTCAAAATTTTTTCGAACCTCGGAAATAATACCGTACGGTGCGAAATTCAAATCGACCGTTGACCGTTAGCACGAAGGGTTAATGCACGCTATACGCCGTGTGTATATTGGTGTGTGTGGTCTGTGCTGAGCAAACGAGCTGCACGCGCTGTAATATCTACAACGCTGATGAAGAGCTGGTCTAGATTGGTAGTCAGATTTTAGATTTATATTACTGATCTAGGCAACCTATGACAGTAAGATTGAATAGACAATACAAGGTTGATCATATTCTAAAGTTATGCCTAGTTGCATTAGTTTTTGCAATTTGTGAAAGAGGATGACACTATCTTTAAAGTGTAGTAAAACTGATTTAAAATATTTTAAAGGTTATAAACTTAACTGCCCTATGAGGCTGAGGCTATGACCTAAGAATGCCCTAAGATATTAGATTACCCTCCAAGTGAAATCACTAAATACATTTTTAGAATGCCAATCTAATGCTAGCCAATATTCAATTGCTTAGCCATCTGACTTGAATGGTTTTACCATGAGCAAGCGGTAGTATCTTACTTTGAAGCAAACTTATTGGTTTCATCCCAAGGGACGTTTGGTCCCAGTCTAGAGGTTACATGTATAGCCTTGACTGCTAGCTTTCTTAGAGTAGAACCTCAAGGAAACTTATTACAGTATCAAAAGAAAGCTTGATTCATCAAAAAACAAGGTCTTTGAATGAAAAATGTATTATGGGTTATTGTTATCATACAAATTTGCATCCAGACATGTTTATATCTACTTCTATTTTTTTATCTTGATGATCTTGATACAGTTTTTTTTTTTTACATAATGTTACAAAGGGAATAAAATGATATGCACCCATAAACTTTTAATGCAAGCAATTTCTGCAATGGAAATGGTTTATGCATTTTTCTATGCTTCATAATCACTGTACAAATAAAGTTCTTAATCTCTACCGGATAACGTGAAGTATGTGTAGTAAGAGTACAGAAGTTTACAGAGAAACAGTAGAAAGCTGAAGAAAGTAAAAGCGTTGACCCATAGATGTAACAGCCCAAGTATAAAAAGATAAGTTTTCCTCCTAAAAGTGGAAAATAATCTTTTTCCTTTTTGAGTTTTCAATCCTTTCAAAAAAAAATTTAAAAAGTTGTGCAAATAAAAATGAAAATTAATCCTTACATTGACAATTACATGATGCATTTTTCTGACGATTTTAATTTTTTTCAAAAAATGGCATAACGTATGCAAGGCCAAAAAAGATACATATATACAGTCTGATTTGTCTGGGATATTTGCCCTCTTTGAGATTTAATTCATTACATTCTAGATGTTTTTTCTTGAATGCTAATGAAACACTAATTAATACATAAATTCCACTGGTAGAAAGAAGATGTTACAAGTATGCATGTGATCTTTTTGAAAGAAAAGGCGGTATATAAATACTTAGTATTATTATTATTATTATTACAAGCCAGTACAGAGAGGCTACCAATATATCATTTGGTGCTATGGCAGATGATTACTATTTAAGAGGGGTGTGTCGTAAGTACTATGCAAGCTTTCCCTGTGTATTGACCCAATCTTCACAATGTTTTTAAGCAAGCTATATGTACATGTAATAAAGACCATATAATGATTAATGCTTCTTCAATACAGCTCTATGTAATTGAAAAGTGATCAATACACTTAGTTAAAATGGCAAGTTTACTTTATATGAATGCAATGGCTCTTATACAAGAGCCCCATGTACAAAAAGACTGATACAGTATCATAGCTTTTGTGCTTGATGATCAATCGCTGTGTAATTAACACTTGCTCCATTGACAGAATACCACAAATGTAATGGATATTCTCAGCTTGATCGTGGGATTTATATTTCCAATGTTATAATATGATAATGAACGAAATGATGCTATACAATCTACTTCCTCTTCCCCACTACTTTGCAGGCTACATGTACATTTGTAGTTTTGCTTGGAATTAGTTTCCGCCACCGTTGCTTATGTTTGCGCATTGAGAATGAATGTCCAAAAACTTACTTGATTTTTTGCCTCTTGGAACGAGACCGCAAGCTGATTGTAACACAGCAAACAAAAATAAAATGAAATATGCATTCTGACTTGCAGAATAACAGCATACTCGATGCGTACATTAAACCATCTGATAATATGTCACATTTTACATCACATGTCATCTCCAAAACTGCTTTGAACTTCATAGGAGTACCCAAGTGTGATGTGATATTAGTGATGTTGTCATGGTTGCTGGTTCTAAACAACCTAGTGTTGAACAATAGCAACATGACCATACATAGACCTGTCCATGTATGTGCCCAAGTCCAGCCTGTTGCTAGACCACATTCAGGCTACCTCATGCACAGGCTTTTTTTAAATTTAGAACCAGTAACCAGGACATCTGACAATTATGACATCAACACTTCAATACTCTATTAAATAGATGAATTTGAAATCAATACAAAAGAGTGAGGTGTTAGCAAAAATAGACAATGTTGTTGCTCTGAAATCAGCAGTCCATGCACAGGGATAAAACTGAATAATAACTTGGACTACTGTAATTGCTTCTAACTGCTCTAAAATGACCATTCCACTTAAAGGCTTGAAACAGAATACCAGCAATAATATGATGGACTCAAATTATTTGTAGCACCTCTGAAATGACCATTCCATTTATAGTATTGAAACAGAATAATAATACGATGGACTCAAATCATTTATAGCACCTCTAAAATGACCATTCCATTTATAGGGTTGCAATGGAATAATAATATGATGGACTCATCATTTATAGCACCTCTGAAATGACCATTCCATTTATAGGGTTGAAACGGAATAATAATTTGATGGACTCAAATCATTTATAGCACCTCTGAAATGACCATTCCATTTATAGGTTTGAAACGGAATAAAAATTTGATGTACTCAATCATTTGTAGCAGGAAACGATGATGGCAAGGCCTATTGAAATATGAGTAAATTACAAAGAAGGAATACGATCCCCAAGTCACATTGCGAGATCAATATCGAACTCAACAACAAATGGCCATTGGGTGTAATGTAACATTTCAGTGAGTCTGGAGTCAGTCCTGTAGGTGTAGCTGACGTATAAATACAATCATGGTAATTTGTTGGCACACATCATGATAGGCATGTATTGTTAGGATTAAAATCTATCCACTCACAGAATCATTGATTATAATGCAGGTTATAGGTGCATTTATCAAAGTGTTGGTACAATTTCATTTGCTTAGTAAGGTCTAGGGAGAATAAGGACGAAACAGCAAAATCTATAATTATAAACTCTTAAAACGAAGGTCATATGCAGTGACTAAACGTCTGTATAGAGGCACTAAATATAAAGGACCTTGGCTTTATATGGAATAAATTCAATGCTCCTTAATGAACCCCGGCACAATATTGACCAAATATAACTATTCATTGTATGGCAATATTGAATGTACTTTCACTCACGTGACCTTTAACCTCTGACATACCTGTTGTTGTTGTATTTTGTACATTTCTGGCGTAGGATTCTTGATGGCGCCCTCTACCATTGAGCGTGCACCACTGTCTAGATTAACAGGCATCTGTGCCTTGGGTGCTAAATGTTTCGTGTAGATCTCCTGAGCTGTCCTTTGAAGCTACAAATGTGGAAAAAATAATAGATTTTATCGTTATAAACGTTCTGTTTTATTTTTCTGCATAGAATTAACACTATAATCTATAGACAACTATCATTAAAATACAAAAAAATATCAAGTTCATAAATAAAAAATGACTATTATAAATTGTCAACGTTCAAGGTCCCAACCAATAGCATTTGGAAATATGGACACTTATTGGAAATTATGTCACTTCAAATGTGTATTTTACAATTATTACTTTAATACAAAGATTGTTGAAAAAGAAATCACAATCAAAATTCATTACATAAATATTTCCTGATGGGAACTTTTCCAGCATTCAGACGAAATAAGAAATACTTAACTGGTTAGTTATCAATACTAACAGTGTCTACTAAGTTCTATGGCATAAATGATATAGGTCAACACACTTTCAGCTTCGAACAGACAATATATACAGTGTGTCCCAAAAAGAACTATACACTTTTGACAAGGCTACCAAATTAAAAAGATATGATTCTTGGGGAAAAAGTTTAGATGTATATAAAGCTCATATCCTCAACTATCATTATGATACAAAAAATTTCAAAAATAACGCATTCTTCAGTGAGCAATGCCCACTTTTATGAAGGACACAAAAAACAGCCTGCGCAGGAATTCGCTATTCATTTATCCCCTGGGTATGGCACGCCAAGCAGGATTCAAGTAATAAAGGAATAAATCGGCTAACAAAGACAAAAATAAACTGAAGTCAGAGCAAAAATCAATGATATGAAAACAAAACGGTGGAAAATTACATTTTGCATAACATTGATTGTTTATTTCTGACTTTTGATATATCTTTTACTCTGTTAGCTGATTCATTCCATTATTTCTTTGAATCGTTCTTGGCATGCCATACCCAGGTGGTAAATGAATAGCGAATTCCTGCGCAGGCTATTTTTTGTGTCCTTCATAAAAGTGGGCATTGCTCACTGAGGAATGCGTTATTTTCAGATGTTTTTTTGTGTCATAATGATAGTTGAGGATATGAGCTTAATATATCTAAACCTTTTCCCCAAGAAATATATATTTTTAATTTGGTAGCCTTGTCAAAAGTGCATAGTTCTTTTTGGGACGCACTGTATATGAAAAATACATAATAGAATATATGAATATAAGAACAAAACAAGTCCATGACAGTTCATTTTGAGTAAATCAATAAAAATAATCATTTTTGTGTGTGTCCAATGGTAATTTCAGATAGTTTTTCATTTATATCAGGCATTTCTGGTTGGAATTCAGTGCTGTAAATTATAAACGAGATGAACTTATTTATAAGCAACAATTTCCAATGTTTAACTCAATTTGGCCAAGGGATGGCCGTGGGCTGTTCTTGTATTCTGGGGTGCATTTCATCAAAGAACTTGTCAGACATTTTATCCGACAAATTTGCTCTCAGCCAATCAGATGCAAGCATTTCAGTAGCTTATAACAGTTTGTCGGATAAAACGTCCGACAAGTCCTTTGATGAAATGCTCCCCAGGTCTACCTTTTCAGTGCTGTTTGATTGCAATTCAAACAATATTAGATCTTAATTTAAATTGTTATTACCTCTTTATGGTCCTTTATTTTGGTCATGTTTTCACAAGCAATCCAAAACATGATATTCTCATCACTGAATTCCTTCTTTAAGAATTCCTAGAAAAGAAAAGAAAAGCAGGAAAACAAAAATGAATCATTTCATGACTGTGTAAAAAAGTTACATTTATGTTTAAAACCATGGCATGGATTCTACACTATTAGTGTATGAATTATATTTGCAATTTAACAATATTAGTATCTGTTTCTTTTATACAGTGCATTTCCAGTTAAACTGCAAAAAGCACTTCACAGTATACAGTCTGTGTAAAAAAAAAATGGTACAGTCGGGGAAAAAATAATTTAGGTGTGAAATCGTTTCATATAATATGTGTATGTGGTACCAAATTAAAGTCAAAAGATTTTCCTTGCTGATGCTCTTTGTTCTGTATAATTTGCTTTCGTAAAACAAAAGTTATGCTAAATTTCGTGCGACGAGGAACAAATCAAAATTACGCACTCCTATTGTTCTGGAGCGCTGAATTCATGGCCATTATGCGAAACCTACACAAAGGCATGGGACGGCGTGCAAAAAATGGATTTTTCTTGATTACAAAAAATTAGTCATATCTCAAAAAATACTGCACCAAATGTGATGAAAAAAATTGCAGAAGAAAGTCTGATTTTCCTGCTTTATGAAAATACCAAATAATAACAGGATGAGATTGATTTTCATACTATAAAAAAATGTTATCCAACTGTACCATTTTATTTGACACAGACTGTATACTGCATTGGATTCAATTCCATGCTTGTCAGCTACCATTTTACAGGCAGCTACATGGAATTATCCTCCCAGGTACCCATTTACACCTGGGTGGAGTGAAGCAAATGTAGAATGCCTGGCCCAAGGACATAAGTGCATGTGCCGGGAATCGAACCCAAGACCTTTGCATCCCCAGTCAAGTGAGATGACTACTAGACTATGACTGTGTAACTTAAAGCATTCAGGATCAACACTAAAATTAGAATCTTAACAGAAATTTTGTTAAATAAAACCCTTTTCCTAGCCATATTCAAATCGCGGGGTTTTCGTAAAAGCTGTGACTAACTGTTCTAACCCATCGCTACCAAACAATTTTGCACTTTTATCCCCATCCTAATTTTGCCATTATAAACTCCAGTACATCCTGTTACTTGTGGCATTCAATTGACATAATTTCCCATTTTCCCTTTGGGATAGTGTATGAAGGTTAACATGCCATGTACATGTTGTGTGCATGAAATGCTGTAAAATGGTCCGATTTCCTTCAAAATATGACAAATGTTTCCTGTATTAACAAATAAAATTGTCAATCCCTTGATTCTTTAACATAAAAATAAATTAATTCATCCTATAGTGTGTAATGTCACTCTCCACTCTTATTTTTATGTTGGGGATCTGGAATAATAATAAAAACAAAACAAAAACAAGATGCTATTAATTATTCATCCTATAGGGTATAATGTCACTCTCCACTCTTATATTTATGTTGGGGGATCTGGAATAATAATAAAAACAAAACAAAAACAAGATGCATATGTGGTCTACAAAAGTTGAAGAAATTATTAGGACCTCTGTAAATTGTAATAGTTTTGGTTAGAGACTCAAGAAAAAGGCTTGACTAAAACTAAAGGCCACTTCTTTTGTGAATATTTGCATATGTTGATAAAACTCTTGGCAATTGACATCCTTTTAGGAACACATACTCGTCTGAAACACTTCAATAAGAAGAATATATTCATGGAACTTACTGTGAAGCATGCCAAGCCTAGCTCATCCGCGAGTAACCTCTCAAAATCTACAGCCCAACTTGAGACTCTCCCTACTGATGGGTCTAGTTCAGTCAAGGTACCACCCTGGGATGCTAGGTTGGGGTTACTAGCTGAGCTATGGATGCCACCTCTACCATCTTGGTTTAATTCTGTGTAGCAGAGAGAAAGAGAGAGAGAGTTATATATATATTGTCATTTAATTCAATTTACTTGATATATCATATTTCATGTGTAAGAGTGTTTAATTGAAGATTAAAGACAAGTTATGAGCATATAATTTGAAAATAATTGAAGATGAAATATGTATGTGGACAACTTTATACTATATCTTGTCAAAAAATCTGAAAGCAGATATATTTATTAATTATTCTAGGAATGATAAAAATTGAAAAGGCCGATATGATATCGGTATATCAGTATATTTTGATACAATTCGATATCATGTTCAAATATTGGCTCAGATTTTCATTATTTAAAAATACCTCCCTTTTTTAAAGTTACGACATTCAGACTTGTATTTTAAACTATAACTCAGCATGATTACACTATTTCCAACAACAGAATTTCAATAAAAAGACAATTAACAAGGAAATTGAAACAACCATTAAAATAAGCGACTGTTAGAAAGAGATTACAATTTTTCACAATATTAAAATACTTTTCATAAATATTACAATATGAGACTTTCTAATTAGTATTTTTAAACTATTAACTTATATAATTATATCATTATGAAGTAAAGAAATGAATTCTAAAGCTGTTACTTGATGTCTTTAAGATTTATGTCTACAGACATTCTTTTCAAAATTGATTTTAAATCTAATGCTGATTCCAAAAATTAGACATTTGCAACTTATCTAAATGTATGAACAGCTTCAATAAAATAAAATACTATAACCCAAATAGAATGGAAAGAGAAATACCCTTACCTCCGTCTGACGGTGCCAAGGTTTGCTGCAAAAAAGAAAGAAAAGAAAGCAAATTATTATATCAATCATGATGACGAAAAGCAGTCCAGATACAGAGTAAAAGCATCTCTTTATCGAAACAGAAACGGGAAGTGATTATATATTCATCTCCTATCAACAAGCATATCAATATGACAACATTGAATATAGGTTCCATATAAGTCTGAAATGTTCACAATTAGTTTAATGTATACATTCTGAATATATTTGAATTCATATGTTTCCTGTAAAATTCAGTTAACAATAGTGATAAATACATGTACATGTAATTATAGTTTCTATTTATTTAGAATGTAACAAATTACTCAGAGGAAGAGAAACTGTAAAAATGCATTGCTTTTTCAGAACATTTCAGCCGAATGAAATATCATTATACTAGCTTACAACATCTCTTGTGAAATGAGTTTTATTGATGTTATGATTTTTGGCTACACATAAAAATAGAAATAAAATGTAAACTTTGGTAAAGTGCAGCATTAGCCCACCCCCTGTGTCAATTCTGGTCTTTCTCAATGGACATGAATATAATTCTGTGCACACACTCATTGCGAACAGTCTTCATAATCACAGCGGCAATCTATACATACACGAATATGTTCTTCATAGACATGTAGAACCCAAGATACAAAATCAGTCATCTCTAATAATATCAAGTTATTTCCAGTCCACAGATGAACATCAGGTATAAAACATTGCTGAAAACATCTCAAAGATCACCCCAAAAGTTGTGAAAAAAGTCCTTGTGAAAAAAACCCCGCAATATGGATAGTAGAGCATAAAAGTCCCGCCCTTTTAATAGGTATGTCTCTAATCAACTTCAAGTATATGAACACAAACTGTGTCAACAAAATAACTCTCCTTTTGCTTGGGTTTGGTTAGTGATTTTTCATGAGTTAGTCATCCATGTCCAAACCACTGGAGAGTGGTCTGGAATAGGATATAAAACGGTCTGCTATCAACGACTTTGGTGCATTGAAGTAATTTTGGGATTATTGAAGATCGGGGGAAAACCAACAACTGAAGTATTCGTTACATAACACACTGTCCAGATATATAAATAAAGTAATCTTCATGATTTCAGATATTTAACCCCCGGCCCCCTTTTCTCACTGAATCTTAAACATAAAAATTCCCTGCTGATATAAAAATTTCTTTCTTTTTTGACATGATGACTTGATCTTTATATTTATGCATTCACTGTGTTCTAATCTTCTATACCCCTCTCCCCTAAAAAAAAATGAAATAAAAAATACAATTGACATGTACATATAGAGTGCATGCATCTACTCAATGCTGTAAAATTGTAGAGCGCTTAGACAACGCTCAACACTGACATTTTTAGTAGTTGCCCTACAGGGTAACCAAATGTTTGATTTTGCTCCAAAATGGTTGCCCGAAATCTGGTTGCCCTGCAGAAAAAAAACCCAACAACAACACTCAAGTTTTGATTTATATGTCAAAAATTTTGTATAGAATGTGATTTACAACATGTTTTTATAATGTAACCTAGTTTAAAGGGGCTGAAAATGATCTGGCAAATTTACACATTCAATTCTTTCATGTACATGTAGGCCCCTACATTGGTCTAGCAAAAAAATGTGGTTGCCCAATTTGGGCAACTATATTGATCATTTCTTCCAAATTTGGATGCCCGAGGGCCAAATCTGGTTGCCCCGGGCAACGGGGCACATGCTAATGCTGAGCGCTGGCTTAGCGACATATAAGCATGATTACTTTCAACAAAAGACATGTATCTAGTATTTCAGGCTTGTCAACAATGTTAGATCAATAAAAATACCTCTTGCATTATCTATAAATCCTTGACATTTATAAAAATCATTTTTCTTGAAATTGAAATTAAATTTTCATCCAGGTTAGGCAAGATCTATAATAAGACCATTAATCAATTGTCTCCAGAATGAGAGGATTGTTCAAGAACATATCGTCCTTCTGTATTGAGTCATTAGGTACAAAAGTGAAAGTAATCTATTGTATTGCAGAACAAAATGAGAACTTCCTTCCCTTGCATTTGCAAGTTTTTATCCAAGCTTATACCGGAAACCTTATAATAAACTTCAGATAATTACTTGGTTAAGAAATATAATTCTGATGCACTACCAATTGCACTATTATTAGGCTTATATGTTTTCATTATAATCCACATACACAAGGGATGAAACACAGTGAGTACCTCTCTTGATGATGCTCACTTAACTTATTATGAATTAATAAAACCTAGAATGGTGTTATTATTACACATTTGATAAAATGCTTCTTTTTTTTTGTTGTAACACCATAAAATTTAAATAATTTGTTGCGACTAGTTTCATTGGTCTTCATAAAAAATGTTTGTGTTAAACAGCAATTTATTAGAATACAAAAAGGCCATTTCAACTAACAATAGGAATATCCAAATGAATAAAAACATGTTATGTTTTGATTGAATACAATCCACTATGTATGGTTCCTCAACAACAATTCTCATGATGAGCATGTACCAGTAAATCAATTCTCAAACTTATATCCACCGATTAGATACTAACCTTTAACCCTAAATCTAACCTTCTAAACCCCATCACAAGTTCAAAACCAAAGTCCTAAAGCAAAATCTTTCAAGAAACACAGCAAAAATAAACATTGCAAGATAAATGTTGAATTGTATACCAAAGTACCTCCTTAAATGAACTTGTTTGAGGACTGCCTCGCCAAGGGAAAAAGCATGACATGGTCTCAGAAATCCATTAAATTCCTCTTCTCCAGTCAATAAACGGATACCGGAATCAACATTGATGAAACTATCTCTCTTCTATTTAATAAACAACCTCCTTGGTATAACAATTCCTCTCAAAAATAGACACCGCTACATTAACTACTTGTTAGCAGTAAATACATGTAGACACAGTATCCATGTTTCCTATCAAACACCAGCTGATTTCTGTTTGCATATGGATGACGATAGAGAAGCAAAAACAATACCAGTCAGGACTAAAGCCGAGAGAGGAAATACAAGGACTACCGGTAGAATACACAAATGCTTATTTGCAAAAAAAAATTATTGTGGTGGATGGCCGTATGTCTGAATGATGTATGTGAGCTCGGGATACATATCAGGAACTCAAAACAAAATTTACATTCTTTATGTGTCTAGAATCATTACTGAACTAATCGTGCAGAACAACTATTTCTCACCATTCCCATTTCCAATTACCTTTTTATATTTCAAGGTTTAAGACATTTTTTGTGTCAATAATTGAAGAGCTTGCAAGCAATCGAGACTAAATCCACTTTTATAACTTCCAAGGAAATGGCAATTGCTTACCCAATTTTGTACACACGTGTACACGTATGGAAAAGGGATAAATACAAAATGCATTTTCTTACAGTTGCAATCAACAAAATAAGAAAATCCTTTTGTTCAAAGACAGGTACGTACCTGAACAATGGGCTGATAATATCAATAACTAAATTTTCATCAAAAGTGGATTTAGTCTCTTTTGCTTGCAAGCTCTTCAATTGATGGCAAATAATCAAAAGTGAGTCAATGGCTTCTTAAAGGTAGTGTCGGCCTTTTGCAGGCAAAAATATTAAATTTCTAGTTTTTGAGAGGATATAGTAGTATACCAGTGACTATATCTTCCCACAACATGATTAAGCTCAAATGTGTATGTTTGTCATTATATTGCAATTATCAAAATTCATTCCTATTTTTTCGTACCTCGAAAAATATACCATACGGTGCGAACCGCTGACCGTTAGCGCAGAGAATAATGCACGCTGATGCGCCGTGTGTATATTGCTGTGTGCGGTCCGCATCGCACGCGCTGTAATATCAACGATGTTGATGGAGAGCTGGTCAAGATTGGTAGTCAGATTTTCGTTTCGTATTACTGATCTAGGCAACCAATGACAGTAAGATTGAATAGACAGTATAGGTCGATCATATTCTACAGTTATGCCAAGTTGCATTAGTTTTCGAAATTTTTGAAAAAGGCTGATACTACCTTTAAATGGCCTGATATCATGTAAAAAGTATGAGAATGTACGTGATCAATTTTTAATTTTAATACAAAATCCAGAGAGGTGCAAATAAATATCAGTAAATATTTTCTTGGATTTTACTGGGATTATTGGACAAATCTTTTTAAATCTTTCATTTAAAAAAAAAAGACCAATCATATTATAGGCCCTGTGGTCTAGTAGACAAGTCAAAGACTGTTTATCACAAGGCACATGTACATGGTTCGAATCCCGGACATTTCAGTAAAATTCTTTCACAATACATTATCTTCCTTTGCCAATGGGGATTGCTGCAAAATGAGTCATAACAGGGCAAAAACTGCTATGAGCAATGGATATTGACCTGGCAAATTAGAACTATGAATTTCTAAATCGTGGGCATGGTTAAAATAAGACTGAACTTTCAACCAATGAGAGGACAGAATTAGTAAAGATTCTTAAAAGGAGGTTTAAATATTAAAGTGTTGTTGATTTTTGTTTTGGATTTCAACCACAACTTTTTTTTATCAAGGTCAAGTGAGACAAACCCAAAAAGACAAACAAAAAGAGAAGCATATCCATAGCCTTATTAAAGATTCAGAATTATGAGAATTAGGATTTATGTTCCTAATTTATCATTCTGGTCTATCCATAGACAACAGAACTAGTGGTATAGTCATAGAAAAAGAGGTTGCAAGTTCAAATCTCTCCTTGCTTCATCGATATGCAGATCAAGCAACCAATCTTTCATGCCAGGAACTATTAAGTAAAAATTCTTTCTGAGGAAAACGGAAAAAGAAAATGTTACCCCAAGGTCCCAAACCAGCAACTTGTACATGTGTACTCAGTTTGTACACTTCTGAAGCTGCTACATAGGGAACTTTTTATATCGACAAACCAAGTATTACAAAGTGGTGTTCCGGAGAAAATTGAAAATGGAACAGAAATAATAGTCCTTAAACCAGTAACTTGTAGACACTGAAAAAATATGTTCTCAAAACAGCAACATATTTAACTTACACTGCTACCAGTGAAAAATCTACTTCTTCCGGTAGAGCTTTGTCCCTGCACTCTGCCACTTCTATTCCAACCGTTCACAGGCATTGTCAAGTATGAAGATAATTATCAATAATGTACAAGTCTTGAAGTTTGATAGAACCAATCCAAATTCTCAATTCCAAGGCAAAATGCTCAATTTTTTTCCACCAAATTCATCAGTGCTGTATCTCACAAAAAAGTCAAATTAAATCGTTTCATGATGAAGCGAAACCGAGTGATAATCCTGTATTAAAGTTTAACTCCATAGCATTATTTATGTTGGAAGAAATCAATTCAACTTTTCAACATTTCTGGACTGTATCTCAAGTTTTATTGAATTGATAAAATTCACAGAACTTGACTCCAATTTGACAATATGTCCACTTTGAGCACAGTCTCAAACAAAGTATTCAATTTCCTTCTGGATTAATCAGTCTGTTTGGCCACCGATGATTATCAAGTTCTTATTCAGCTACTGAGGTGACTAGTCCAAACGGTATGGACAGGCATGTAGCTTATTCTATCTCTCAACGCTGGACTATTTCCTTTTCCACAGCACTGCTTGAGAAATCATATCCCTATCAAATTGCTGGCTACTACTATTTAATCATCGCTTGCTGTGACAAGAGTTTTGACAGTGTTACGCCACGGCCGATTATGATATATACCAAATTTCCTCTTTAGAGTTTGTAGTGGAACAGCTTGAAACCTTTGGATTCTATTCTTAGTAAATCAGAAGTAGTTCAGAAACCCATACCTGACTGGTTTTCTAAACAGGGTAAACGTCAAGCAAGAAAAATTGAGCTCAGGAAATATGTGCTCTTGACAAAGAAGCCACAACTATATCGCTCCGAAGAGTTTGTAAAGTGATTCAACAGTTGATATGATACGTGATTCCTAAATGCTTGTGACAAGATGCCATTATATAGTGTAGAAGAGGTGACTTTTAATGGCTGCAACAGCAGACAGACACTTCTAGTACCCTCTTCTTGATATTGAGTTACAACAAAAACTGTAGTAACTCATTGCTATGAAATATAAGCAGGATACGGAGCTGATACAAGGTTGTTGTTTTTTTCTGTGAAAGATGTGAAATATACACTTTTTTCATTGAACATTGACGTTGTGATGTAAATTCCATGAAAACAGTACATAAGGTTCATTTTTAATGTTAACTTCATCTTGAATCTTCCGAATTTCCCGAAAGGGAACAATCTTCAAATGCATTTCAATTTTAATTTCAAGAACTCCCAAAGGTATTTTTTAAAGTAAATATGCAATAGTATAGATATATTGACTGCTTTGAGGGACATGGTCGTTTCTAGATCCTGCTCAAGGGAATCTCCGCATCTGCTATAACCCAAGACCGCAGGTCGCGGGTTATGGCAGATTCGGAGATTCCCGAGAGCAGTCTAGAAACGACCATGTCCCGAAAATAAAAGCAGTCAATATATATTTTATATGCCGAATCTAAAAACAACAAACATGGTCTAATTTTGTCCTAACGTTAGAACTAAGTCTAAGTGAAGTCTACGATCTAGATTCTAAAATAGGCCTAACGTTAGATCTAGACTAGCCTAGAGTCATGAAAGTTTAAGTCAGTTCGAGCCTTTGGCTCTGCAGGCCACAATGCATGCTCACCACACGCACAGGCAACACATTTGCATTCTACTTACAACTAACTGCAAACTGCAAAAAGGAAGCACCCTCTAAATCGCTTGTTTAGATCAACATCGTCATCGGAATTCAGGCTTAACGCTCAACTAGAAATCTGGGATCCGTTCTAGCGCGACGAAAGAATTTGTCTACGCTGCGCGCACGCGCGTTGACGCACAAGCAGCGGAGTTGTCTAAAATTATCAACCAAATCGCGCCGCAAATTATGGTATCTGAAATAAAGCGCATGCGCAGCAGCCTTGCACGTAAACAAATGGGGATCGCACTATGCCCATGGGCAAAAAGTACTGTAAAAACGTTCTATTGACCGGTAAAACCGGGAAAAATGTCTATGGCGGCCATAGGTCAGATTATGACTGCACTTTCAACCAATCAGAAGACAGGATTATTAAAGATTCTTAAAATGAGGTATATAATACAGACTACAGTAATAATACTACATGTAGATACAGAATGGATACATTTTTGTTATTTTAACAAGCATAATAATTTTTTTTTAAATGACGATTAATTGAACCTACATGTAAGCAGTGGCGGATCCAGGCAAGGGCGCAGGAGACGCATCCCCCCCCCCCCCCCCCCCCCCCCCCCCCCCCTTGGGCCTGGCGCCCCCTATCCTGAAGTCCCGGATCCGCCACTGTGTAAGTTAAGTTATTCAAATGAGCAAAAAATATAGTTGCTACATATATATAAGACTTACATACATGTACATGAAGCAAAAACAAACAAAAACAAAAACCCAGGAAAGTAAAATTCTAGCAATCATCTTTTATTATTCCACTCATATTTTAGGGAATAACAGATAAATAGAAGTTCATATGCTCTAAATACTGTATGATTGACTGAAAACATTTTAATAGTTCTTTGAAAGGGTGCAGGCCTTATGCAGGGTTTAGACTATAGAGGGCAGCATGGCAGTTTTATTGGAAGGCAAGATGAGATTAAGTTGGGCATAGACGTAAAAGGGAATGAGGAACTTCTTCCAAATGAAGATTTTTTTTTTTTTAATGTGATACCATTAGAGGAAAATTGTAAATAAGTCCACTATCTATAGAGTTTGCATGTACAACTTTACATAAATTTATATATATACATGTATATATATATATATATATATATATATTATATATATATATATATACATTTTTTACTACAGTATTATCTTCAAAAATTCTGTAGTTTTTTTAGACCAATTTATTTATTTATTTATTTATTTAATCACTTAATAATATAATTATTTATTTATTTATTCATTCATTTTTCACCTTTGCTAAGTGTAGTATATAGATAAATGTCTAGCCAAAGTATTTAAAGGTTATTATGTACTACATACAGGTTTTAGGGCAACCACTGAGGGAATCTTCTCATCTGAATCTGAATAGGTCATTACAAAATATTATATCAAGAAAGACAATTTCTTCTTTTCTCTCCCTTTTTTTATTAGGGGGTGTTAATGTTGATGCTGGAGCACTTGACATTTCATGTCCCTCCTTTTAAGGTACACTAATTTTGTTTTTAATTGATACAACTGTTCATCGTAGCTTAGCTAGAAAGGAATTACATCTGAGCCAAAGTCCATCTCTTGATTGATGTATTGGGATACCATTTATAGGTGTAGGGATTGTCCCAAAACCAATATATCAGCTACGGCTAAAGACAAATTCAAGTTCATTTTAAGTATTCCTCTAAAGAAAGCTTCCTCTTTATTCTAATATTTATTTCAATTTATTCTATATGGAAGAAAGATTTTGGAAGAAAGATTCTAGAAAAATAAAAAGTTAACTGTAGATCATTACATCATTATGTATCTCTCAGGGCGCGACAAACCCGCTTGCCCGCTTGCCCGGGGCAAGTGAAAACAACGGGCGGGCAAGCAAAGTTCAAAGTCACTTTCCCGATCGGGCAAGTGATGATTTGAGCGTGTTGAAGGCGCCTTTGCAGCCAGCCCCAGCGGCCCAGGCAATCGTCGGTGCTGGGTATCAGCAACAACGATTTCCCCATAACATTTCATCTAAAAAAACACAATAAACGACGTGTTTATAAACACGAACTAGACAAAATACTTGCACAGGGCTCTCCTTCTGTAGAAAACATTACCTTACAATTGAAATAAGATCGGCCTAAAACTTGTGAAATAAGCCAATTTTGTTTATTCTCAACATCTCGCCGCGATCTGCAGAGCTTCCGATGTATGGTGTGCCTAGTCTTAACATACAGACTCATTGTAATATTTAATAGATGAGAAAATAATTAAAATTCGGATATATTTTCTTTCTTACCTTTTGTTAAATGTTCATTTCAAATGCTATTTTTTCTGTTTGTTACATGTAGAAATAAAAGATAATTTGGCAATCAAAATGATTTAATTAATTTTTTAATTAATATTTTTTTAAGAATTTTTTTTTTTTTTTTTTTTTTTTTTTTTTGTTTTTGAGATCTAAAATTTAGTGGGTGCTTTTGTCTTTTAGGCTCTTTGTTTGTGGACATTTATGAGATGATATTGCTACTCAAAGATATCTTTTAAACAAAGAAAATGAAAATAGAATTTGGCAAGTGTTTTTTCCTCTTGGGCAAGCAAAAAAAAATTTCACTTGCCCAATAGGGCAAGTGAAAAATAAATTTTTTGTAGCGGCCTGTCTCTCATAAAAAATAATTTCAAATATTACAGATATGTACATGTACATGTACATGTAGCATAGCTTTGTTTCTTGCAATAAATACAAAAATAAGAAGAATACATTTACCCGGTATGAACAATTTGAAAACCATCGACACCAGTCTTTTTTTACATGTAAACTGTACATTTCTTTCTTGTCAATTTCCCGCCATTCATCACATTAATTTTACAATAACAATCGTTTCTTGAATAAATGTTCAAATATTGACAGACACTGTCAAATCCTTCTCCAACAATAGGGGTTGGGTTTCAACTTCAAAACACCAGTCATTCAAATCCTTATGAACTCAATAACATTTATACAGTGAAGAGGAAATCAACATCCCAAGGGGTGCATATTTCATGGTACATTTCCCCAGGTACCATCTCCGGAACGAGCACCTGGCCCAACCGAGATACAAGGGGTGATGCCTCAGAAGCAGATATTTCCTCATGAGACCTGGCGGCAACCGCCTGGACCACGCCACGCCGATTGTGTTCAAGCAGAATTAAATTCTGGTTTACAATTTATGTGGCATATTGATTTTTGAGGCACGTCCCTATAAACTAGGGAGGCCTACAATGATTTTCCCCTGGTGGTTTACTACATGTACATGTAGCTACATTGCTCAAAAAGTTTGATTGATAGCTGAAGTCAGAGTTCAAGTTTTTCATCATAATTTAGATAATAAATCCAACAAAGAACTGCCAATCAAATGATTTTTACATAAACTTTTATATTAAAATATCTGAATTTCCTCTTTTAAGGGGCTACAAACATAAATGTACAAGTTAAAATTGAGTTTTAAATGTCTTTTACTAGGCATGAGACAGAGAAATTTCCAAAAAAGAGGAAAATTGCTACCAGTGAGGGAGCGTAGCGACCGAACTTTCTGGGGGTGGGTTCGGGAGGGGGGTTCCCCCTCCCGCAGAAAATTTTGCAATTTTAGGTATAGAAAATTCATGATTCCTTTGGCTGCAACTTCGTCAAATCAATCTCGTGTTCCAAGTCTACACACAGTGAGAGCAGAAAATATTTCCAGAATACATAATGAAAACATCTCCGCTATGTACAGGGGAGATTTTTTTTTTTTTTTTTTTAGAATTTCAATATCCGCGGAAATCCGCGGAGAAAAATCATGCCTGTTTACATAAAACTTTGACATCAAAATATCTGAATTTCCTCGTGTAAGATGCTAAAAACATAAATGTACAAGTTAAAATTGAGTTTCAAATGTCTTTTACATAAAACTTTGACATCAAAATATCTGAATTTCCTCGTGTAAGATGCTACAAACATAAATGTACAAGTTAAAATTGAGTTTTAAATGTCTTTTACATAAAACTTTGACATCAAAATATCTGAATTTCCTCTTGTAAGGTGCTACAAACATAAATGTACAAGTTAAAATTGAGTTTTAAATGTTTACACTATTCAACCCATCGTGCTATGGAGAGATATCTGAAAATGATAACCAATCTCTTACTGATAAACCTGTATGAAATGCTGGGAATAACTTATAAGTGTAGAAGGGCTTTGGGTAAAGATTTGTCAGGAAAAAGCCATTCTCTTTCTTTTCATTTGATGATCATACTAAATCAAAAAGTAAAATGATCTGACTGGTACTATTTCAATATACAGTCATTTCAATTGTCAAAGTATTTATATTTAGCTACAGTGTTTTGTTTTTTTTGGTAAATATTATGCATATTGAATGGATAAGAACATGGTGTATTCATAAGTGAAGGTTTAAGTACATGTAAAGAAGCTACATTTATATAATTCTAGTACTTAATCTTATTCAAATATTGATAAACCAATGGTAATCAAATTGACAAAAGGATGTATCTAATGAAGGGAGTAGGTTTGTATTTGTATAACTGAGCTTATTTCCATAACAATGGGGGTCCCATAATATTGCCATCTTCATCCACGCAATGAAAACTTTGGCCATAGATCCCGCAACGGTTGTAGTCCTGCTATTTTTGCCTTTTGTGAGACGAACAAAGGCTTTTATAGTGAATACCCCACTGAAGATCGATACACACGCTTGAAACTTTTTACTTGCGGGACTTGTTCCCAAGGCGTTGGATACCCCCTTTGCAAAGAAAAGGCAAGCGTGGCTAGCGGATGGGTAGCAATGCATAGCGGGCACTTTGGAATGATCCAACGTAGGCAATAGGCCTTGAAGGCCCCCTTGATGGGGTATTGTTCGATCCTCTCTGCTCAAAAGGGAAAATATTGATCAGAGTGGTTTTCAAGATTAAAGGGTTATTTCTCCTTTAATCTGACAAGGAATTTGAATTGGTTATGGTCAAACAAAAGCCAGCACCCCAATATTTGTGGTCAGTGTAAATTGCCTTTGGAAGTGAACAAATCCGCCCTAGCCAGTAAATATAGAAATATAAAGAACTAACAAGCTTAAAGATACTTAGAATTTACATGTACACCTCCTTTCTGTTTCAGCATGTCACACAACACCAGTAAATTCTAAATAATAGAAATCCATGATGATAATATTACCATACAAGTACATCCTGTAAAAACTGGTCGTTGTTGACGATAAACTA
Organism: Paracentrotus lividus; assembly: GCA_940671915.1. Classification (NCBI taxonomy): domain Eukaryota; kingdom Metazoa; phylum Echinodermata; class Echinoidea; order Camarodonta; family Echinidae; genus Paracentrotus; species Paracentrotus lividus. Next base: position 29,313,914 of record CALNVZ010003432.1, read on the forward strand.
TTCTAATCTCTTAAACCCTGCAATTAATTTCATTTCACAGAGGGCTTTAAGCTGATATAAAACGTCCCAGTATGGTGCGCTGGTTCACTCCCCAGGTATGAAATTCTTTCCCAGCATGCTTCACTCAGCTGGAAGGCTAATAATGACCTTTCTTACACCAATTATAATGTAAAGAGACACGGTTCATATACAACCACCTTGCATGGTTGAACTGGTTTTGATATTACATGAACACAAGCATGAGAAGGTTAACTTCATAAATAATAGTTCTTTTGATACTAGTAGATTTAAGTTATCAAAGATTTATGGCTATAAATCAGCATCACTATTCTGTTCTTTTTAGGGGTTGGGCGGGAAGATGGGTGTGTTACAGGTTTTATGAAAAACTGAAACTAAATTTGAATTTGATCAAGATGATTCAATTTAATTTTAATAATCATATAAAATATTTATATTCTGGGTGTTCATAATCTTTATTGCAATTACAAATAACAGGATAATAATGCTCACAAAGCCATTGACATTTTTTTGTTGCAAGTTTGATAGTATGTAAAAGGGAAGAAGAAGAATTCTATAGTCATATTGCCATCATAACATTTTACATTGTAGGCACCCTTGCAAAACATTCACAATACGATGTTGGATAAGCATCTATTGTAGCCTTACTGGTAATGGAGATATTATCAAAGGTGTATGGAGCATGACACAACCAAATTATGTTTGGGTGATATGGCAATGAGTGTATTGGTAAAAACATGCTTGCTATTGCATTGTAATAAACTAATGTTCCAGGGCTGATGGCAAGTTTGTCCCAGAGGGCTACTGAAACACATTGTAGCCCCTGTTGCCCTCCAAAGGGTCACCATCATGTTGTCATTTTTCCCCCTTTAAAACCAACGTTTTATGTCAAAAATTTGAAAAGAGCCCCTGACATATTAATAATAATAATAATAATAATATTTTGAGGCTTGCCATGCCAATTGTCACATCGATAACATTAAAACTTTACAAATTTGAAACAACTATTTTGATTAGTTGATAGTGAGACTTCATTTCATGCAAGAAGTTATGGGCAAGTCCAAGCTATTTTGCAACTCTGTCCCACGCGTTACTGACGAATTATTTACCATAACTTAATTATGAAAAGATACATCTCAATTATTGTTCATGTTTTGGGTAAAGGAACAGAACCCTTCACCAAAACTTGAAAAATAATTAAGATGTATCATTTCATAATTAAGTTATGGTAAATTATTTATCAGTAACGCGTGGGACAGAGTTGCAAAATAGCTTGGACTTGCCCTTATGCAACATGGGTCATGATTGGTTACTATCAATTTGGAATTTATCCTATCTCTCTTCTACAAGGCACATTTTGAAATTATAACAAATTAAAATTAAAACCAGACAGAAAGTAAAATATATGTACACTAGATTGTGTATAACATATAGAAGATGAAGGATATGTGCATTTACACAAGGTCTTGTATCACTGGGTGTGTTTCCCAAAATTATAAATAACCCAAATACTTCAGATGAACAATCCAGAATCAATTTAATACTGATATCAATATTAGGCACAGATAATCAGAAAAAGAAATGTATAGAACTCAAAATGGGTCAGGCTAGAAAGCCATGAAGAAATCAAAATGATTGCTGATATACGTTAAGCATAGGTTTGACTGCCACTGCAAGACATGAACAGAACTAATTTTCACTCAACACATCAGATCATTCAATCATCATCGCTATGCTAGCATCCTCAAATCTCAACCCATGTATCAACTAGAGGATCCCTTAGCCCCGCCCCCTACAACAACGGTAACCATGCCAACAACCATTCCAGGGGTCGGCACAGTTCAAGGGGTTAGGAATTCTGTTGGACAAATTTCTTTCCATGGAAATCCTGAGTTAGGGAATGATGCCTGGAGCATGAAAACATACGTCTTGGTTCTGTGATGGGGATGAAATATGGTGTTCAGTGTCAACAGGGCTATGACACGTACGCCTTGTACCATTCCATCAGGATGATGACAAGAAGGTACACATTATATTCAGACACAGTATTATACAACTGAATCACATCAAAGCAAGACTTACAGCTACATGTACACTACAATGTGCATAGTTTAGATTATATAAATAGTGCATGCTCTACCATGCAACATTTATTCTAGTAAATAGACCCCTAGATCTTTGACCTTGCCTAATCTGGTTTTATCTTTGCAAATGTTTGCCGAACTTTTGGTGCTAATTAAGCTATTGTGACGTATATTGTCGCTCCGCGTATCTATTGTTGTGCGCACCATTTTACTGTTATTCGCACTTGCGCAACAAGGCAATCGATTTCACCATTCATTTTAACACAGGTAAAAACCGTTCAATATAACAAAAAAAACGTTCAATATAACAAAAACCGTTCACTATAAACAAAAACGTGAATGACACGTGACATCATTTCAACCAATCACAACTCTTAAAATACTACCACTATTTACTATATGTGGATATTTGATCAGATACATGTAGTTTGGCAGATTACTACATTACATGTATTTGGGATACATTTATATGGCACACATAGTTCGCTCCTCATGTTTCTTCCCAACTTGTATGCATAATTTATAAACATAGAGTGCTTTGACAACCAGGAAGTTTGCAGGATGAATGTCTGACATTGCAACAACTACCCTATGAAAGATAGTATCCATCCATTTAGATGCTATCAGTTAAAAAAAAAAAAATTAAACTACAAACAAATGAGTATCTACATTGTTATCTCAGTATTACAATTTATCACTCAGAGAAAAATGGAAATTTCAGGGGCTCTTAATCGACAGACCATGCTTTTAAACAAAAAATTACTGGGGCTCTTTTGGGGGCTTTATTCACAAGTTGATTACCAGAAGGAAAATCACGATCAGCACACAGGTTACTCTCTTTTTTTTTTTTTTGCTGTCTGGTGATTTTATTTTTTAATATGGGTGAGCAGAGGTCTGGTTTATATTTTGCGTGTATTTTGAATGGTGGTATCAAACCCTGATTATATGAATATTGTTCTTATATTTTCTGATAGTTACCCGATTTGGTGAAGCTACATAGTTGGTGGGGTTTTGACGAATCTTCTGAAGTCTCTCAACGGTCTGTTTGGACAACCGTGTAGAGCTGCTGTATTCTGAACAGTCACTGTTACGTCGCAAGAGCTGCAAAAAAGAGAAAATACATTTGTAAATACATATATTTTGTACTTAAACTCAAAAACAAAATATTCAGTACAGTGTAGGTAGATGTTCATTAGATACCTGAACGGCATACAATATAGGAAATCACATTTAATGTACATCCATAGACACTCATTCTTTTTATCTTTTTCATTAAAATCTATTCAAAGATGTGTCTGGAAATAAGGAGTGTACATGTACATGTGTACCTACTTCTGCAAAGTTACGTTTAGAAACTTAAATAATTTTGCCACTGAAAAAAAATCTGTTCAATAGTTTTTTATCATTGTAACAAGCTATTTTTGATGGGATTTTTAAACGCTTACGATGCTGTTAACCTTTGATCTCTTGAACTTGGGTATCATTTTCATCTATTCATGGTTTATAAACAATATGCTGTATTATTTAAATTTATCCTTTATTAAAGGCTTGCCCTCAATACATTTTCATCTGGATCATGCAATGTGATTGCCTCTTATTTTCTTCTCCTAATACAGCATGTGATTTGAAATGAAATTTATTATACTTTTGGGGCCTACAATGTACCTGTACTATGTAAGCAAGTCCGAGTGTATCGTTGAGATGTATCATATACATGTAGGGGCATGTACTGTACAAACATGTAGTAAATCAATGTTTATCTTCACATTTTAAGATAAGTTTATATGCACACCTTACCCTTAGATAAAACTACATTATACATATTGCAGGCCTACACCTTATCATCGCATCAGGCAAAGAATACATGTAGTACAGAATGCATTATTGTGTTTAAACTCCATGCTCCATATACATGTAAATGCTTTTTGTATTCACCTGAACACACTGAAGCATTGTTCGCGGCCTAAATATTGTGTGCATGCTATTATAAAGCATTGATTGTTCAATGTTCATTACAATGAACCGTCAAAACAGTCCATTTCTGCCACCTCCCCCTAATCAGGCATCAACGTCTGAATCTCAGGCTGGTGTGTATTAATGCGACATTGTTCCGTCTTCTGTGCGTTTGTCAATGAATGGTGCACAGTACGTAATGGTGTAACACCCATACAAATATGGCTTTCATTTACAGAGGGTCCTTTGAAGTCGTACACCTTATTCTCATAATACACCTACCCCATAGGAAGTTTTCATGCATACTTTACATGCACTCGTACAATGACAGCTTTCAGTCTTTGTGACAAAAAAATTATATTATCATGACGTGTTTTTGTAAGAGAGTTGTAAAGCACTCCTTCATCAGGATATGAGCGGGTTCATTAGAACAATTTGTTTATCATTGTTGTCAGGGGGTACAATTTGTTGCCTTTTATTCAATTCCTAATGAAATATTAGTAGACCCAAGTATAAAAATGATTCAAGGAGCACATACATGAAGTGTGGGCAATGAATAATAATACATATCAATTGTCATATTTTTATGCACTACGTGTTTGTTGTTTTCTGACAAACTTTTTGTTACCACTGTAACTTTGGAACCATAAATCAGAACTCAACTATCGTCTAGGGTGTACATGTAGATGTACTATAGGCCTACCCATAATTGAAGCATGGACACTAGTGTCCATGATTGAATGCTGTAATATTCTGTGCCTTTATACAGTGTGTCCCAGAAAGAACTGTATACACTTTTGAAATTGCTACCGAATAAGGAATATTTCATTCTTGGGGGAAAAGATTTACTATGTAGATAAAGCTCATATTCTCAACTATTATTTGACACCAAAAAGTCAAAAATTGATGTATGCTTCAATGAGCAATGCCCACTTTTATGAAGGACACAAAAACGAGGCTGCGCAGGAATTCGCTATTCATTTACGACCTTTTTATGGGCAGCCAAAAGGGCCAATTTTGATAATGACGTGAATCGGCTAACAAAGACAAAATAAACTAGATACAAAACAAAAATAGTTAACCATCACATTTTTGCATAATATTGATGTCTATTTCTGACTTTTGGTTTATTTATGTCTTAATATTAGCTGATTTACTGTATTATTGTTAATGGTCCTTTTGGCTGCCCATACACAGGTGATAAATGAATAACGAATTCCTGCGCAGCCTAGTTTTTATGTCCGTCACAAAAGTGGGCGTTGCTCATTGAAGCATGCATCATCGTTGGACTTTTTGGTGTCAAATAAAAGTTGAGGATATGAGCTTTATCTATGTTTCCCCCCAAGAACCATATATATGTTTCTTTTTTGGTATTCATTCAAAAGTGAATAGTTCTTTCTGGGAGACACTGTAGTGGGAGGGGGAAAGCTACATGTACTATCCAATGCAGCACAATAAAGAATATTGCATATTATTTGGTCTGTAATTGGAGGCTACGTGTGCCTGTGTGAGAGGGGGAAGCCAGCACTAAGCAATCCTAATGCATAACAATACAAGAATATTGCATATTGTTTGGTCTGTAATTGAAGGCTACACATATCCGTGCCTGTGTGGGAGGGGGGAAGCCAACACTATAAGCAATCCTATTGCATGACAATACAAGAAGCAATACAGGTAAGAGCAAAGCATCCTTTCATGGTTATTGTCAATAAGTAAACACTTCATTTTCTCCCCACTCAATAAAGGTTCTCAAAACTATTTGCCGATGGGCCACAGACAATGAAGCGGTCTACCTGGTCATACAGGTGGGACTACATGTAAAGGGAATTGAATTAAGCCAAGGGTGTGTCCTTCCATTTCTGACTTTGGAGTAACAAGTGCCCATTTGCCAGTTTGAGGGCTCTTAGAATGTTTGCACAAATGAGATGAGATTCAAAATATGATTTTGACTAGTCCTCTGCTTTTGATGTTTACTTGGTACGTAGGCCTATATGTTCATGTTCAATTTGCCATTAAGCCCAGAAATACAGATCTAAGATCCATTAAAGTTTGGATTCAATGTACACTGTGCATGTACAGGTGTCCACCAATTGCCCCAAACTTAAGAGCTCTGATTTTTTTTAATACCCCTCACTTCATTTTGAGACTAATTGGCCATGTCTTGTGATCGCTCTGGCAGTCAAGCATTCCACCATCAGCAAGACACTGGGAAATTGAAAACCAATCATTGGGAGTCTGTCATAGCAAATTGGTGCTATGATAATGATAAAGAGGGCCTATGTAAATTGTACATGTATGTAAGACGAATCCTTTGGTGGTGACAGTGGTGGTGATGACGACGATGAGGACAGTGGTGGAGGTGGTAGTGATGAATACATGTACATGTAATGGTGGTAGTGAGGACGATAAAAGCGATGATGGTAGTGGTGATGATGATGAGGGTGGTAGTGGTGGTGGTGGTGGTGATGATGATGATTATGATGGCGATTGAATGATGGTGGTGGTGGTGTGGTGATGATGATGATTATGATGGCTGTAAGTGGTGGTGGTGGTGTTGGCTGGTGATGTTGATCGTGGTGACGAAGATGGCTTATTATAATGATGATGATGATGATTATGAATGGCAATGATGATGATGGTGGTGGTGGTGTGATGGTGGTGATTTGGTGTGTGGTGATGATGATGGCTATATATAATGATGCATTTGTTGGTGGTGGTGATGAAGATGGCTTTTTATAATGAAGATGATGATAGCGGTGGTGGTGTTGGTGGTGGTGATGATGATGGCTAATGATGATGATGGTGGTGGCAGTAGTGTTGATGACGATGACAGTATAAGTGGAGGTGGTGATGTGGTGATGAATGTGACAATGTGCATGATGATAACAACGAAATTAGTGGTGGTAAAATATGCAATTCAAAAGATTTTCTTGATCTAACATATGAGTCAAAAGAAAAGTTTTTTAAAAAACTCTAAAACCAATCTGTTTTTTAAATTGATCATATTTTGCTGATGCTCTTTGGACATAAGTGTTTTCATCTTGTCTTTTGCCAAGGTAGGTACAGTGCTGCCGAATATTCTTTGAGAAATAAAAAGTTTTATATAGATGTACCATTATGGCAAAGAAGATAGATGCATAGACTCTACATAAATTTAGATAATCAGCCCTCATTAACTCCAGCATCGTTATTCTCAAGTACTATTCATTCTAAAATCATTCAAATAATATATCTGGGCTTATCATAAAGGCTATTAAAAAAAAAAGGCAATTCAATTTAAACAATTTGCTCCAGTTTTAAAGTTTTGTGGTTTTTCTTCAGTCTAATTAACTTCATGATTTTTCCCCCTTTATGTATGAGAGCAATCACTGCATGCTAACAATGTTCAATCGGTAAAATTATAACTTGTACATAAAGATGGCTTCGGGGGAGCATTTCTTAAAAGGACTTGTCAGACATTTTATCCGACAAACTGTTATAAGCTACTGAAATGCTTGCATCTGATTGGCTGAGAGCAAATTTGTCGGATAAAATGTCCAACAAGTCCTTTGATGAAATGCCTCCCAGGAGAGCAAACAGTGAATTTGTATTCAAATGAGTAGAATACCTTTGTGATGAGGGCCTGCCATGTATTTGCTTTGGGCCTCTGTTTTTCTTCCTTTCACACATTTGCCCCAAAATACCCCTTTCAGGAAGTTTTTCCTAGAGGTATAATTACTCCTAAAGACATTGTGTACACATGATTCTTACAAAATGTATATTCTGGTTAATTAAGGGGATGGTATTTTCCACAGGTTAGGTTATCTTAAGTCAGAAGTGCTTGACAAATTCTTGGACAGTAAGAGATGTTTGTAAGATGACTAAGATTGGACAAACATCTTGTATTCCTGTTAATAATGACAAGTGCAAATTCAGAGTATACATCTACAATGTACAGGTGGTCTGTTGAGAAGATGCATGCACTTTCCCTGCTATCCAGTGAGTATGTACTAACAAAACATCTCACAACAGTACTGGCGTAAAGATGGAGTATATAGTTTTGGTAAATCTACATGTAAAAATATAATATTTCCTATTTTGAATTTACTTTGAGTTAGAATGACAGATTATATATGTGATTACATATCACCTGAATCTAATTATTTTCTTTTTAGAAATTTGCATAAATTACCAGTACTACAAACAAATATCAAAAGTCAGCATCCCAGCAAATTGGATATAATATTCTTACAACAACATTACAGACAAATCTATGAATTGATCATTCAAAAGGCATATTTTAAGAAAATAATATCACTGACATTTTGGTGATAGAGCTGCTCTAATGGTCAAATTCAAACACACAGATCTTCAACATGTAAAAATGGTCACTTTGCTCGTTTTATACAATGTAGATGGAGTGTTTAATTAGAAACGAACAGCGGCATGTGGCCCCCCCCCCCACCTCCTCCCCCCCCAAAAAAAAACAAAAAACAAAAAAATCAATCTTACCAAAACTATAATCCACACATCACATTTGTCTTTTCTCTCATAGGCAAATTATAAAAGATGTGACATAACAACTGAGTATTACTTGCAATATATATCTTCTTCTTCAGTTTACATCTGCCTCCTTCAATTTTGAAGATTCTTGCAGACGGCTTAAACTAAGTCTTCAAGGAGTAACTATATGTGTTACTCCTTTAAATTCAAGCCACAATAGCAATCAAATTCCAAGTCTATAACTTTGAGGTTATAGCACAAGGTTTTCCAAGTAAAAGTGTTTTGTTTGCTTGCATTCAACGCACATTCAGGCCTTCATTAATAATGCATTAATGAGATGAGGCATGAATGCCCCCTTTACAAAGTATTGACATTTAACGGACATGTATTTAAATGACACTATAGCCTTCAAAAGACAATTATTGATGATCAACAAACCTTTTTGTGCTCTTGAAGAACAAAAGATGGTTTTGTATGTAAAACAAAAACATTGATTTTTTTTTTAAACTTAGTTATTGTTCGGTCTACATGTAGTTCTACATGCATGTACGTACAACATGGGTATGGTACAAATGGGCCCTAAAGTGTCAAATATAGCTCAGATCCCCTACAAGTGTTAAACTAAAACACATATTTCATACTTTTGAAAGTTTGTGCTAAATACATGGTGATTTGCAGGTTCATAGTATACATGTTCTTAGTGAAATATTGGATGATTAAAACTTAATTAACAGTCTTTATTCAAGAAATGACAACTATATTTGTCGAAGGGCAAATTTGCATGGGACTAATTAACAATTAAGCTCATCTTAATTGCAATAAAGGAATGCACTTTACAGTAATCAGTGCTGGTTTTGTAAGTGTATGTGTAAACATTACATAAACATTCTGAATTGAATTCCAATGAGACTTTAATGAGTAATTCATCACTAATCAAAACAAATCTTGACTTATTACTGTAGCCATTTGTGTGTCCCAAGGGATGAAAATAAATGAACTGTGGACACTACTAATGGTGGTGGTGATGATGATGTTGTGGATATCATTTGATGGGGTGGTGATGATGATGTTATGGATATTCATGATGGTGGTGGTGATGATGTTGTGTATATCATGATTGTGGTGGTTGATGATGATGTTGTGGCATTTCATGATGGTGGTGAGGATGATGATGTTGTGGATATTAATGATGTGGTTTGTGGTGATGATGTTGTGGATATTCATGATGTGGTGGTGATGATGATGTTGTGGATATTCATGATGGGTGGTGGTGGTGATGATGTTGTGGATATTCATGATGGTGGGGTGATGATGATGTGGATATTCATGACGGTGGTGGTGTGATGATGTTGTGTATATTCATGAATTGTGGTGGTGATGATGATGTTGTGGATATTCATGATGGTGGTGGTGATGATGTTGTGTATATTCATGATTGTGGTGGTGATGATGATGTTGTGGATATTCATGATGGTGGTGGTGATGATGTTGTGGATATTCATGATGGTGGTGAGCATGATGATGTTGTGGATATTAATGATGGTGGTGGTGAGCATGATGATGTTGTGGATATTCATGATGGTGGTGGTAATGATGATGTTGTGGATATTAATGATGGTGGTGAGGATGATGATGTTGTGGATATTAATGATGGCGTTGATGATGATATTCAGGCTGATGAAAAAAACAGGACTCTATAAAGAACAAACTAGTAAAATGAATGTGCAATTATGTACAAATGCACATGTACATGTAGGGTGTTTTTATAGAATCTGTCATGAATTAGGCATCTAAGCATTAGGATCTATAATGATACATTTTTAAGCAAATTTGAATTTAAAAACAAATCTGCTACTCATGTACACATACAACAGTCTGTATCCATTTTTAAATTTTTTCTTTTTCTTTTCAACAATGCAGCCAATATGAACACTATTTACACTACTAGTTGAACAATATATGCTGGCCAGTAATACATTGTAGAAATATCAAATTAGCCCACAAGACCATTCACACAAATTCCATTTTTGTTCATGGTGTAGCCAGCACAATAGTGAAGCGTGTGTAGTTTACCCACTCTATTTGCACTGGCTCCATATTTTTGTAGGTTACAAAGAGGCATTCACATTCCAAAGCACAATAAACAGATATTGATAAATCACCCCTACCCACAATCTTATTGAACTATGTATGCACTCTACATGAAGCAAGTAAAGAACTATATTTTTTATATAGTATAATTTGTAATAGGTTTAGGTTTTACAATACAAATAAAAGCAATCCATTAATACTCTCAATCATTGTCAAGAATTGCATTTTATCAAAATTATTCTAAACCTGTCATTTTTATTAGCCCAATGATAAAAATGTTTATGAGGCCAGTATTTCTATCAGATCCTGATTGAAAAGTGCACTGAATGTATTAGGCCTACAGTATATCAAGGCCAATGTATCATAATAATGGTTCAGTGCAATATAGGCAATAATATCAAATTTTCCTAAAATCAATCTTGAAAGCATGGCTCACTACATGTTGATTACTAAATCTTGAATTTGTAAATATTTCAATCTGGAATTCATTTACATTTGTAGGGGCCTTTCATCATGTTTTTTTTTTTCTTCCATACATGCATTCGTTTTTTGGTTTGTAAACTTACTTTCAATAATGAGTAAATATCTTTAAATTCCATAATACTGTACGGTCCTTATTCTTTAAATACTACTTGAAGTTAATCTTACATTTCAGGAGTGACATATTGGTTTCACATACATGTATCTTGATACAAGTGATGTAAAATGATTATGATCGATCAAGCAAACAACTTTGGTTGAAATCATGAGAATTGAGCAGAAAAATGATATACTAGAGAGTTATTTTGTTTGTGTTTTAAATGAAAGTGCTGTACCAATCTTGAAACAGGTGGAAAAAAAACAAATGTTGAAACGATTTTTTTTTTTAAAGAGAGTCCTTTAACACTTTCTGTGGACCATTATAATCATCCCCTTTCATTCCATATGTTCCACTAATAAAAAGCTGGGCAGATTAACGGATTAACGTAGCCAGGTCACCATGAAACAATCCTATTGAAATTCTGTTTAAATAGAACTCCATGTGGATTTGTCCGACCAACTGTGGACAATCAATATTCTTAACATTCCTCCATATAACCGCCCCTACTAAGCCAACCTTGGAACCCCTCTCAATCATTAATAAGTCTCTTTAAATCAACGTTTTATAACCTACTGTGATCTGTCCCTAATGACCCTATATTATGATGTGTAAGACAGTCCCATGAAAACTTTCTTAAAATCAATTTTTACTCAAATAAACCCAACAAATATGCAGTAAGTGTAATTGAAAGATTCATGTACAATGTACATTTTGTAGGCTTAAGTATTCTTCTCAAAATTACTGGCACTATAATCATTCAGAGACCAAAAAAGGTTTTGCACACAGCAACTGTAGATCCTCAATGATCACTGATTAGATCTTAAAATCAAATTATAAATGCATTTTCACTCTGCCCACATACTCAATAATCTCCCACTTTATGAGTATGTACATTTGTAAAAGCATGGATATCTCTCTTATATATCTATGGTAAAGGGAAAGCGACACGTTGTTTTTTTTTTTTTTTAGATAAACATAAAACTGTGTTTGTTCCTAATTTGTACTATTTTTTTAAATCCACCTACCAAAATGAAATCATTGAGAGAGAAGAATTCACATTAAGTTTTGTCATAATGAAGGGGAATTGTATAAAAAAAATAATTAAAAAACCATGAATATGCTTTTTGACATTAGAAATGTATGCAACATGTTAATTTTACTTTAAAATATAAGTCTAATTTACAGATTTGATATTAATATTCTTACCTGTTGTCTTTGATGAAAGGACTGTGTTTCTGATAGTCTCCTTGCCATCTCCTGTTGGACCTTCCTGGCAGTGGTTTGGTCAATGGAAGCATCAAGGTAATCCTGAGAGGGTTTGCTGTACAGGGAATGACGTCCTGTGGGAGGCAAGCCCTTCGGTGGACCCATCATCTCCTTCCCTCTCTGGGAATTATCTTCAAGGGTCGAAGACCCAGAGCTCTCAGCGTTTGGTTTATGAGAATTGAAGTCGATTCCAGGTTGTTTAAATTGTTTTAGTTCAGGGGTTGCAGAATGCTGTATGTGAGATTGAAGAGGCACTTGTACACTGGCAGGTCTTGCAGCCTGCTGATATCGATAGGCATTTTCCTGTTGCTGCGGCACTACTGAAGGACTTCGGAAGCCTACAGGATCAGGACGAGCTCTAGGGGTGAGCCTGCCTGATATGTCTTTGGTGGATTTGAAGAACATGTTTTGTGGGGATGTATCAATGGATTGAGGAGAAGTTGAAGACAAAGAGTAAGGCACGTCCGACGACAAGGAGGCATTTACGTCAGCTTGAACAACATGTCTGTTTCCAACGCCGCGTTTGTTACGCATCAAAGACGCCACATCGAGGATCGGGGTATGATGACTTTGATCCAGATGAGCATTCAAATCAGTTTGGTCCTTACTATTTCCATTGCCGAATCCACTATCGCTATTACTGCTGTTAGTGCTGTTGCTACGACGAGGGCCACTGACAAATGAGGACTGACCATAAAGTTCACCAAAGTAAGACAAGTCAGTCCGATCACGATACAACTGGGATACTTGTTGCAGGATGGGCTTAGCCGATGAAGGGAAGATGTCACAGGTGTTTGTCTCTGGGTTCGTGTTGCATGGGATGCCAAACTGCGATATGACCCGGGCATGAACATCATGTCTCCTAAAGTCTGGGTCCACCATGAACACATGGCAGGAGCTTCCAATCGGTTCATCATCACTGTCCATTGTATCTAACATCTCCTCAGGATTTTGCGATGTAACAATACCAAAGAAGCGCTTGTCATCTGGACAAACACCACTGAATGCAAGGCGTTCTCTAGGATACACAACTGCTATACGCTGGTTACTGTTCATGAGGCGAACCCCATCAGTCCGAACTTCCATCATCATGAAGGAATGTACCCTGTGCTCTTTGTGAAGTCTTCGAACACATCCTCTTATCGCATGAAGACTGGCAGTTGGAAGATTTGCAGAGGCTGGGATATCGATGGAGCCAAGATACCCTACCATAGCTCTCGTGTGGATGTTTTCATTGTTCTCCATCAAAGAGGCCCCCATGCTGTGTCCCTGGGACACGTTACGACTGGCATTTCCTGAAAGAGACATTGACTTGTGCATACTCCTCGAAGCATCATGACTGGTGTCGTTACCTGGATACATCAAATGACTTAGTTCAACTGGGGATAGGGGCCTCATGTCTGGGTCACCATCATCATAAGGATTTTCCCTGACATAGTAGCTGGTAGGAGTTGGGGTGGAAAACATGCGATTCCTTGGGTCGTTATGCCGCCTTGGTTTCCGCGTTTTTGGTGGCAAGTTCATCTTCTCAACATTCTTTCCATTCCAATACGAATAATCATAACTGGTAGATTTTTTCAACAGTACGTCTGGATTTCCTGGTTGATTCAATGGACTCAAATGACCAGGTGCAAACTTGGAAGAACTGATCTGAAGGTCAGCCTGAATTCGCTGCACCTCGGCTCCTCGAAGCATAGCCTGAGGCATATCTGTATGAATAGAGGAGAATGAATCAAGAATGGCTCCTTGTTGCATCTCTTCCACAACCATTTCTGCGCGTGGTTTATTTCCAAGCATCGACAACGGTGTAGCACTCTGCGATCTCTTATTATGCGGATATCGCGAGCGAGGCATGTAGACGTACTCGTCATCTGAAGATTCAGAATAATCCACCTCCGCAACAGTTAGACGAAGCACTCCGGTAGTTGCTCCTATCAACTTGATGATTTGCTCATGGCTAAGACGCGTCACATTCTCTCCATTCACCGCAATGACACTATCCCCTGTTTTTATCCCAGCAATTTCTGCTGGACTTCCATGCAAGATGCAGCTTAACACACATGGTGACTGACCGGACACAGTAAAACCGTAGCCATTTCGGCCCCTGGGTACTTCAACTGTTTTGAGGTTCATGCCACTCGTTCTTGGCAGCTTGGTTTTTCTTCTGCCTGGATACATGTTTACAGATTTTTAGGTCACACCATATCAATTTCTTGATTGTGGCCTTTCAAGGCATACGGCAACTTGTCATTTGGATCATCACACACAAACTCTTTCCTGGAATAAGCAGGTCAAACTTCAGATTTCTCAATGAGGCTCTTGATTAAGTTAAGAATGGTGAACCCTCAATTCTCTCAGCTCAAGAGACGTCGAGAGAAAATCGGTTTTGAAACACTCGGTAAAGAGAAAGTGAACTTTTTTTTTTATAGAATACAGTTTGATCTTTTTATCTCGTTCTTGTCAATATTTGTCAATAACATTCTTGTAAACAAAGATGAATACACCTGTCATTAAGTCAAAGAACTTTTTCTTCCCAATTTATATCAATACAAAGAGTTGGATGAATAGAAAATACTGCCTGGCGCTGCACTGATGACCACCAATCAATACACGTTACACGATGGACTGAGTTGCTTTCTTCAAACTCAAAGTTCCAATTTCAGAGATGGGCCGAATAGATTAGAACGGTAGAAAAAAATCACCTGCAAACTCCCTGAAATTCGTAGATGTATACACAGTATCCAAATGAACTTATAGATGAATGCATTCCATCGATTAAAAACAAAGATATTTTGACCGAACAGTCTCAATAACCATGATTTCGCGAGTTGTTTTTGCGTTCTCTGACAGTTGACGAAGCACAGGTGTATTACTATTGTACCGTAGTAGTGTAAGTGTACAATCGGCCGTAAGGTCCGCGGTGAATGAGACTCGGCCTCCCGTATTGCCTCTGCGCCGGAGCGCTCCTCCCGTGTCAGGTTGCAATTCAAATTAGATCTTGGTCATAAATTCTCTTACACTTTTTTCACAGAGCAATCACAAATTGTCAAAAATAAATTCTCTGTAGTCCTCGAACAAAACAAAATATCTGACTTCACCGCAAAGGCTTGTTCCTAAAGACAACTTCCCCTTGGAAACACGACGCAATCCACCACTTGTCTTTGGATCGTATGCGAATAACAGGTGGATGCGAATATTAACGGACATTGATCCCTCAACACTCAGTCACCCCATTTGAGGAATGGAGGCGTCTAACGGTGCGTCATATGATTTACAATCAGCCTTTTGATTCGATAAAATAGTTAACATTTGGAAGCGTTTATTTCAAAGAGGTAAAATCACAATGCCGTTTAATCAACTGTCAAGATTTATGTCAATATTTATAGGCCAAGTTATATATGATTTCGCTTTATAAATTTTGAGTTTGCATAGGTTCATATCTCAAAGAGAGAGAGAGAGAGTGAAAATATAATATTAGCAGAAAAAGGGCGAAGATAGCCATGTAGATTCATTCTTGCCAATTCCAGCTGTGAAACAAAAATAATAGCGATTGCAGTGTCAAGAATCAAACAAATTATAATGGCTTTGCAATATAAATGCATAGTCATACCATAAGCATATTAGTGATATTACAGACAAAATGTAGGGATATTCAACTGGATTTAGTTTTGAATGAGATTCGATGGATCTGTTTACTTAATATTGAAATATCACGCATATAGGCCTATATACATTAAAAAAAAAAAAAAAGTTGTTCTATCACCTTAAAGCATTCCACACATGACACAAATTAGGCAAGTCCAAGCTATTTTGCGCGGTAACAAACGAGACATTCAGAGCCAAAAATAGGGCTTGTTTGAAAAAATCTTAAGTGAAATCTCAATCCTTAGGTATATTCTTGAAGGTACTAAGAATCTTCAACAAAAACATAAAAAATAGTTGAAATAACTCAATTCATAATTAATTTATGATCGTTCATTCGTCGGTAACAAACGAGACCAGAAAAAAAATGGTGTTTTCAAATTTTGACTTTGTTCACATATAACTCTGAATTTAAAAAGTAGATCTCAACCCTGCATAGTCTTACCCTCTTAAACATGTAATAAACATTGTAAGGACATATTTTAACGTTAATACAACTTCGAGTTTTCTGGCAAGGTCAAGTTTTAAAAAATATGTCAGGTAACAAACGGGACAGGTAACACACGGGACAATTATTCCCTATAATATTTTTCATTAAACAATTGGAGTAGCCAAGGCGTAGCAACATCTTTTGTTAAAAAATCTCTCAGTAAAACAAAAGAAACATAATACACAACACAAATGTAAAAAAACACTTATTTTGTTTCATTTCTAAAGGTGGGAGGGTGAGTAATAAAAATGCATGATTTTACATCAGCTCAGTAACTTTTGTGAGACTATTTCTGAGACCTGAATATTTAAAGCCTAAAAATATGGAAAGCTATGAGCTAGGTTCGTAATATTTTCACCAGAGTTAGCCAAGAAAATATAGAAACAGAAAATACATACTTTTTGGTTATACTCCTATGACAAACCTCTTTTTTAAAAATTAATGGTTGAAAATAGCAGTTTTAATGCATTTTATTATTTTTTTCATGAATATTAATGAGCCTTGTGATGTCATATGACCTTGAAATGACTTTTTGACCTCATTTGCATTAAGTTCATTTCATACCCTTTATGGTGATATATGACATTATGTATACCTTTACAAAGCCACTGACACACTTGACACAAAAATGGTCAAAAAGTCGAAAAATCACTACCTTGGGAACAAATAGCGTGGACTTGCCCTATACCCAAGCCGAGATTCCACCCCCCCCCCCCCCCCCCCCCCTAATAGGCCTAAGCCGGAGGGGTTTGCACCCAAATGAGATGTTAGGATTATCCAGCAAAATTAGTAAATATGTGAAAATATTCACCTGGCGCAGACACAGATCCAGGATTTTCGAGGGGGGCCCAAATTTAAGAATAAATAAATAAAAGTCATGCGAGCGAAGCAAGCAAATCTTATACCTCCGTGATTTAGGCCTATAACGTAATAATAACATTATACTACAAAAATAATAAATCAGGATATTTATTAACTCTTTTTTTTTGCTTGAAGTTTATCAATCTTTATCAAACGTTGCGAATAAATTTTGTCTCATAATTACCTGAAAGCAAAACATTTAAAGCTTTTAATGTTTTTGCGATTCAAATTGTTTCGTTTAAATCATTTAAGCGCGGAGCGCGAGCAGAAATTTGCCATAAAATTGCTCAAAAAGAAGCATAGACAGTTTGAGCACTTTTGGCCATCTTTTTTTAATTTTTTTTTTTTTTTTTTTTTTTTTAAACTTCCATAAAAAAATAATAAATAAAAATGCGAGCGCGAAGCGCAAGTAGATATTTTGGCAAATAATTTGCCAAAAGGCCCTTTTTTTGCCTCATCTTCCACCAAAAGAAACATTGGAGTGCGAAACGAGAGCAGATTCTTTTTCCTTCAAATTATGGCCTGGAAGCAGTATAGTCTTCTTTCCTTTTTTTTTTTTAATAAAGATTTTGACAAAAATATCTGTCTTTTTAAAACTGTTTTATTTTAATCGTTCGAACGCAAAACCGAGTGGGAATTTATGCGTGTCCTCAAAAAGCGTCGAAAATGGTCTGTTTTCAGCCTTTGGGCGGCGTCGACGCTTTCCTTGAAATACTGGGGTGTTTTTTAATTTCAATCGCCATTTTTATAAAAAAATAGGGGTGATTTCAGCAGAAATTGCTGTTTTGTGGTCATAATTTCACGTTTTTTACGCCATTTAGGGTATGTTTTTTTCCAGTCTGATGTTGAAAAGGGGTGCAAATTTGCAATGAGACGTTTAGGGTCCATTTTTAGGGTACGGGGACACGCATGGGTAGCACTTTTCTCTTTGAGTGACCCCCCTGGCAAATTATTATTCTTCTTTTTTTTTCTCTAAAAATAAGACATAAGACTGTGCGAGCTGAATTTTGGACATTTTTAAATAACAATAACGGCGCGAAGCACGTACGAGCGGATTTTTAAAGGCATTTTAAGCACTCATTTCTTTTCAAATTTGTTCTTTTTTTTTTCTCGAAATTTGTTGTTTGCGGTCTGTTTTTAGAAATAAACACTGATGCGAGCGCGAAGCAGGAGCCGGAAATTTGGAGTTAATTGTCCATTATGAATCCATGACATTTGCTCCCGCGACAATTGCTCCGCTATAAATTCCATACACTAATCGAATGACTAACTTCAACCAGGGACTTTACACTATACCCTACCCTAAACCTAACCCTAAACCTAATATAAATCCCTATTACAACCCTAACCCTAACCCTATATCTTAGACGAAATAAAGCCCGGAGCAATTGTCGCAGGAGCAAATGTCGGGTCACCCACATGATATCACGGAGGAAAGAGTTTATATTAAGGGGAGATCCAACCCGTAAATTGAAGGTTCAAATGTTGTTACTGTACAAACTAAGCACACCTTGTTTTTTCGAAAGAAAAATATCCTTGGAACACATATTTCAGAGGTGTGCTCTTCGAAATTTGTTGCGATCACCTCTTAATTTAAGGGGCGTCCAAAATTGTTGCCCTTTTTATGACAAATAATATTTTGGGGATATCATTTGGAGGAACTATCACATCGCCCCGAATTTCAGATCATATAAAAGAGAAATAAATTGCCTACAAGCTGAAACAATTTTGATGGAATTTCGAGGGGTAAAAATGAATATTCAGCCCAAAGAAGATCATTTTATAAAATATTTTTCAAAAAATGGAATGTAATCAATATTTATACTTCGCATTTGTTAAACTGCGTGAAGAAAATTCAAGTGTAACTATTTAGAAAATTGTTCCAATATGTGCACGACATCTTGTGAGAGATGCAGGTTCGTTTATTATTTTAACAAAAAGTTATTATCATCTTAAATTCATGATCTTGATTTCGCCGAAAACGACAATCTGTCAATATCTCTAAAAGCTCCGTACACGGACGTATGGGAAAGGGTATGGTGTCTTCTATACATAAAATGTCTTTGACTTTTTAAACCATAAATCAACCGGTTTCTGCAGTAAAATTTGATAACATTAAATGATCTACAAGTAAAGAAATATTACTTTGATTGTTTTTATGTATATAAACATACGGGTACTTAGCATTTTCCAGAATACATCCCAAAAGTCGTTTAAAGGTGTATATTGTGACATTTCATGATGTTATATTATGTGACACATGCAAAAAAAAATATAGTAAACAAATAAAAGTGAGTGCAAAGTGAATTGAGAAGACAATCCATTCCCTTTTCCAGGCCTGTAACTAGGGGGGGGGGGTTCGGGACCGAACGAACCCTCCCCCCCCCCCCGCTGGCGAGTAGGGTCCGTTTGACAACAACAAAAAAAACAAAAAAGAGAGAGAAGAGAGAGAGAGAGAAAGAGAAAAGAAAAGGAAAAAGGGTGTGAAACGGATCCTTAAATAGACTTACTTACCAAATTTTCAAAATGTTCATGAGCTAAATTATTAATTAAAAAAAAGATTAATAGATAGGTCTGTGCAATATTTTCGCTGGCTCTCGCATAAATCATTATTTCAGAGACCGCGGAACGTTTTTGAAAAGGCTTGAGGGGTGGGGTGAGTAAAAAGTTGATAAGCTGAACAGAGGAAAGTATATAAGCTTTTTTTTTTTTAATATCTACTGGAAAAATTGGAGGGCTGCAGCATCCCCCTCCCCCATCCTTCATTCCTGGTTTTCAGGAAATATTACAATAAAGAATTGAATTACGAGCCATTTAATAAGCGTTTTTCCTCTCGACTTCATGCTCGCATTTCAGTTTTTTAAGGTAGGTAATGGTCATCTTGTTTTGTAGGAATCTAAAAAAAAAGAGGAAAAGCTAATGTGCAGCCTCAATGTCATCATATCCAAATTTTCGGCTCGCGATTCTCGCTCGCCATGTTCACTCCCGTTCGAAAGGCCGAATTATAGGTCCAAAAATGTGCTTCAAATGCACAGCATTAATGTGATTTTGAGTAATTTTCTTTCACTCGCGTTTCGCGTTCGTATCTTTTGGAATTTAGTCATCCGTCTGTGAAGGACTATTAAAATAGATATGAGGCACAATATGCTGAAATACAAGGCAAAAGGCTCTTTGCACTGGCAAGGTTCACTTTTTTTTCACAAAGGGAGGTGATCATCAACTTGTGAAAAATTTAAAAGAAACAGAAAGATGCAAGAGACAATTACATAATATAACATACCATATTCAGGCCATTAAACAGCAAAATTTCCGGCTCGCGCTTCGCGCTCGCAAGTTGAATCCTTGCGAAATGTTTACTTTTCGAATGTCTAAACCTTATACAAATCATAATTAGGGTCTGTGAGCATAAGAGGCAAAATGTGTCAGAAAATCACTACCTTCAAGTCATATACAAAAAATTTCTGGTCGCGCTTCGCGCTCGCCAGTTCAAATCTGGCAAAAACTCCACTTTTCAATTTTCAAAACACCAGGCGCGGATCCAGGGGGGAGGGGGGGGGGGTGGCGGAGGATCCGTAAGTATAAGAGGCAAAATGTGTCAGAAAATACACTACTTCAGGTCATTATAAGTCAAAATCTTCGGCTCGATCTTCGCGCTTGTATAGTTATCATAGAAAGGCCCATGGACTGATTCCTGACTCCGCAAGTGAAGTAATGAAATGTAAATTAATTTACCGTTCACGCTTCGTGCTCACAACTTATTTTGCTGAAAGGGAGGTGATCATCACCTCGTAAAAGAATTAAAAAAGAAATTATAAGGTAAATAATACTGTTATAAGCAAAATTTCGGTCGCGCTCGAAAAGTTTACTCCTTCTGAAAAAGGTCCACTTTTCAATTTTCGACCCCCCCCCCCTCCCCATAAAAATCCTAGCAGGCAACAAGCTTTAGGGATCTGAGTTCATATTTTTCAAGAACGCTTGCATCATTAAAAAAGGAAGAAATTCTACATAAGTTATACAATATTAAAATGCATCGTTAAAAAAAAGAAACAAATACACTGTCCGTCATAAAGTGGAATATTTTTTTTGCCGCTATAGCGACATGATTTTGCTCTGACTTTAATTTCTTGAATATGTTTGTCCCTGCTTTTTCATTTCGGGACCCTGTCTATATCTTGGACGTTCTCCAACCCTTCACGTGGACCTTTTTCCAAAAGGTTTTGTCAACCCCATGATGCCCTTTTGTAATTTTTTCTCATTTTGGCACCCTTTTTGTTTTCCCGGCCGATCAAGCCCCCTCAGTCCTACCCCATGAAACGCGACTGAGGTGTATTGTTTTATATTGTTCTTTAAGTTAAATCTATATTTCCGGGGCAAGCTTAGGTCTCTTGTCTAGGGAGGGGTTGAAGTAAAAAACGAGATTGGTGAAAATTCGGAATATTTTATTCTATCTTCATGCTGAAAACAAAAGAATGAAATACAACCTTTAACCCTTAAATACACTGTTCGTCATAAAGGGGGAATATTTTTTTCTGGCTCAAGCGACGTTATGTTGCTCCGTTATTGATTTCTTGAATGTGTTTGTCACTTTCTGGGATCCTGGGTATATCTTGGACGTTCCCTCAACCCTTCCGGGATTTTTCTTCAAAAAAGTTTGTCACCCAAGAAGATGGCCATTTTCGTCATTTTTCTCTTAATTTTGGGCCCTTTTTTGTTCACGCGACCCACCAAGGCCCCCTCAGTCCTACCCCAAGGAAACACGTCTGAGGTGGAGATTTGTTATTGTTCTTTAAATTAAATCTAGTTTAATGGTTACAGGCTCGACTCTTTTGTCTAGGGGAGGGGTCAAAATTTATTTTGATTGGGGTTTAACATTCATTTATTCATTTTTGCACCATGGAAATTTCTATCTTCCCTAAATTGTATTGTAAAATCTCAACCAACATAAATCACAATAAAATATTATCAAAAATGACTATTTACAGCCTTGTAATCAAGGCTAAACAAAATTTAAGTGGAAATGATGATATTTAAGGGTTAAAGGTGGTTTTTCATTTCTTGTTTTCAGCATAAAGATGGAATAAACTATTCCGAATTTTCACCAATCTCATTTTCTACTTCAACCCCTCCCCTACACAAGAGACCTTAGCCTGTCCCTAGAATATAGATTTAACTTACAGAATAATATAAAACAATACACACCTCAGTCGCTTTTCCTGGGGGTATGACTGAGGGGGCTTGATCGGCCGGGAAAACAAAAATGACCCCAAAATGAGAAAAAATGACAAAATGGCCCCACGGGTTGACAAGACTTTTTTGAAAAAGGTCCACGTGAAGGGTTGGGAAATGTCCAAGTTATAGCCAGGGTCCCAAAAAGTAAAAGCAGGGACAAACATATTCAAGAAATTAAAGTCAGAGCAAAATCATGTCTCTATAGCGGCAAAAAAATATCCACCTTTATGACGGACAGTGTATCATCATTTTCCCCTTAAATTTTGTTAAGCCTTGATTACAAGGCTGTAAATAGTCATTATTGATAATATCTTATTTTGATTTATGTTTGGTTGAGATTTTACAATACAATTTAGGGAAGATAGAAATTTCCATGGTTTAAAAATGAATAAAATGAATGTTGAACCCCAATCAAAATGGATTTTGACCCTCCCCTAGACAGAAGAGTCGAGCCTGTAACCATGCATCTAGATTTAATTTAAAGAACATAACAGATTTCCACCTCAGACGTGTTTCTTGGGTAGGACTGAGGGGCCTTGATGGGTCTCGTGAACAAAAAAGGGCCCCCAAAAAAGAAAAATGACGAAAATATCCATCTTCTGGGGTGAAAAACTTTTTTGAAGAAAAATCCCCGGAAGGTTGAGGGAACGTCCAAGATATCCCAGGATCCCATAAAGTGAAAGCGGTGACAAACACATTCAAGAAATTAATAACGGAGCAACATAATGTCGCTTAAGTAGAAAAAATATTCCACCTTTATGATGAGAACAGTGTACATAGGGCTACCGAATAAAGGAAAAAGTTGCACCTCAGAGGAATGGGTGCAGGATCATCATTCGTTATCAGTTTAATGATTTTTCCCTTCGATTTGATTAGTAATATTACTATTAAGTTGATACTAGCGATTTAAAGTCGATGCTTATAATCCGTATTTTCTACATAGAGCCTAAATGATACCTGATTCATTATCATTTCGTTTGATACAATGGAGTTAGAGTTTAGACTGAAAGATGGTTTGTTAATATAAGACACCATACCCATTCCAATAGAGTAATACACGTTCGTGTACGGAGCTTTCAGAGATATTGACCAGAATGTTATTTTCGGCGAAATCAAGATCACGACTTTAGGATGATATAACTTTTTGTTAAAATATATACGAACCTGCAGTTCTCACAAGATTTAGTGCATATATTTCAACAATTTCTAAATAGTTACAATTAAAAATTTCGTTCGCAGTTTTGATATGTGCGAAGTATAAATTTAGATTACATTCATTTTTTTGAAAAAAATATGAAAAAGAACTTGTTTGAGCTAATTATTCATTTTTAGGTATTCAAATTCCATCAAAGTAGGTTCAGCCTGTAGGCAATTTATTTCTCTTTTATATGATCCGTATTTTGGAGCGATTTGATATTTCCTTAAAATGCTATCTCTAAAACACTATTTGTCATAAAAAGGGCAACAATTTGGACGCCCCCTTGAATTTAGAGGTGATCGCAACAAATTTTTGAAGAGCACACCTCTGAAATATTGTGCCCTATAATATTTTCTTAGAATAGACAAGGTGTGCTTAGTTTGTACAGAAACAACATTAAAATCACTAACTAGACCTCTTTTTCAGGTTTGGATCTCCCCTTATATGCCCTATTTAGTATCCATGTTGACGATACATTCACGGAAAAAACTCTTTCCTCCATGATACATTTTACAGGTTATAATGTTAAATGACAGTACTAAAGAAGAAAAGATCATCAGTCATTGCTGTAAAAAATGAAATAAAAAAATTGTTGGCTGCAGGCCCCAGTCTATACCGCACACAACTACAACATCCTTTCGCAAGGTTTGTCTCCAGTAGAGGTTTTTTTTTTTTTTTTACCAACTATTGGGTCCAACCTATCAAAACTTATTGTTTGTTATCTAGTGCGAGTTTGCATAGCGACCGAGCAGGAAAATTTGGGGTTTAAAAAGACATATGAGTAATCATAACGGACACTTGATAAAAAGTGCCCTTTTTAAAAAGAAATTGTCCATGGGATTTTTCAGAAATTTTAAAGTCTTCTTTTTGAGGATAAAATGTCATTTATTTTAGCTAAGAAAAGGGGCACCTATTTTTTTATTAAAGAAATGTCTTTAAAAAAATGAATGCAAAATAACTGAAAGATATATACAGATGCATGGAATTTCCAGTTATTCAGCTTTAACAAGGTTTTGAGGATATTAACCCTGGGTTGTAATCTAAATAATCCTAATCATTATAGAGATGTATGAGCATAGAGAGAAATTAATTTGTGAACTGTAATTCCATCACCATTTCAATTATTAGTATTTTAATATTTAAAGTCCTTTGCAGAGCCAGTGGACAAACACAGAATACACGGACAGAGCTTATTAAAGGGGCTTTCACAATTGCTGTTGCGATTGTTTACGATCATTTGGTCACAATATATGTTGCACACAATCGCAACGGTTGTAAGCTGTCGCACCACTAATTGTGAAAGGGGCTTAAGGGGCTTTCACAATTGCTCTTGCGATCGTTTGCTATCATTTGGTCACAATATATGTTGCACACAGTCGCAACGTTAACGGTTGCAAGCAGTCGCACAAACAATTGTGAAAGGGGCTTTACAGTGACACAACTCAAGAATAACAATAGAAACATGTATACATTTAGAAATTTGTATTTATTTGTTTGTATTTGTATTTATTTCAATCTAATTTTATTCAAATAATCAGCACTTCAGCATGCACAGAAGGTAAATATGCAATGTATCTGACTTACATTTATGTATATTGCTGAGCCAGTGAATAGATACATGTATGGGTCATTTATCATAAAAATATATTTTACTACTTTTCATCACACATCTTTCACATATAGTATTCTCACCAAATTAATTGTGACAAAGAACAGTATTATTCAAAAACATTTGTAAGTTTACAAATTCTATCAAAATCTTATGATTTTAAATTTAAAAGATCGATAGACATAAGGTTCTTCATATGTCTTCACTTGTTATCAACTGAAATCCTCAAATGGTCAACATCTAAAACATTAAGATAAAGAAATAATTACATGTTCCAAATGAAGTACTTCAATGTTGTTTTAAATTCATCTACAAAATAATAATAAATCATATATGAAACAGGGGAAAACGGCGCCATCTTGTAAATACTGCATTTGTGGCCTCTTTGTAAAGTTGATATTGATGAAAAAGTTTCTGTTTGAATTGTAGTTATATCTATTCAAACTTTAGTTCCATGTAGAAGCTCTTTGAGCACTTTACAGAGTGGATTTTGCATGATATAAGTTACATTATAATTCTTAAAACAAAAAACAATTATCGGTTCATTATCAAGAAAACTGATAAACTGACTTTACAATAGTATTAAAGGAGAATTGTCCCTTTGTAGATAGTTGGCTTACTGTGGATGCAGAAAACTCAAATAAGCACATTAGTGAAGAGTTCTGTTGAATAATCGGATATAAACGATAAGAAATGTTATGAGTATTTGAATATTGAGATGTCTCTAATGACATAGGAAATCGCCCATTGGCAACGCGGTCACCATTTGTGATGTCACAAAGGGAGACTCCCATATGGTGTGGCACAAAAACTATTCCAAATGTCTCTTTATTTTCATTATAATGATAGAACAGCTTTTTCATGAATATATATGACTGTCATATATTTACAAGTCATCCCATAAAAAGATTCGTTATTTTTCCTTTAGAATCAAGAAAAAAGAGGATTTTAGTACAATGTGTACAGATATGGGAAAGATCTCCCGCATTACATCACACATCATGGTCGCGTTGCCAATTGGAGGATTCTCCATTATAATGTATCTCAAAATTCAAAAATTCATATCCTCTTATTCATTGCCTGATTTTTCTGAACTTTCCAAATGTTTTGGGGGTTTGTCTCCATTCACTGAAGCTAAATTTCCCTGAGGGGATAATTCCCCTTTAACCCTAAAAAGAGGGAGGGGGGGGCGGGGGGGTCTCATTCAGCCGCGTACCCAGGCATTGCAATTTGGCCTCAAAGGTTGCGCAAACTTAAAAGAAATAGTCATGAAGTCTCGGCGAATTTTTTTCAGCGTTGCGAAGTTATCACGAAAAATGTCGAGGGGGGGGCTGAATGAGCCCCACACAGTCTTTTTAGAATTAATCATCTATATCTGATTGCATATGTTTTTCGTTGTATATTCAAATATCTTCCCTTAAAAAATTCCAAATGGTCAATCTTTAATAACCTATCAATGTTCACCTCATCCCCAAATAAAGATCACAAAATGAAATAAAATATAGTATTTATTGCCTTTTGGTAAAGTATATACAGTGCGTCCCAAAAAACTATACACTTTTGAAATGGCTGCCAAATAAAAAATATATAGATTTTAGGTAATGAAATTTACATGTTTTGAAAGCTCATTATCCCAACTTTCATATGACACCAAAAATACTGAAAATAAGTCATGCACGAATGAGCAGCGTTCACTTTGTAAAGGGTATGAAAATTAGGGTGCGCAGGATTGCCCTACCAATTTGTATGAGGAAAGTCTATTGGAGCTAAATGAATTGAGGATGATATGCAAAATTACTGATAAATTTGATGAGTTGGGATTTACTAAGTGAAATTTGTGGAATTAGGATTACAATTTCATGCATGAGTGAACAGGAATACATATTTCCTATTGTTACATTGTAACTTTCCAAGTATATTTAGTGAGGTGCTTCAGTGGTGTGTTTAATCTCTCTCTTTCTCCTTTTCTTTCATCTCTCTTCTCTCTCTTCTCTCTTTCTTTGTCTCCTCCCTCTCTTCTTCTTTTTCTCTCTGTCTCTCCCTCTCTCTCTATCTATCTCTCTTTTTTTGCATGGGTGTGTTTTTGACCATTCATATTCATTGGTTTCTACTCAAATATCAGACTACCTCCCGCATCCGGTCTACTCACATTTACCCAAATTGGGATGGTTGATAGACAATCTATCAATCAATCAGTCACATAAATTGACATCAGCACCCAAGCTAGCAATCACATTAATCAACATGTACAGTCTCCAAGTTTCAACTAATCAATCAAGCAATTACATCATCTTCATACAGTTATTTCAAAAGTGATCAAAATCTTACCCAGCATCTCATCGGTTTCTGCACCCCACCTCTGACTACCACTTAAACACACCACTGAATAAAACTTGTAAAGTTACAATGCTATAATAGGAATACATTCTGTTCACTCATGCATGAAATTGTAATCCCCGAAT
Organism: Paracentrotus lividus; assembly: GCA_940671915.1. NCBI lineage: Eukaryota > Metazoa > Echinodermata > Echinoidea > Camarodonta > Echinidae > Paracentrotus > Paracentrotus lividus. Next base: position 29,341,879 of record CALNVZ010003432.1, read on the forward strand.
CCACAATTTCACTTAGCAAACCCCAACTCATCTAAATTATCAGTATTTCTGCATATCATCCTCAAGCCATAATCCAAATGACTTTCCTTTCCATACAAATTGGAGGTTGGCGCAATTCCTGCGCGACCCTAATTCCATACCCTTTACAAAAGCGACGTCTACCATTCTGCATGACTTATTTTCGGACTTTTTTGGTTGTCTATATGAAGTTTGAATAATGAGTTCTTTCATACATGTAAATTTCATTACCTATAAATCATAAATTATTTTTTTTATTTGGCAGCCATTTCAAAAGTGTATAGTTCTTTTTGGGACGCCCTGTATAAATGAAGATAAATTAAAGTTACCTTACCAAATATATTACTGTAATAAATTCACCTTTAGAATAAATATGACAAAAGTGAATAATCTTTAATAGCCTATTTAACTGATTCGCTGTCAATGAGGTTTACTGTAATTCTACCCAAGAGATAACACACATAAATAAATTAATAATCCCTTCACAAAACAATCAATAGTGGTACAATTCAGTCCATATGGGAATCTGGAAAAGGATTTTGCGTCTTAATTGCCTCCTCCACATAGAAGTACTGTGCAACAATATAAATCTTGGTTTCAGTAAATCCCCTGACTGTATTTAGATGTTATTAATCAGCTACGGATTACATGATATAAAGCAAAATGGTTGAGTTAAAAGCATTGAGCTTTATAGTTTGGAGTGAGCTGATCTTCTTCTTATACTACCCCGATTACACTCTATATTTTTGTACTGAAGTATCAAAAAGGATTTAAAGCACAACGGCCCTATTTCAAATTTTCAGGATAAGAGCTCCCTTGTTGTAGAAGCATTAAAAAGATTTAAATATTTCTAAGCATACTTAATGAAATACATGTATCTCTGCAGTGTATTTAGACACAAGGAATTATTTCAGTACATAAGATAAAATGAATTGCCTTTTAAAATGGAATATCTCTTTCATTTTTCCATTTTCTTCTTTCTCTTTTTGCAAATAACCTTTGGCAGAAGTCCATATCTCTGCTTAATATGTAATATTAGATTGCCTAAATTGTCTGCTTACAGCTACAATGGTGTTAACACATTGATAATATTCACTCCGCAAACAAAATATCAAGTGTAAAATAAGTTGCTAAAATCCCTCCCCCCTCATAATTGTCACAATGAGCAATAAAAGGCATAAGATTCTAGACCCAAGAGGAAAGTTTAGTGTTAGAGCCTGACCTTATTTTCATTTAAATAGGGAGCAACAGCTCAAATGTAAATGGCTAGTCTTCTTGCAAAAATAACCACAAACTGTAGGCAACTATGTCTGAGTATAAGATTAAAAAGATAAATAATCTTGCTGTGTCTGAATGTGTTAAAAAGAAGGGGTTTATTCCTTAAGTACATAATACCTGTCTCTATAACAAAGAAGCCTTGTTAAGCTTCCTTTTCATGTGAGGTTTTACAGACTAAAGTGCTTCACAAAGGATTATAGTTTTCTTTGAAATCACCATGCATGGGACAATTCTAGGTGAAGGGGATCCAGAATGGTGAAGTACCTCAATCTACTTCCAAAATATCCTTGTCTTTTATGTGATCTTTGAAGTAAAATCTTATTAGTTTTGGAAATCTTTGAAATCACTATCCTCTGAGCATCTCTGGGTATGGTGAAGTACCTCAATCCACTTTAAAAAAATGTCTTTTATGTATCTTTTTAAGTTAACCCTTTAGCACCTAGAGACTGCGTGAAAAGTGTCAGTTTTAATACTCACTAGCGGAAAGGGTTATGCTGTTTTTCAATACAAATTGCTTTTAAAACATACTTTTTTTGTACAGAATCGGACAGCACACATCCAAGGGGTAACCCACAACAAATATGGGCATGTTTAATCACATATTTGTGTTACTATCTTGACTATAACGTGCTTAAGATAGGGGCGGTTTGGGGCGGTTTAGTGAGTAAGCTGAGGGGCGGTTTAGGTGCTAAAGGGTTAAACCTTATTAGTGTTGGAAATCTTGCAAATCACTATTCTCTGGGCATTTCTTGGCTGTGGGGTACATGATATAGCAGTGTCATAACCCACTTAAAAATGCTCTTGTTTTTAGGTAATCTTTGGAGTACAATCATTACAACTTGAAATCACAACAATAAGGATTTTTCTGAATCAAGGGTGCAGCAATATACTGTGGTAGCTCAACCCACTTGTAAAACTATCATTGTCTCTGAGTAATCTCTGAAGTATAAAACTATAATCTTATTAGTTTTTGAAACCTTCAAAATTACCATGAGTACTGGAGTTTGAAGAACAAACCTATTCTAGAATTGATTTTCATCTGCATGTAAGCTTCAGAATACAATCATTCCATTTTAAAATCAAGACACTTTATATTTTTCTGAACAGAAGGTGTAAAAGTATGCTGTAGTAGCTCTACCATTTCTAAAACCCTCCTTGTCTCTATGTAATCTCTAGAATACAATTTTATTAGTTTTTTAAATCTTTGAAATCACCATGGATATGTACTGGACTTTTTAAAACAACAAACCACTTCAATTTTTTGTTCATTTTATTCATCAAAACATACAATTTTTCTTATTACATATTTTCGAAACTACACCCTTTTAATTATTCTTTCATGTGATGTACCTACAGTAATTTAATACTTTCCATTGTACTTTAGGTAAAAAAATGGAAAGATAACAGTAACTATAATAATATTCTGTAAAATATAGTGTTAAGAGCATCAGACCCTAAAGGATACAAGCACTATATACGCATTCATCTTAATATTATTCATACTACATTATTTTAACAGACCCATTATTTGGTCCTCTCATGTACATTGTTTCCATAAAAAACATTGGAAAACTATTAGAGCATCTCCTTGATCACATATACCTAATACTATAAATCAGTGACAAATATTGCAACATTTCTGACTGGCTTTGAAATAAAAAAACCCTATTATTTGCTCGTCATGAAAAAGCAACATGATTTAGCAATAAACTTGAAGTTGAATTTCTTATATAAAGTACACTTTCCACCATGACAAAAGACAAGGCAATAGCCAGATTGTGTCTCGCCCACCTGCTGCAAGTTAAGTGTGACGGACAGACACCTACGGACGCCGGACGGATCTCTAAGTCTCGCCTTCACCTCCAGTGGGCAAGACAAAAACTGCAGATGAGAAGTCATACCAAGTAGAGGACGTGCCATGATGGAAGCAAGCATCTGGCTCATCCAGAATGCTCTCTTCTTTTGAGATTATTCAAAAACAGCACAAGACTATTTATTGTAAGGCCATTTGCTACAGAATTACCAATGCAGTTCACTCCTGTTACAATGAGTATAGATACGAGCTGATTCTCTTTGGTATTGAAAGGCCATTCGTTACATAATTAACAATGCAGTACACTCCTGTTACAGTAAGTATAGATGCGAGCTGATTCTCTTGGTATTTAAAGGCCATTCGTTACAGAATTACCAATGCAGTACACTTCTGTTACAATGAGTATAGATGCTAGCTGATTCTCTTGGTATTGAAAGGCTACTTCAAGAAATTTCATTGTAACACGGCTTGGTCCCAGCTTCTCATTGTAATGGGAGTGGACTCTACTATAATGCACACATCCTGTCTGACTTGTTTCACTAAACTAGGTACATGAGCATTATCCATCCTGGGGGGTGTTTCACAAAGAGTTAAGTAAACTTCTAGTCACTCTTAACTCCTATGCGCCTCCTGTATCACAACGCGCAATCTAATTGATAGACTTCTCAATGGCACGCATACCCTGAGCATGATCTGACCAGTGAGGTGATCGTAATTATACCGCACGCAACTAGGGATTTAGGTGTGACTTTTAAGTCTACTTAACTCTTTGTGAAACACCCCCCAGGACCTGATTTAGTTCAAGCTGGATAATGAAAGACATATAGATTTGGTCATGATGTAAGCATGGTCTTTCGTATACTATCTCCTTGTAGGGATGTATCAAGCTCAGCAGGTGATCCTGTAGGCACTTCAGGTAGATCCAGTAGACTCCCACTGGTATCTAATCAAAACAATGATAACAACAATAAAATGTTTAGAAACAACTGTATCAAGCACCTTATTAAAGTTATTATTATCATTATTATCATTATAAAGATGACAGTATTACAAAATAATGATAATATTTATAACAACAATACTACTAAAGTCAACCCTGCCTAAGTCAAATCTGTTGGGATTGAAGTAATAGCTTTGACTTAAAAAATTTGAATTAAAAGGGTAAAAAACATTTGAATAAAAAGAGAAGATGACTTGAAAAGACCTTCGACTTAAGCGAGTATTCGACATTGCAAGTTTGAAAGAAAGGTTGTAAAACCAACAACAAAATGAATACTTGATGAAAAGAATTTAATGATTGGATTTACAAGGAATCAGGGGGTCGTTTCACGAAACCATGGACAAGTTAGTCAGATCTTTATCCACCAACCACGGAGTTAGCTCCAATCTTACTAAGTCGGTTACACGAAGCTCTTCCAAGCTAGACAACGAGTGATACCGATATTATCGGGGAAGATGTCAACGAGGGATAGCCTTAATCACGGTTTCGCTGATAATTAGAAATTGTGCTTTAGAAGTATTTTCAATATTATCGAAAATTGACGTGATGAATCGGTCTAAAACAGTATGAAAACTTCAAATGCACACTGTCACTTACTGCATATATTTAGAAGGTGTCGATTATGAAATTAATAAGACCATGTCGGAACATGAGACAGACTATGAAAAAATTATTCTAGCTGAAAATGGTGCTAGATTGAGGTTTTTCCTCTATTTTTTTTGTTCGCTGGTAAAAAGAAATCAAGAATACATTGTAAATTTTTACAAATTTTTACAAAATGTTCCTGCTTTAAAATATAAAGTTCAGTTTGAGTTGTAGTGATGCCAAAGCATGTACCTTTACTAACACTTTCTGCTGTTGATGTGGATGGAGTAGCACTCATCGACGTATCCCCATCTCCACTGACAAGCGATTCCAGCTCCGACTCCAGTAGGTCCAGGTCTATATCTGCACCAAAGCTGACTGTATCATCAATAGACTTGTTCCCTCTTATCATTGTATCATCAATCTCATTACACATCTCCATTACCTGTGGTTGTAGTTTGAATAAGATTAAAAATAATCTTTAGTAGTGGTCATTATGTAAAACAATCAAAACATGTTTCCATTCTTGTTCATGTCAAAATGTCAAGCATAGTGGATAAATACTATGCACCAAAGAATTCAGAGGAAATGGCATAATTGATTCTCATCTTATGATGGGCTGTCAAGCACTTGTTTGATTAACACGGGGTAAGTCTGTGGGTTGATCAAATGCCCACAATTTGCACTGGATCTACTTTATTCGCTGTTATTTTCGCGCGATTAACGTTTTGCGCTAAGAGGCCTCAAAATATATTTGTGGGTTCTTAAATTCGCGCCGCATTTACTTACGAACGCAATTGAACGCGTTTTTAAATTCGCACTTTACGATCTTTGCGCAAAATCTGCAAAAATAAATGTAAAGCGAATATTTCCACGATTACAGTATTTGGTATCTTGCAGCCAGACTGCTGGGAGACTGTGGTCAAATCTTAGTCTCTATTCCACTAAACTGCTCCAATATTTCCTCAAATTTTCACCCAAAATCAATTATGGAACATTCTTAAGTAAATGTAATAATATGAAGACATAATTGACAGATGCATTCCGAATTATTTACATTAAGACAATTCAGGTTGAGATTTAAAGGAGTATAACTATGGCATAATGTCTCTGAGGTTTACTGTATAAGTGGTTATTTTCGCAAATTTGCGAGTCAGTCATCGCAAAAATTTCCACTTCAGTACAAGGCTATTTATAGTAATGAAATCATCACCAAAATCGCGAAATTTTGCTCTCGCGAATTTCCCCAACTAGCCCAAAATCGCGAAAATATCTGTAAGTGAAAATATTGGCTTATACAGTATTTGAGTATTTGAAACAGAGATTTCAATTCTTATTGAGAGGGGGGGGGGGGGGGGGGGGAAGGAATATGGTAACAGTTATGAATGAAAGGTACTTTTTATATATGTTGAAAATGTCATTTACAGGATCTAAAATAGCACAAAATGGACTTAAGCTTTCACTGGCAATGTGAAGCTCCTTCATATTTTTTTTAGAAAACATACTGCCATTAGCACCAAGCTAAAAGATGCTTACAAAAAGAGAGCCATATTTGTTGGGTTTGTAACGTAGTGCAGTATTTAAAATTAAGGCTACAAAAGACCTCTTATTATAAAAGCTCTGAAAGGAACTCACAGGGGTAAAATAAGGAATTTGTTCGTTTAGAGAATCAACTTACAATTCAAATTAATTAAAAATATCAGGAAAAAAAAATAAAAAAAGAAACAAACCTCCTGTACATCTGATACTGCATCATCCACAGCTTCTGGTGACAGGCCTTTGTCATCAAATGTTTTCTTTAATGCCTTAGCCCCAGACCGGTATGCTTCTAATACCTGTTCCAAATAACAAGTTGAAATTATCGTATTAATTATGAGATAAATACTTCATAGATAGATAGATAGATAGATAGATATTTATTGATCCTTCTTTATACAATGTACATGTAGTACAAGATATCATATAGTACATTTAAACTTCATCATGTTTACATTGATACATAGTAAGTAAAGTAAGCAAGAAATATAAAGTAAAGTTCTTGTAAACAGGTAAAAGAAGGACGAGGAGACCCTGGTAAAAAGCACAGCTTGTAGGGATTAGGGTCCCCTCTTCAGTGGAAATCATTTTGCAATGTTGAACTGAAAGAAATCTGAATAACTGAAAATAAATCTGAATTTTCCTACAAATCACTTAACATCAAATGCATGTGACCTTTCTATGAAAGTACATGTAGTCTTTTATGCAGGTTTGACTGTAGCAAACTTTGACATTTCCTATTGTTTGTGAAGAGTTTTACGATCATTTATGTGTTATGCATTTCAGGTTTGCAAATTAAAAAGTGAAAGGATATTCAGTATATTAAAGTAAAGGGGGCTCTCACGGGGATCGCAAAGGTTTTGCGGATTGTGATTCAGGCTCATCCAACAGTCACTTTTTTATGTTTTGCCGCATAAAAATGACTATTGGAATTTCCCAAATCGCAATTCTCAAAACCTTCACGAGCCATGTGAAAACCCTGCTTTAAGGGTGGTTTGAAGCATTGTCTGTTTGAATATGTTAAGTTACATATAACTTTTGTATTAAGCAGAAGCGACAATATGTCATGAATAACTTAGAATACTCCTCTATGCTCCAAATTTTATTGTCCGAAACAAAGGAGAACGGATATTCTTTTCGCCCCTTTTCTCGTGGGCCTGGCAGCCGATGAGCGGAAGTGATGAATTCAACTTGATAATCATTATTCCACAAAGTAATGTATGTGAAAACAAGTAGTTTAATTGAATATGAAGTTTATATACTTAATTTATGTTTCTCTTCATGATTATGTACAATAAGGGGATATTTAATAAACTTGTTCTTGTCAACTTCTTCTCATGTTTAACCAAATAAAAACAGAACAGGGATTTGTGTATTGTCCCCGCAGTTGGCTTACAGTGCCTCTCCAGATAATCTTAAGGGCTGTTATTCTCGAAGGATGGCTAAAGTTAGTAGACCTACTAAACACGTATTTAGTGAACTACTAACTTTAGTCACCCTCCGAGAATACCGGCCATTATGTTCATACAATGTATTTCATTGTAATTGTCATGCACATGGTTTTTGCATTATTACTTAGTATTAATATATGAGACTCAATAAAGTACAAGCTTGTAATTAGAAAAGGAATTGATTTGTTATGACGTAGTGTTGGATTGTTCAATCAAGAAATTCAAAAGAAACTTTCCACATTCTTTTTCAAATCTTATTTGTTGTATACCAACTGCAGACTTTGTACGAGCTACATACCATTTTATCTGATTCTGATGACTCCAATCTTTCTTGAAGCTGTTGCAAAGCATCCAGTGTAGACTCTGTACTCTCTAATCTTTTCTGGGCCACTTTCTTCTTTCTCAGTGCACTTTTTGCCTGGAATTAAATACAGCATTGGAATAACTACATGTATATCAATTTAGTTCATGTCAGGTTTTATAGCATCTGACCACAAAAGCATTGAAAGCTAAGGAGTTCTCTGGGATGAACACTGACATAAGGTTTGCAATAGCTCAGTAGGTAGAGCACCGGTCTAGCAATCTAGAGACTTTGGTTTGAATCCAAGTGGAATCCCATTTTCTTTGCTAATTCTTCATTTCATTTCCAGTCAGTTTCATTCTTTATTCAAATTTATATTGAAAAAGCTGCATCACTTTGCCATGTTCCTTTGCATATATATCCACAAGTTGAGTTCTATCTTTCAGGTTTATATCAGGTTTTATAGCTTCTGACCACATGAGTATTGAAAGCTTAGGGGTTTTCTGGGACAAACACTGACATAGGGTTTGCCATAGCTCAGTCGGTGGAGCACCGGTCTAACAATCCGGAGACCAAGCTCAAATCCGGATGGAATCCCATTTTCTTTTCTCATTTTCCTTCAAACTTCAATAGATTAAACTAGAGTTAAAGTGCAATATTAAAGAAGAGGCCAATCTTGTTGAATTCAATTGCATGATCAAGTTTAGTACATGAGAAACAGAACACCGTTTAGTTGATCCCTTTAGCATATTGCATTCACGAGAAATGCTGCTTTGAACATTGTATATACAACGGGTTCTATTGGAAGATCCGTGGATATTTTTTACGGCTATTTGATGACGTCACAAGTGTGAGGAAACAAACCGCGAAGTAATGCATGAAGCATATCTATTACTATCTATAATGCATTATAGAAAGATAAAACAATCGAGACAGAACAAAAATACCATTGAGAATAAGAGAAATCAATGAATAAGAAAAAGAAACAACAAATAATTATGTTTAGAAAATAGAGAAACAATAAATGACATAAGGAAAAACAATGAATAACATAAGGAAAGAGAGAAAAACAATGAATTACATAAGAAGGTGAGAAAAACAATGAATAACATAAGGAAAGAGAGAAAAACAATGAATAACATGAGGAAAGAGAGAAAAACAATGAATAACATAAGGAAAGCGAGAAAAACCATGAAAAAAAAGAAAGTGAGAAAAACAATGAATGACATAAGGAAAGTGAGAAAAACAATGACATAAGGAAAGAGAAAACAATGAATATATTAAGGAAAGAGAGAAAAACAATGAATAACATAAGGAAAGAGAAAAAACAATGAATAACATAAGGAAAGTGAGAAAAACAATTAATAGCATAAGGAAAATAATTAAAAAACAATGAGTAACATAAGGAAAGTGAGAAAGACAATGAATAACATAAGGAAAGATAGAAAAACAATGGATAACATAAAAGAATTGAGAAAAACAATGAATAACATAAGGAAAGTGAGAAAAAACAATGAATAAATAAGGAAAGTGAGAAAAACAATGAATACAAATAAGAATTTGAGAAAAAAAACAATGAATAACATAAGGAAAGATAGAAAAACAATGATAACATAAGGGAATTGAGAAAAACATGAATAACATAAGGAAGAGAGAAATACAATAAATAACATAATACCCAGGGGGCAAGAGGTGTGGACCTGACTTGCGAGATCTAAAATAGTCCTATTCTAATATTGTTCTATGTACCATCAGCAACACCGCAGGGTGGACTACCTCGGTGGTAAAGTGACACAGGACGACAGGCGCGGGGCGCCCAAAATAGCCGCCCTTTTTTACAAAAAATAGTATTTTAAAGAAAATGACTAGAATAATTATCTAAATTCAATGAGTTGTATCATATAAAGAGTATTAAATTTACTTTACAACAATGCTAACTTTAGTGAGAATTGAAATTAAATAAATTCAGTTTTGTACTTAAAAACATCATTTTTTGCTTTTTTTTTCCAAAAATGAATTTTTTACATATTTTTAAATCTAATGTATTAAAATTTCTAATGAGAGCTGAAAGTTGTTACTTCCTGAAAAATTGCCCATTGGTATGTCCTATCATCTGTAAAAAGAATTTGAGCAAAACCTTATTTCTATAAAAAGTTATAATGCGCTAAAAATATGAATGTAATATACAAACAAATCAAAATTTCGTCTATTTATGTTGAAAACCCGCATATTTACGTGTTATACCGTACATAACATATACATGTATGTGTACGAAACATTGTGAATGACCGTGGCTAGTCTTACAATTCTTTTACAGATTTAATGAACTTTTGGGAGCACAATAAAAGTTTTTAAAGAGATTTAATAAAACCCGACAACATCTGATGTTTTGTATTTAGAAATGGAGCCCATGTGTGGGGGCGGCAGGTTTTATTTTTTTTATAAAGAGTACACTGGTAATACATTTTGACCTTCTGCACGCATATCTGCAAAATGCATGTACATCGTACAAATTCAATCAGAGTCACGGCACAAAAATAATGAAATGGGGTCCATTATCAACGAGGAACCTGGGGGGGGGGGCCGCCCTAACCAAAAAAAATTAGGGGAAATCCTTAAAACCAGGAATTTGGTGCTTAACCCCCACCCCCTCCTCTGGGGAAAAAAGGGGAAGAAAATATATGTGGATGTCCGACCAAAGTGAAGTGGGTTATCCCCATGGCTCTTTTTTTATTAATTTATTTATTCATTCATATCTTCTTTATACAAGGTGGCCCTTTAAATGAGGAATATTACTCTTCAAGGGCCCCTGTCTATACGGTTAAAAGCAAGTAATTGCACTGTAGTATAAACAACGTACTTAAGTATGGTATACATACATCAAGAGTAAATTAAAATACTCTAATTTGAATAATGATGACAAATATTGGAAGGCCGAAGGACGATTTTATTTTATGCTACCCCCATGCCCCTTCCACAAATCTGACAGAAATTCTAGATTCTATTAGATGATAATGATTATTTGTAAAATGACGACAGTCAAAGACATGAACTCAAAATTTAATTGTCGCCTATCATTAAAAGGCATACACTTCTAACGAGAAGGGGTCAACCAAACACGTATGCCCGTTCCAGATTTTTATAGATATACCTCTATCAGTCGGGGAAACTGTGTCAAAATTACCCCTAATTAGAGGCTTTTTGAGGGGAAGCTGCAGCAAAATTACCCCCCTATTACAGGCTTTTGGAGGGGGAGCAAGGTTAATTACTCCTTTTTCTCAAATTTTTGGACCATATTCAGGCCCATATTTCAGGATTTTTCCTCAAAGAATTGAAAACTATCCCCAATTAAAAATAGGTCAAGGGGAAAAAAAGCTAAAAGTCCCCTATTTCAATGATATCTTGGGGATTTTTCAACGACCTGAGCCCCAAAAATATACCCCTTTCCGGAGAAATCGGGAACAAGCATACGTGTATGGTTGACCTCCTGAGTTGGGGGGGGGGGCGGGGGGCAACACCTTACGTGACTTCAGCATGGTTGTATCGAATGAAAGAGAGAGAGAGAGAGAGAGAGAGGGGGGGGGTGGGGGAAAGAAAGAGAGAGAAAGAGAGCAGGGGCGACGATTTATATAAAAAGAAACACGCTTCATTTCATTACTTTTCATTTAAATAACCACTTGATGCTTTTTAGGCAGGCATGGGGGAATTCATGCTTTTCATTAGCCACTTTAAGTAAGTAATATTATCTTCAGCTCTTTAAAAAAAAAAATTAAAAAAATGTAGTATCCACAGGGTAGACCGCCACAACTTCGCCCCTGGACTCTTTTTATATGAAATATGGATACTGGCACACTTTTATACATGTTTCACGCATATCACAACTCTGTATAAACACGGACATTGATAAAATTGTGGAAGGTTATCATGGTTATTGGAATAATGAATGGGCGGGGGCTCTGTCAAGGCCCACATAATAAATGTATTTAACATGGAGTGGCGTATCCAAATGGGCCTGATGCCAAGAGCCTTTTACTGGTTTAAGATTACAAATTGATTAAAATCAAAATTCATTTATTTTGCCACCCCCTGGTTTTCACATGGTCCAACAGTCGCACCCCCCCAACAAAAAAATAAAAATAAAAAATAAATAAATAGATAAATAAATTAAAAAAAAAATAAATAAATAAATGAATAAATAAATAAATGAATAAATAAAAAATATAAATAAAAAAATAAAAATAAATAAAAATAAACAATAAATTAAAATGACACTACCTGTCACATGACATGAACGACATGCTTCTAAATTGCGGTCAGTATCCAGTTGAAGATTGTGAGCAGTTGTAATCATTTTTGCTTACAGGCCCGTAACTAGGATTTTTACGGGAGGGTTCGAAATCTGCAAAAATGCGACCAAAAGGTACATCAAAATTTTTCACTTCACATCGGCGAGCAAAAAAGGTACATCTAAAATTTTTCACATCACCCTGGCGCGCGATAAGCAAGGGAGGAGGGGGGGGGGGTGGGGAGGGGGGGGGGGGGGTAGGTGTTCAAAATTTTCTGCCTTCGGCCGTCAAAAAGAAAAAAAAAGAGTACCTTATATTAAGCTATAGGGGCAGGCTAGGTCGTTCGATCGGTCCAAAAAAATTCAATAAGCAACAAAAAAGTTGTTTTTTTTTTTCTTTTTTTTTTCGCCATCGGGGGGAGGGGGGGGGGGGGGGGTTCGTTCGAACCTCAGTGAAATATATAGGGAACATATTTTCATGAGAGACTTTCGATAATGTAGCTTTTAATCTAATATGTCATAAAAAGCAATATAAAAAGACAAAGGAGGTCGTATATTTTATTACTTTTTTTAAAATGTTGTTTTATTGTAAAAGGTATTTAATCCCAAAACTGCCCCATGACCTTTTAATAAGGAGTTTACAGTGATTCAGATTTCCTGAGAGGTGGATGCCAAAATCTGAATTTCAGATTTATCAAGTTCGACACCCCAAGTATTTGTTAGGACACACGAGCTGAGTAAAAACGTACGCCCACATTTTTTTTTAGGTCACATGATATAAAATTGCTCTCAGGGTGGGGAGGGGGTGTTGTGTTGTGAAAAGGAAATCATCCTTCGGTCTAATAATGAGTCATCAATTTTCAAATAAGAGTATTTGTATTAACTTTATAGATTTATCTTATTTGTATGTATACCATCACTGACCATACGTGCAATGATTTACTTCTTCTTAACTGTATAGAATTGCCCCTTGAAAGAACAATATTCGTTATTTCAGATGTCAACCTGTATAAATAAGACGTGAATAAATGAATGAATATATATAAATGAATGAATGAATGAATAAATAAATTAATTAATTAATGACAAAAGGAAATAATGGATGGATGAATGAATGAATGAATAAACAAATGAATAAATGAATAAATAAATAAAAAAAGGAATTAATGGATGGATGAATGAATGAATGTATAAACAATTGAATAAATGAATAAATAAATAAATAAATAAATAAATAAAATAAATAAATAAGAACCATGTGGGTGGTAAAGATATTTAAATTAATTTTGTCGGTCACCCGTTCAGATTTTATTTTCTTTTTCTTTTTCCTGGGGTGGGGGTGTACGTGTAAAAGTACAAAATTCCCGTTAACTTTTAATTTTCCCACTTAATTTTGGGTTCGGGTGAAACTGTCAGACCCCCACCCCCGGATACTCCTTTGATAATTTAACTGACACTCATCCATTTTAGTATGTACATATTCGTTTAGGTTATAAAAAAAAGCCTATAAACCTATGGATATTAGAACAATGTATTCTTCATAAAAATATATGAAAGATATTAATAATAATAAAACCTGCCACCCCCATTAACGCACATGTGCTCCATTTCTATATACACACCAGAAAATTTGGTAGTGTTTTATTAAATTAAATCAAAAGTTCATTAAATCTGAAAGATAAGCCTAGTCAGTCACAATACAGTATACGTGAACAGTATGTACGGTATAACACGTGTATATACGGGTTTTCGCTATAATTGGGCTAAATTGTGGATTTTTCGTATATTACGCTCGTAGGTATAGCGTTTAATAGCTTTTAACAGAAAAAAATTTTTACCCCAATCTTTTTACAGATCATAGGACATACCAATGGACAATTTTTCAGAAAGTAACAACTCTCAGCTCTTTTTAGAAATTTTGACACATTCAATTAAAAAATGTGTAAAAAATTTATTTTGGAAAAAAAATTTAAAAAATGACGTTTTTAAGTATAAAACTGAATTTATTTAATTTCAATTCTCACTAAAGTTAGCATTGTTGTAAAGGAAATTTGATACTCTTTCATATGAGACCCAACTAATTGAGTTTAGAGAATTATTTTTAGTCATTTTCTTTAAAATACTATTTTTTGTAAAAAGGGCGGCTATTTTGGGCGCCCCCGCCTGTACAGACCCTCGTGTCACTTTACCACCGGGTAGTCCACCCTAGCGGTGTTGCTATGGGTACAAAGAATCATATTACATAGGACTACTTTTTAGATCTCGCCGATGCAGTTAACTCTAAAAATATGGGTTTTGCCCCCCGGGTATAAGGAAATCAGAAATATCAACACCATGGGTATGGAAGGAGATACAACGGATTACATCAGTATATAGAGAAACAATAAATAATATAAGGAAAGTGAGGAAAACAATGAATGAAATAAGGAAAGGGATAAAAAGTAATGCATTACAATCATAGTGCAGCATTCAAGCTGTGCAACTTTCCCTCACACTTATGACGTCATCAAGAACCCCTCCAAATTTTACTTGATGTTTAAGATTTCAGGGAGGGGACAGATAATGTCCTCTAACTCCACTTCAGGATGTCCGTTTTTCACGAAATAAAAAGCAAGTTGCTCTACACACCCACTGATTCGTTTCGTATATGATAATAAGTCTTTACTATTCCACTTTAACAGAAAGATGTTGTCTATCAGAAATGTGCAAACTTGAAATTTTGTTATTTGTCTAAATTTCAAAGGTTTTAGAGCGGGGGTATATTTTTGGCATATCTAAAAAATAAAATCTTTCAAATTTTGAATCTATTTCGAGATAGAATAAAGATTACATGAGCTTATATCAATTGAAAAATGAGATCTAAAACTCAATATAAAATTGCAAAATGTCACTGTAAAAATGTGTGTTATTAAAAGTCAGGGTCCAGGCAAATAAACTATATTTTCCTTTTGATACAATTTAAAAAAAACTTAACAGGCACAGATGACCAGTAAGGCGTCTTCTTCAATCAAAAGGCATCATTTTCCCACGGCTTCCTGGGAAACATTCGGCTTTCATCTTTTAACATGTTTAAACGTGTTTAAACTGTATTAACATTTCAGGATTCTATTCAAAAGCTGCGGGAAACTGACGCCTTTTGATTGGAGAAGACGCCTAATACATCAAGATAATACCTTCTTACATGGATTTTGACATAAATTAGCTAAATATAAGAAATTATCAGTTTGAAGGCCTATTAATATTGCTGCCACTGGAGCACACTAGATCTGCTCCGATGGTCAAATTCAAATGCCTGCAAGATTCAACGTGCAAAAAATGGTCTTACTTTCAATTTGCTTGTCTGTGAATGTCACTTTGCTTGTTATGTTCCATCAGAGAAATAATTTGTTTTATATAATATTACTAATTTAACTAATTAACCCAGGTTAATGAATAAACATAAAGAAATTGTATGGGTAAGCAATAACCTATGTATTATTTTTAACACTAAGTACAATGCAATGAAAATATAATGTCAAAAAATAAAAAATTTAAAAAGTATAATTCATTGTCATGTCTACCAAAAAATCTGTTAGACATGATAATATGACCAATATTTGGCTCTTTGAAGCAATTTGAAACAAAATTACGAAAATTTCATGGAAATCAACAAAAAACAAATCTTTCTTCAGTTTGCATGACCTTCATGATATGTAAACATTCATGGCATGAGGTTATTTATTTATTTATTTATTTATTACGTCTTATTTTACCAGGGTGACTCTGTCAGTGGGTCAACACTGTTATGCTTAGAGGACCTGGTTAGGTCTAAATCATAGAATAAACAGGTGAGATAGACTTCTTTTTTTTTCGTATTGATCATTTTTGGAGGAATTGACTATCTGTTCAAAGTCAATCACATGGATGGGAAGAACTTTCTACTCACTGATGTTTTCTTTCCTTTCCTAAGATGCAGTCTTGTCTCTTTATCTTCTTGTTCTACAACCCTAGACAGCCTCTCTATCGTCTGCTGCATGGAAAGGATGGTCTTCTTTAATCTGTCAACAACATTGAGAAAAAATTTGTGTAACATCTATAATTCATATACTACACATCATTTTCCGAATTGTTCGATTTTCATTTATATTTCCTAAAAAATATAATAATTTGATTATTTAATAACCAAATTATTTCATTATATATGTCTGAAAGTCTAATGTGTTTAATTAATTAATGTAAACTTTATAAAGTCATACTGTCTTTGGTTTTGGTTTTCATTCTTTTTAATGTGAAAAATATTATGTATTGTTTACTGATGTTTAATGAATTCGATTTCCATTTCAATATCAATATCAATTATACCTTAGTGTTCCAAGTTCTACAGATGTCACCGGTAATACAGCTTTCTGGCCTTTAGATGCAAACTTTATAACCTGAGTAATAAACAACAAATCAACACATAATCATGATTAAGCTGAGAAAATGAGGGAACATGCAGTAGAGGTGTGAGAAAAAAAAGGGAGAAATCCAGGTTGGGCGTGAGAAATTATAACGGGAGAGCGTGAGATTTTTTAGAAAATGGTCTTTCGCCGGGAGATCTCGTGCGGAAAGTGGAAGAGTTAGATTCTCTGTCACCTTTATGGGAGTTGAATTGACGATAAAACAATTCATCCCCTGGTACTAGCTAGCTAGCTCTGAATATGAGTGATCTCAAAACTCCAAAAGTGACGTGACGTGTGCTCCCAAGAAAATTGCTCCGGGCTGGATTTCACCAAAGATAAAGGGTTTGGATTACAATAGGGTATTATGTTAGGTTTACCTGTTACCTATCCTCCAAATGCCATGTGATACATAGGCGTCCATCAAACATCTCCAACCTGACCTATCAGCTGCTGCAGCTCTGGCCTAGGTTTAGGGTTTGGTTTAAGGTAGGGTACAATGTTCAGTCCAGGGTTAAAGTTAGTAGTTGCATTAATGTATGATAGCGGTGCCCAAGTCTGCGCACCTAAAATTTGACCTCAATTTCAATAAAAAGTACCGGGTAAAGTATTATTTTAAGATTCATCAATATTATTCCATTCTTCATATTCTATTGATCAATGAAGCAAAAAATCTCAAGAATTAATTTACAAGAACAATGTTTTTTTTACGATTTTTCGAAGGGCTGTCATTTTGTATTGCAGAATTGAATAGTGCCCATGTCTGCGCACTAACTCATTTTGCACGCAAATCAAGCGCACACAAGTTTTTGACTTTCTTTTTTTGAGAATGGTTGAAATTTTCAGGGTAGCAAATATAACTTGCTGAAAACCATTTTTAATCAATTTTTTTCAGTTTTTTGTATCAAAATGGATTGTTGAGGTTAAGATTGCAGGTTGATATTAGTCAGGGGTTTTGTTCTATAAAATTCGCGCATTTACGTGGGTGCGCAGACATGGGCACCGCGCAGACTTAGGCACTCTCACCATACAGTACTACACTGTATATGATTTAAAGAGGAGCAATTGTCACCAGAGTAAATGTCATGGAATCAACATTAATCTCAGGCCTTGTATATTATCATACGGCTCACACTGCTCGTTCTACTACATGTATCTCATCCTTCTGCTTACTTGTGCTTGGTCAATTAGATATTTCTTAACCTTTTTCAGAGAGACTCACTCTTTGAAATACATGTAGTTGTCCAGTGGAAAACTAGGCTTCTTGCGGTAAAAAAAAAAAAAAGTTGGTGGGTATGGCTTGCAAAATGCTAGCTAGCCTTGCTCGGCCCTGGGCCGCACCCGGCGCAAAAAGGTTGGTTGATCCTGCCCAGCCTGCGCGCCTTGCGTAGCCAGTGCAGTTTTGCGATTATACATGTTTTATGAATATTAATAATTTGAATATAATGACAAACATACACCTTTGAGCTTAATCATGCTGTGGGAAGTTATCTAGTCATTAATATACTACTAGATCCTCTCAGAATCTAGCAATATCAGATTTTAGGCTGCAAATTTTACTTCTGGGCTTTAACATGCATTGTGCTGCTAAACAAACCCCTAACCATTACAAGCCTGTTTTTTAGAGGCTTATATTATAGATATATTGACTGCTTTGAGGGACATGGTCGTTTCTAGATCCTGCTCAAGGGAATCTCCGCATCTGCTATAACCCAAGGACGCAGGTCGCGGGTTATGGCAGATGCGGAGATTCCCGAGAGCAGTCTAGAAACGACCATGTCCCGAAAATAAAAGCAGTCAATATATATTTATATGCCGAATCTAAAAACAACAAACATGGTCTAATTTTGACCTTAGAACTAAGTCTAAGTGAAGTCTACGATCTAGATTCTTAAATAGGCCTAACGTTAGATCTAGACTAGCCTACGTTAGAGTCATGAAAGTTAAGTCAGTTCGAGCCTCTGGCTCTGCAGGCCACAATGCATGCTCACCACATGCACAGGCAACACATTTGCATTCTACTTACAACTAACTGCAAAATGCCGAGGAAGCACCCTCCAGATTAACCTCTAAATCGCTTGTTTAGATCAACATCGTCATCGGAATTCAGGCTTAACGCTCAACTAGAAATCGGGATCCGTTTCTAGCGCGACGAAAGAATTTGGTCTACGCTGCGCGCACGCGCGTTGACGCCATAAGCAGCGGAGTTGTCTAAAATTATCGACCAAATCGCGCCGCAATTATGGTATCTGAAAAAAGCGCATGCGCAGCAGCCTTGCACGTAAACAAATGGGGATCGCACTATGCCCATGGCAAAAAGTACTGTAAAAATGTTCTATTGACCGGTAAAACCGGGAAAAATGTCTTATGGCGGCCATAGGTCAGATTATGACTGCACTTTCAACCAATCAGAAGACAGGATTATTAAAGATTCTTAAAATGAGGTATATAATATAAGATAGATATACATGATAAAGTTATGTTTCAAGTTATACTCGATCAAATACAAATTGGCAACTGTTGTTGATATAAACAATTTTACATCTTCAAAACAAAAGGAAATTTTAAATGCTAGGATGTCTGAAATTCAGACAAGGCACTTTAATCATAAATTTATATCAACTGCGAATGGTGGGAACTTACATGTAGGAGCCTCTAAATAAATCAATAAAAGTGTTGTTCACATACAATGGATCAATTTGTTCACCAGTATTGTGATTTTTGTGTATATTGTATTGTTATTTTATCACTGATCAAGGACTCTGTTTCCATTGGGCTGTGTCATTCATAGTTAAAATGTGTAATCAAAAACATGATAAAATTTTGTTGAAACCACCTTTCCTAGTACCTTAAATGGGCATAGTATCAGAAGGTTGTCCTTAACCGAGACTTTCTTAGATTTGATGCCTCCTTTGGGTTTGGTGCCTAAATTTGTCTTGTATGCAATTTATTTTTCCGAGTCTTGAATTGTCAAATCAACTGTGTTTTTGTGAAGATTTCCATAAACATATGTATCCAGCAGCAACATACATGTAAGTGTAAGTTATAAGAATATATCTCTGAAATAGTCGTTTAACCACTCTGTATGAAAAACTATGCATACCTTTGTATTATCATCTAACGTGACAAGAATCTCTTTCCGTTTTTGAAGATGTAGCAGG
This sequence comes from Paracentrotus lividus, assembly GCA_940671915.1. Taxonomy (NCBI): domain Eukaryota; kingdom Metazoa; phylum Echinodermata; class Echinoidea; order Camarodonta; family Echinidae; genus Paracentrotus; species Paracentrotus lividus. Next base: position 29,361,725 of record CALNVZ010003432.1, read on the forward strand.
ACTAAATCAAATGAGGCATCATCATTAAAAAGGTCTGCACACCCCTTCTTGAATATGGAATAGTCTACAACATGATCTGTGCTAGCACAGTGTACATTGTCATGGTGTCTCTTCAGAAAGGCATCTCCAAACTCCTGTCAATTATTCACAAATAAAAGACAAATAATTGTATGAAATTCAAGGAAATAAATAAAATATCTCCTCAGAATTAAGGGTTCTTCCAAACTTCTAAAAAAATATTCATAAAAGGAACATAGAAAACAACAATTGAATTGTAATATGTAAACATTTAAAGGTCATGGTAAAAGGAGGTACAAGAAACAGAAGGCAGAAGAGGCAGAGGGAACTTTAAAAAGACCCAGAAAACTTTTTTTTTAAAAAGAGACACTTCTTCTTCTCGAGTCCTTTCTCCTATTCTTCTGTTTGATTTGTAATTATACCTGATTACATTTTAAAGATCATAGTTTACATAGTATACATTTTATATATGTGTGTGTATTGATTCTTAGGGGAATCCGAATTAGACTCTACCCATTAGGTATTGAATGCAGGCGATCCCATTAGGCGAAAGAGTAGTAAGATCAGCTTGGGAGCAGGGGAAGGGGAGGAGAGGGCATTGTAGAAGGTGACTCATAGTCTCCTCCTCTCCGCATTCGAGACACTGTACATTAACTTGCACATCATGACACTTACTACATGTATATTTGTGTAGGCCTACCTTTAATAATTCAACTGCTACAAAGTTTCCCACAGGGGGTTCACTCGTCTGTTGGAAGAATGAGGCCATTGTCCATCTTAGTGGTCTTCTAACAAATGTGTTTACTCCCCATGACAACCATGTTGTGCTGGCTTCAAGATCATCTGCTCTTGCCAATTGACCATTTCTGCAAGGTGTATAAAAATAATATGAACTAAAACGAAAAAAAAAGGCAGTATTCGGCCAATAGGCCTACATATGAGATCTGCATACAAATGATCTTCTGTAACATTGTCCTATGGAAATTAAAAATTAAAAATAAATGATTTCAACATCACCACTTTTATAGGCATCAATTTCATTTCTTCTCACATCATCAAACAACTGTATTACCTATAATGGTAGGATGGGGGGTGGGGTGTCCGGACACCTAACAAAAACAAACTTTGTTTTTTTGTCTCAGGAATTAGCCAAAAATATTGGTTAAATAGATCCTAGTGCTTATCATCCTCAATATTCGTCCTCTACAATATTTTTTAATATTCTGTGCAAAAAAATTCAGACATTGCTTGTAAACCTTTTCAAAAGGCTGGTTAAAATCATGAGTCCGGACACCCAACAACTGGGTATACTGCAAAAAAGGCTGTATGATTGTAATAAAAATTTCAAAAATATAAATAAAGAAAAAATTATGAATAAAAAATTATTTCCGGACACCCAACAACTGGGTATACTGCGAAAAGGCGGTATGATTGTAATAAAAATATGGTAAGCTGAATCGAATATAGGGTAGTGTCTTTCATATGCAAACGTGATCATTCGAGCGTCATGCATATTTGTGGAGTTAAAATATTTATGTGCATCACTGCATCAGTTGATTGGAAAGGAAAATTATCATGGCAATCTATCATGGCAATTAATCGATTCTTTTGAAATCTTTGATTTTCGATCACACTGAGGTAGCTAATAATACATCTTAACGACGACTTAATCATGTCTTAAGTACCCTCGCCACGCTGAAGAGGCATCTGTGCACAATCATATAATTAAATTGAACAATTGTAATAATTGTTTTTCTCAGCTATTTTTGTACAAGAGAAAGTAAAAATTAGCTGCTGATCATACATAACGTCTGTTGTAAAGCTACCAGTATCAAAATTGTCATTTGAAAAGGAGAATTAAGAGAAAATATCTGAACGTCAATTGTCATTATTTTTCCTTCAGAATATACTCAGCATGTAAAGAGTTAAAGACGTCATAGACATGGTATTCAGGTGAAAATACGACGTCAAAATCACGTCAATATACGACCTGCTAAAGACGTCTTCCGTTGGTGCAAGTTGCCGTAAAAAGACGTAACACTCGACAAAAATTGACGTAATTATGACATCATTTTTACCAGTTTCTGCTATCAGGGGTTTTGCTTGCCTTAATGGTCTCCATTTTGGCAAAGATTGACAGCTTATATATTCCGTACATGTTCGGAAGAAAGAGCTACATGCGGATCAAAGACCCGAGTGTTCGTGCTAAGCCCCGCCCCCGGTCCAGCACCCATACCCAGCTATTTTATAGTTTCTGTCAAAGTTCAATGCACATGCATGTTGCATAAACATGAACTGAGGGATAAGCTTCGCCAATCAGACTCAGAGCAATTACACAGCATCGAGGCTAAGAATTTCAGGGCGTAAAAAGTAAATCGCTTGATATCATTGTGCACGCAGACTTGATCTTCAGATCTTAACTTAAGACCTAACGTTAGAAATCTAGTTTGGACACTCAAACCAAAACGTAACCAAGCATTTATACCTATTCATTTCTTTTATTACTCCACTGATGCACTGCGGAACCACACCTTTCCTCCTAAAAGTTTGAGTCAAATCTTCCAATGAAAACAGCAGAGTTTTCTGTGTTCGTCCGAATTTCAAGATGAGCTCTGACCAGAATTTCATTTTGTTGTCCCAGTCTCGAGAATTCACCTGTCTGTTCTCACGAAAACCAGAGAAGAGATACCCCATACGTTCATCATCTTGCCAGCAATCAGGTAAATATTCTATCTCAGTAGTATCCATTTTGACAGTAACATGAAATCACTCACTCAGTCGCAGTCATTGATTCAATAAATACAAGTTTGGCTCTGCCTCGCCTCTGTACAATTTGCAAATTACACGATCCTGTATGGCCTGTGTATTGCTATGGTGTATGTATGGTGTCGTCAGCTGTTATTCCCGGAAGTTTTGGGCTATGCTGCCCTCTTAAGTCGAAAGGTTGCCAGTTTGGGGGATTTTTTCAAAATTTCTGTATCGAGATTTGTTAAGAAAGCTGCTAATTATCTATTTCTATGTCGAATCGTTGCTAATTTTAGTGTAAAATGGAGGAGATCTTATGCAAGTCACACGGTAAGAAACATATATTCCCCAGAGGGTATCTCTATTCTTGATTATGCTTTGCTTTTTGGAGTGTATAAATAGCAGAGTAAAAGACAGTCCCATTCGTATGATACCGTGTAATGTTATGGAGGTGGATCGTTTTATTACTAAGAACTTTTCATAAATTCTGTCATATAAATTCTCTATATATTAATTAATTCCCGAAAATAAATACTCAAATACCTATAGGAATTAACGTTGTAAAAAATTTGCCACAATAATAGATAGGCCTACTCAAATAAGTGTATAAAATATAGATCTAACTCACGCTAGCAGCAGCACTTCGTGGGACTATTACGAATGTTGCCTACACTGCACGGCAGTGATAGACAATATTTTTCCATGAGAAATATATATTTTAACGTACAATTATTCCTTCCTTGTTGGCTACAATATTTGTTGAATCATGTCTCCACTCGATGTCATCAGAAAGGTTTTGAGTTGGATAGAAATTAAATAAGTCGCTGTTTCTGCAGATAGGAACTGAGGTTAGCATTTCTCCCATTTGTAGAACTCACGTCCGTATGAGGGCGCTACAAACGATATTAATTCGTGGAGTAGTCGAGTAAGATTACTTCCGACCAGCTCACCACCAATCTCTCCTATGAATCAAGCGTGACTTGGCTTTTCCTCCAAATCTGAGGGATTTATAGGCCTATCGAGTATCGAACTTGAGTCAGTGTGCTTGAACATGCACTATTTATTTAGTTAATAGCCCCCTAAAAAAATGGGTATACTCACTTTATTTTCTTCCAAATTTGAAATAATTAGCTTAAAATAACAAATTAAAAAAAAAAAAACAGATCTAAATATATATATATATATACCCTCATCATGCTCATATATGTCCTTATCCCCCTCGCCCCCCCCCAAAAAAAAAAATGGGGCATAGGAAAAAAATATCGGCCCCAAATTTATTTTGGCCCTTATTTCTTTTCTTTTTTTTTACTTTTCAACACCAGTCCCCCTCCCCCCCCCCTGTTTTTTTTTTTCATTATTAGAAATAAAAAACAAAACAGAAAACAAAAGTGGGCGCCCAAAATTTGGGGGCTTTTCTTCAGAAATTTTATATTAAAAAAAAAAAAAAAAAAAAAAAAAAATGGGGAGAGGCAAACAATTTTTGGGCCATTAAAAAAAAAAGTAATGGCCAAATTGTTTGCCTCTCCCCATTTTAAAAATTTTTTTAATGTGAAATTTCGAGAAAAAAAAAGCCCAAAAATTTTTGGGCCCCCATTTGATTTTTGTTTTGTTTTTTAATTTCTAATAATGAAAACAAAATCGGCCCTCAATTTTTTTTTTTTTTTTTGGTGTGAAAAGTAAAAAAAATGTGAGCCCCCCACCAAAAATAAATAAAATTGGACTTCCCAAAAGCCCCCACTAAAAAAAATAGCTCCCACAGCATTAAAAAAAAGGGACAGCCCCAGATATGACCCCATCCATAAAATAAAATAAAGCCCGCTGTAAGTACTAAAGTGTAACGGCTGCACAAAAGACTGACAGTGACAGTCCAAACCAGATGTCATCGATGTATTACCAAAAGATTCTCTTCATTAATCTCGCCTCAACTAAAACGATGTCAACATGTACGTGTCTTTCAGTTTTCTACCCAGTGGTCAATTCAGTAAAAGAACGATGATATGATGTGGGTCAACTCACACGATAGAACGTAAGTTATGATGTGGTACGAGTTTGTTTTGAAACAGATGCCGATTTTCGTATGGGTGAAGTTGATTTGCGACTCTTAACAATAGAGCCATCCCTACGTGTATAAGCATTGGAGGCGCTTCAGACGTACTAGCACCCTGTATCAAGACCAGCGGTGAGTGATCTCTTCTTTTTCTCACTTTGAATACATAAATTTAAGTTTTTGTTATAGATTTAAAGAACATCATATATGATTAATCTAAGTGATTGAATGTTCTTCGTAAATATCCTTCACATGTATTGAATATCAATATCTATCAACCATATTTTTTCCTACAACCAAAAGTCCCTTATTCAATACGAGGTCAATCTACTACTGTATATTGATCTCGTACATATGAGTGATCTAACTGTGTGTGTTAGAATCTAACTGTTATTGTTAAGTTAGACTTAATTCACGCGTGGAGTGGAGCCGTTATGAACTTACCGAGACTAGCATAGACGCACTTACACTTATGCATGGTCAATCATAATTGACCATAGACGGGACTACGTACGAAACATCAACACAGTCGTACTCAAAAGATTGAGCAAATGAACGATATGAATAAAACATGGAAAATTCACTTACCGAATTGTTTCCAATATTCTTCTCCTTATTTCCTTTCCTTGAGCACTGCTCCCTTATGTCCTCAAAGTAGTAAATTTTAGTATTCAACCGCTATATCTTACATCTTTGCCACCGATTCCACTGACCAAGAGAAGCAAGTAATTCAATGGCGGGACAAATTGTGCCGCCCTCTTTTGTCGAAGGTTTGCATTTCGACGATGTCTCCGTCACGAGTCGAATGTGACATGGCAACAGTTAGTTGTAACCTTGTTTGTTTAATTCGTTGTTAGGATGATTAGCTTTTGATTCACTCGCGAATAGAATGAAAAAAATAAATAACTAAATACAAAAAATAGTAGGGCTAGTAATAATAAATAAAATATATATTATACAAAAGTTTGTTTATTGTTTTTAAAGCTATATATGAGGTAATGAGCGCCTGGTGATGTTCTAATTTTTTAAAGTGAGAGGGGCTGGGTCACAAGTGGGGGGGGGGGGGGGTGGGGGCTGAACAAGCTAAAAATCGTGAGCGTATAGTTAATTTGTGTTTTGTCATGTTTGCTGAGAAAAGTTGGCTGAACCGCCCTCCCGCCTCAATATATAAATATAAAGTTTATAATGATTCTTTTTTTTTTTTGCTTTTTAGTTTTTTTTCACATTTCATGTTTGTTTGTTTATTTGTTTTTGTTTTGTTTCTGTTTTGTTGTATTTATTTTATTTATTTATTTATTTTTTTTTTATTTTTTTTTTTTATTTATTATTTTTTTTTTTTTTTTTGGGGGGGAGGGAATAAGTCAAATTCTATCCAAGATTTAACTGGGCAATTGGTAGCCTAATTTCCTGCCCCGATTTTCCCCTCCCCAACTGAATGCTTAGTGTATGTATTTGTTAAAAAAAAAAAATAAATAAACAGAGACAGACCAGCTTGAATGTATTTCAATTCAAGTTTAATTTTATTTACAAACACATGAAGAAATACGATTATATAGAATTTAAAGTAAAGACAAAGTAAATCAAGACTAAGAGCTCCTCCGGCGTCCCTTACAAACCCCTCCTCCTCTCATTCCACACCCTAAAAAAAAGTCTAAGCAAAAAAAAAAAAAAAAAAAGGCTACTGGGGCCCATGACAAAATATCTCGGTCCGCCCCCTCCGCCCTCCACCCCTAAAGAAGAAAAAAACAAAAAGACCAGCTCCTCCGGCGCCCCATGACAAAAATATCTCGTCCCGCCCGCCCCCTCCCCTCCACCACCTAAAGAAAAAAAAAAAAAAAAATGGCTAAGCTCCTTTCCGGCCCTGTGACAAAAATATCTCGTACCCCCCCCCCAAAAAAAGAATCTAAGGAAAAAAGGGGGGATTGACGGCAGGCGCCGATTTGGCACTCAATCCTACCCCTATGGCCGATCTACGACTGACCTTTATGAATGTTGCCGAGGGGCGCGGAAAAAAAAAACATCTCTCTTTTTTTTTTTTTTTTTTTTTTTTTTTAATCTCGAGTGTGGAAGGTAGGTAACATTTGCTTATTTTACGCGATGTTTACATAACACCTCTCGCATAATCGTGATCGCGATCGCAGGCACTTATCTCTATTATTCCATTTCATTTTTTTTCAAAGCGACCATACGAAATCGAGTGGCAGAAAAATCGGAAGACTGCTAAAAATCGCTGAGTTTTTGCTCTCATTTCACCTTTTTAGTTCAGTTAAGCATTGTCAGATGATTAGTTTAGGATTTAAAAATAAATATTTAAGTGCACATTGACTCCCAAATTTAACTTTATAACGGGATTGAAAGTGTAAATTTAGGTTAGAAATTAATTTTTGTAACCACGCCAGAGTCACGTAGAGTCAGAGGCACGAGTTTGATATATCAAACGAGTGTAGTGCATGAGTGACTTAATTGGAGTCTTAATTAAAGTTGTAAAAAAAATTGTGTCCTGTTTCATTTGCAGGCGGGGTGTGATTGAATCGGTGTGAATGTTCAGCTCTTGTCTAGAAGTGACAAGTGTGTACATGTACATGTGCTCTAACTTTGATTCTGGTGTTTGTGTGGTAGTTTCCCGGGCCGGGTGTAATTAAGCAGTGCTCCCCATCCAAAGTCCTGCAACCTCTCTCAGTCATTTAATTATTAATTTATCATCATTGAATATATTTTATTTATTATTAATTTTTATCTTTTTTATTTTAATGTTTTTTTGATAGCCACTGTCCGTCCTGGGGTGTTGATGATTGTAATGTAATTGATAGGGAATTCCTGCAAAGCCTATAATTCTTTGGGGAAAGATTATAGACTATCTAGAAAATGCTCGACTGTTGTTTGACACCAGAAAGTCTGAAAATAATGCATGCTTCAGTGAGCAATGACCACTTTTGTCCAGGACACAAAAATGAGGCTTTGCAGGAATTCGCTATTTACCACCTGCTTATGGGCCACCAACAGTAAATATCAGTAGTGGCATAAATCGGCCAACAAAGACAAAAAAAAAAAAAAAAATTAAAACAATAAAAAATCAATAATATGAAAACAAAAGGATTAACCATTACATTTTTGCATAAGTATTGATGTTTATATCTGACTTTTGGTTTATTCATGTGTTTATTAGCTGATTAATTCCATTATTAATTTTGACTCTTTCGGTGGCCCATAAGCAGGTGATAGTTGAAAAGCGAATTCCAGCGCAGCCTTGTTTTTGTGTCCTGCACAGAAGTGGGCAATGGTCACTGAAGGTCTAGATATACACTAGGCCTGATTATATTTGTTATTAATTATTTTTCTTTATTATGTATCTGTAGGAGAACGATGCTTCCTTAAAACTGGTATCAGCGAAGGACCAAACAAGGGAAAGAGTTTTTACATCTGTGGATCCGCTGCTGAAAAGAAGTGTGATTTTGTGGAGAAAACAAGGTAGGTTCCCTGACGAAGTGAGGATCATAGATAGATAGATGGATCTAGATATTTATTGATCCTTCTTACACATGTTTTATACAATGCAAACCAGAGTATTACATTCATTTCATACTCCATCAGGTTTATATTGATACATAGTATAAAAAACAAAAAGTAAACAAAAATATGAAGTTAATGTCTTGTAAAAGAAAGATGATGAGACCCTGGTAAAAAGCAAAGCTTGTAGAGTTTAGGGTCCCCTCTTCACCGAAAAATTCCGCTGATTTATAATCAGCGAATTAAAGTGTATTATGAGTAAACATACATGTATTTATAACTACTTTAAATATTTATGATACATACATTTAGGATAATACAAAAAGGGTTTGGCATAACTGAAGCAGAAAGGCTATATACAATAGGGGAACAGGACTTGAGACATCACAAGACAGGACAGAAAAGAAAAGGGGGAGAATAGAAATGAGAAAAAGTACAGCACAACATAACGACAAACGTCAAATAAAATAACAAAACTGACAAGGGATTAAAGGGTTGACAATCTGGAGGAAAAAAATTCAGTTAGACACAGCATACATGTATAGAAAGAAATGAGAATTCATTATGCTAAACCAGAAACTTTCACACATTTTTTTTTTTATATAATAGCTATTTTTGTGGCACGAGTCTATAAATTTACAAAAAGTTACTGTCATGATTTGTATATTTTTTTCTGTATTTTGCTGAATGAATTTTATGAATCTCAACTAATGGCAAAAGTCACCATTTGAAACAAAATGTTTGCCAAAATTCTAGTCTTGGTTTTTCAAAAGATCTTGTTTGCAATTAGACAATCAATTTACAAAAAGTTACTGATGATTTGTGTATTTTTTTGTAGTTTGCTGAATAAATTTCATAAATCTTCAACCCCTTCACAAAAGTAAAACGTTTGCAAAAATTCTGGCCTTGGTTTTTTAAAAGATCTTGTTTGCAATTTAAAGAAATAGCATTTATCACATTTTCCTTGCTATTAAGATCTTTTGGGTTCAAACAATGTTGATGAAAAAAAGAGGAAAATATATAAATACAGATTTCAACCAAACCTCAATGATAGTATAGAAGAATTTACATCTTAAGAATCCACATTGTGACTTACAAGGATCAAAAGGTGCAAGGTGTACCATTTGGATCATGTGTGCTCTGAAATATCAAAATCAAAGACTTCTTGAATTTTTTGTAAAAAACTGTAAGAAAAAAAAAAACCCTAAGCTATTCCTTCACTATTTAAATCATTAAGATTGTAGTAATTTGAAATCAGAGTAATCCTACTGTAAGCGTCCGATGTCCAAAGCTGTAGAGGTCAGTGGTGGGTCATCAGTGCGAACAATAACTCTTCTTTAAGCCCTGGTCACAAGCCGAAGTACATTTTTTTTTGGCAGTACGTTTTATTTTGGAGGCCACGGTCGCTACGTTTTTCTGGAAACGTAGGGAGAAGTGGGGAACGCAACTCTAAATGTTGCACTAAAAGTTTGTGTCGTGTCTGTGTGCTCCAAAATCCGTACCGAGTCGGTAATCACCACGTACATGACGCCAAATTTCCAAATTTTGCCCACGTTTTTGCACATAGACTGCACGCACGTGCAAGTACGACGGAATGTGACCACAACTATACTGAAAGGTTGTGGAGGGAGATGGTATGTGCGTGTTTCGCATAATGCTCAATGCACTATACACACACAAGTCACAGGGATCAGGACATGATTTTTATGACTGAAAAGTCATTACAATCTTAAAAGCTATTTCATTGAATTACGGACAAATCCATCCTATAATTTTTTTAACAGAACCGATCTGGATTAATAATTTGGTGTGAAGAAATAAGTAAGACTCTTCAACTGCCACAGGATTTATGGAATTCTCTTAGATTTTAGGCCTGCAAAAGTTTGATTCCATTTCTTAACTTTTTCTGGCCTAATCATTTATTGGGGAGATATTGATGGACTCTCAATATACCACATGATTTATGGAATTCTGTTAAATTTTAGGCCTGCAAAAGTTTGAACCCATTTTTAACTTTTTCTTCCTTTATTGATGAAAATGCTTCTATTCTTTCTCTCTCAAAATTGGATTTGATGAGACGTTGGGAGTCTTAAGAATTATTTTATCTCACTGGTCATTTAATAGCATGCATTGAACGGCAGATGGCTGTGGCTATATTGAGCATCATCTTTTTGAATGTTGACCCTGATGTTCCTTTTTCCATTCTAGCCTCCCACCCTCTTTCTGTCTCAAACATAGTGAAGTACCAGTGGACCTACAAGGATATGGATCCAAGGCTTGTGGGGAACTCAGGTAAAGAGATGCCTTTTTTCTATTTTATCCATTTATTTAGGACATAAATTGTTTGAGGACTTTTTTTATTAGCTCTTCTACTGCAAAATTGGCAGCCCGTGTATTTTTCATTTATTTACTTACTGTGGAAAAAAAATATACTAAAGGGATTTGGTAACTTCCAAAACGAGTGCGAAATTAGTAAAATCTTATTTCTCCAAATGTAAAAACATATTACTGAAAATTTCAGAGCAAACGGAAGTCATTTACTATCTTAAAACAGTGAAAAGCAACAAGGCTAGATCTATGGCCTTGCACGATCAAATTACCACTGCTCTGTTGCGAGCATCAGTGAACAGTACGCCCAGTGGGTGAGTGTAGGGACTTTAATAACCCAGAATACGCTGTCTGTTCTGAGCTGCGGCAGAAGAGTACTCTTTGAAAAGCATTACGGTAACAGCTTTATATTCTGGATTTTGAATCTTTAGATATGTGGTTACTAAAGCAATCAATGGGCTTGTTATTTTCAATGGATTCCAGACTGACCTATATGTTCATCATGCTGGCAAAATGAGCGATTTCAATAATTACAATTTGAATTCTTGTTCGATGTTACTGCATCCCTTTGATGCAATTACTACAGTAAGACATTAAAAATACTTTAAACTATTTTGATTGACAAAATTTCAATACTAATTTCTATTGTGTCAGAATGTTGCCTTTTGAAGGGTTTTGCTGCTTAATTTCATTCTTTTTATTCCGGATGTCAAACCCCAAAGGGTTACACATAAAAAGTTCTTTAAATTTTGTTAACATAGGCAATACTATCGATGTGCAAGGTCAAAAGAAGTAGGCAAGGGATGGTGTGGCTACATAGTGGTAAGTATTGTGAATTTTTAAGTTTAAAAATCTTTGATTATCATATTCAGTTCGGTGGATTCACAATACGGTGCACCACCTATCGATTGAAGAGGACAGGTCAAAATTCGCAATGCCCCATGGCAAGAAGTCGACATCGATATTAATCTCTATGTGGTTCGCGCTGCAAAATGTGATTATTATGCTGCGCTGGCCGGTATGCCAAGATCAGTCAAATATTTTTTTAGTTCATCGACCTCATACATCTCTATGGTCGACCCGCATTCGCCGCACCGAGAAACAGCTTGGTCCGCCACTTTTAAATATACACACAAACTGCACTTTGTGTTGTGTGCGCTGCGCGATGTCGACCCCGAAGTTAGAATTTGGCCTGTTCGCTGCAACTGATAGGAGGCGCACCGCATTGTGAATCCACCGAATTAAAACCATATATGTTCTGTTTTTCTTCTTGAACTAATACCATGTGTGTGTTTTATATTGTTGTCTCTCATTGGCAGCGATGTTTCTGGAATTCCCGGTGGTATCTAACCATAACAGAAATGAACTTGATGGAGGCAAAATACGATTGTGTGAATATTATCAAGATTCTTCTAAAAGTGAAAGTCTTGAAAGAACTATCTCTCCATGAATGAATCCTACAGCTCCTCATTGTACATTTTTTCTATCAAGATCAAGCCCAAGTCAGTTATATTTTAAATTGTTATGCCTCCGCCACCGAAGGTGGTGCCGGAGGTATCATGTTTTCGGGTTGTCTGTACGTCCGTACGTCCGTACGTCTGTATGTCTGTAAGTCCGTATGTCCGTACGTCTTGCTTGCTCGTTATCGCGATATCTCAAGAACCACTTGAGATATCAACTTGAAACCTGGGGATAGTATGTACCACCATAGGAAGATGATCTGATTAGATTTTGGAGTATGTAGGTCGAAGGTCAAGGTTACGGAGGTAAAAATAGTGAAATTCTATGTTTTGAGTTCGTTATCGCGATATCTCAAGAACCATTTGAGATATGAGCTTCAAACTTAGGTGTAGTATGTACTGCCATAGGAAGATGACCTGATTAGATTTTAGATTATATAGGTCAAAGGTCAGGGGTCACAGAGGTCAAGATGTGAAAATCCATGTATTAAGTTTGTCATCTCGATATCTCGGGAACCAATTAAGATATAAACTTCAAATTTAAGGGTAGTATCTATCACCAGAGGAATATGGTCTGATTAGCTTTGGGATCACAAGGTCAAAGGTCAAGGTCAAAGATAGCATTCTATAAAGCAAAATGAATAGCTGAATGTGCGATATTTTTATGATTTGGCAATGGCGGAGGCATATATTTTAACCGCGTGCGGTCGAGGAATCATCTTGTTTTCTCATGTATTCAAATGAATTGAAATGTGCCTCAAGTGATTGATTCGTGTATTTGTTCCTTTTAATGACAACCTACTTCTATGTTTTCTAGCAGGAAGTATATTCTCTGTCATACATGGTCTGTATAGCTATATAGCTCTGGTTGGTTGGGTGGTGATTTATTTATTGGCCTTCCCAACCGTCGGATATATTTAGCCAGGCAGTATCGGAGAGGGCGCCAACATCCTCTCCTTTTCTATACCATTGTGACGTCTATAGTATTTATTGCACAGTATGTGAGATAGCTTGGAATTATGCCCCTGAGAGCATATCATTTCTTGTATTTACTTTGTTCTTTTCTTACTGAATGTTTGGTAATATCTGTTATAATATGTTATAATAGTTGTAATTGTTTTGTCAGTGTATTAATGTATGTTTTATTTGTATTTGTATATTTGTAAAACAGTTCATGAATATATTTTGCATTTGTTGTATTACTATGTTTTCAAATTATATAATAGGTTGTAAGTTGTGTATTGTGCTGATGTTGATCATAATTGTCAGTATTTTATGTCAATAAAATTTGAATTTGAATTTGAATTTTGATGAGTCTACCCCGTTAAAGGAATACAGAATAAATAAATAAATACAAAAATAATTGATGAAAGTTGATTTCCGCCCAGGTACGTCAACCCTATCGCAAGCCTCTAGGGGATGTGAATGGAACCTCTTCCCATAGTGAGACCAGTGCTCTCAAGAAACCAGACATGACTTCAAAGTCTACCAGACTGCCATCTAGGAGGGATGAGACACAGAGCGCTGAGAAGAAAGCTGGCAGCCATTGGAGGGATCACACCGAGGTGGAAGATATCACCAAGCAGATGCAGTCGTCAAGAATTGGGAGCAGAGAGAGCAAGGGGAATGGTGCCAGGATGTCTTCCAAAGATAAGATGGAGGAGGGTAGGAGGAGGGAGATGAGTGGTGATGATGCAAGGAGGAAAGGTTCACAGAAAGAGTCTGATCAACCAAGAAGGATCAGTTCAGACTTGGACAGAGGAGTGTCTTCCATGCACAGCGATGATGACAGGGACCGGAGGAGAGAGATGAAGGAGCACGGGCGTGGTCGAGGAGGCAGCGATGATGGGAGAAGTTCATCAAAGAGTGTCCCTCAAAGGAGTCAGAGTGAAGGAGATGTGAAAGGGGAACATCATTATCCTCAAACCCAGCATATAGCTAAATCATCAACCTCTCAAAGAGATGATAAGAAGAATCCTGCAAATCAACCAACCTTTAAGATCAAGTCCACTTCACAGGCAGTTACTGCAGAGAAGGTACAACTATTAAATCAAAATCAGGCAGCACAAAGAGAACACAGGCAGGAATTTCAACAATTGGCACCAGCTAAAAAAGATAAATTGGTCGCCAGATTTGACAAGGTGCGACAGAACGATAGTATGAACATGTCATGGAGGGATAACAGCGCCCTTGATAATGATCTTAGTAGTGACGACAGCGAAGATGACAATGTCAGCGATGATGATGACTGCGTCATTCTTGAAGACACACCCAAGGTTCAATCCCAAGTAGCTGCCCAAAGTGGAGAGAGATCAAAGACTGGTCCTTCTACGGCCTGGAGTAAGGAGAAAGACCGTTGTTCACCAGTGGATCCCAGTCTTGGATTGAGAGAAAGGCTCATGCGCAAAATGAAAATTGATGCTCCAAATGGTAAGTACTGGTGCATATTATTCAAATGTTTAAAACATGGTTTCTTGGCCAATGAAATGACTCATTTAAAAAAATTGGTGGGGGGATGGGAGGGGGTATGATATGAAATTACTTCCCAGTAATATCAGCAGTAAGATAAACAAGAAAATATCTAATGAAATATTTATTTAAAAATTGCAATCTCTAAGTCAGGGCTCCACAGTAATTTCTTTTTTTCATGTTGGTCTAGATTAAAAGTTGTAAGGCCAGTGTGCTCAGGCCCTATGTTAACATTTCAAATGGGGTGGTGTGCAGTAAACATTTGGGGTTGAATTTGCAGTGGAAAAACTGTTAGCTTTGAGCTCTGTGTAATGAACTGCAATGATCTTAGCACAGCATACATTTATGAATATGGATAATAAGTTGTTCTTCTATTATGATAGTGAATATCAGAATAACAATGAATTCATTTTTAGAAATCCTGGTAAATAGCTCCTGTAATACACTGAATGATAGCAAAAATGCATTACTTTTCCTTCAGGTTTTGGTAACATGATTCAACGTAATCATGCAAAAGGAGAACTTTCCAAAATAACTATCAATCCTATATTTATGCTAGTTTGTAGGGATGACAAAACTGCAGTCTGAAATCATATTTCATTTTGAATTGTCATTTATTGTATCACAGATAACGCATTCCAGAATGATAAGGTGGAACCCACTGATGAAAATAAGAAGGAGGCAAAACCCAGCAGCTCCACAAATTCCTCCTCTTCTGATGTATCAAAGCACCATGAACATCAAGAAGGAAAGACTGGTATGTCAACTTCAAATCAGCCAGCAGTGCATACAACACATCAGGTATCTTCAGTGAGATATGATCCAAACCAGTCTGTGACATCATACCCGAAGGCTTTGTTAGCTCAGAGGCAGGCATATGAGAGACAGCTGCAGAGGCAGAAGGTCAGTATACAAATAATGCACAGGTATGAGTGGACCGGTAGGAATTGTGGGCATAAGCACCCTAGCAGCACCACTACATTGGACTACCTACAAATTTTGTCTACGCTGCTAATGCATTACCAACAGTGATATGCGAATTTTTAAATAAGAAATATATATTTTTACGTACCAATTATCCTTCCATGTTGGCTATAATCTTTGTTTACCCATATCTCCGCTCGATGTCATCAGAAAGGTTTTAAGTTGAATAAAAATGAAATGAAATAATTGTTTCTGCAGATAGGAACTCAAGGCATGAATTTATAGTGCTCACGTCGTATGAGGGCGCTGCGCGGTGTGACTCGTGGAGTCAAGTCCAGTAAGATTACTTTCGGTGATAGGCCAGCTCACTACCGATCCATTAAAAGCTCATATTAAGAACTTAAGAACAATATATAAATAGTGCATGCTCTACCATGCAACGTACTAGATTATGTGCACGACAAATACTAAATTTAGTATTTAGAGTTCACATAGTCAGTAATGTTGCAATAATAGAGCATGCACTATTTATTATAGTATATAGCCCCCTAAAATTAGCCGCCCCCTAAAAAAATGGGCCCATATTATTTTCATCCAAATTCGAAATAATAATAATAGAAAAAAATATATATATATGTCCGTATGCCCCCCCCCCCAAAAAAAAAAAAAATAAAATAAAATTGGGGGCCATAGGGAAAAAAAAAAAATCGGCCCCCAATTTTTTTTGGCCCCCATTTTTTTTTACTCGGGAAGGGGTTTTTAAAAGTAAAGAATTAAAAGAAAAAAATTGTCCGCCCCCACCAAAAAAGAAAAAGTTGGCCCTCAGAAAAGGCCCCCACTAAAAAAACAGCTCCCACTAAAAAAAAGAACAGCCCCAGACATAACCCCATCCATGCGGAAAATAAAAGCCTGTTGTAATAAGTACTACATGTGCAATAGTGTAAACGGCTGAAAAAAAGACTAACAGTCCAAACCAGATGTCATCAACCAGATGTCATCTTTATTGATCTCGCTACAACTAGAACAATGTCAACATGTACTAGTCTTTCAGTTTTTCTACCCAGTTGTCGATTCAGTAATGGTACGATGATATGATGTGGGTCAGCGCACACGACACAACGTAAGTATGACGTGGTACAAGTTTGTTTTAAAACGATCGCGAGTTTTCATATTGATGAAGTTGATTTGCGACTCTTAACAATAGCGCCATAGCTGCACACATGTACACGTGTGATAGGCATTGGGGGCGCTTCAAACGTATAGCACGACTGTACCAAGACCAGCGGTGAGTTTCTCTACCTTTTTCTATCTTGTAGTTCAATTCCCTGAAGTCCTCTTCTAGGAAGGGTAACTCAGGGCTGACGAGAGTGGGGGTATTATTACTCTTTTTGGTTTTGCATGTTTAGTTTTACTTTGAGTATGTCAGTGCTTCTGGAGGATACTGTATCGACTGTGAGAATATTCCAGTGGGAGATTGCATTGGGGAAGAAGGAGTTAGCCAGCTGGGTGTTCGTGATGAACTGTGAAGTGACCTCATACAGTTCATCATGGGATCTTCTAAGTCTTGTTATTTTCTTTGCGGCATATTTTTTAAAGTCAAGTTCAGTTTCTCCATGGATGATCTTATATAAGTTGATGATTCGATGATTTTGCCTCCTTTCTTCATCCAGCCGAGTGTTGTCATCATGTTTGTGATGCTGAAGTCCCATGTGTAGTTCCCTGTGACGAACCGGGCGATCTGTCTCTGTACCATTTCCAGTAATTTGGTGTTCATGACTGTGCCTGGGTGCCATGCTATTGAAGCATATTCAAGGTGGGGTCTAACAAGTGTGTGATATAAACGTTCCTTCACTGTTTTAGAGCAGTGATAGAAGTTCCTTCTGATGAAGTTTAAGGCCCTTGTACCTTTGGCGGTTGTCTGTTGTGATTGCTTATCCCACTTTAGGTTGTTTTCTATATGGATTCCTAGGTATTGATGGCTATTAACTTCCTGTAGTTATTGACCAAGGGGTGAGTAGTTGGTATGTCCTGGTTCTTGCTTTCTGGAGATCCTCATGACAGTGCATTTGGATGCGTTGAATTTCATCCCCCATGTGTTTCCCCATGTGACCAATTTGTCCAAATCTTCTTGCAGTGATTCTTCATCGGAGGGGTTGGATATTGCTCGGTAGAGTATGCAGTCATCTGCGAACAGTCTTGCTGTGTTGTGAACTGCTTCCGAGAGGTCGTTTATGTATAAAATGAAGAAGTGGGGCCCTAGCACTGTTCCCTGCGGAATACCGCTCAGGACTGGTAACCAATTTGATGTTTTACCATTTACTACTGTCCTTTGATGTCTCTGGGTCAGAAAGGATCCTATCCACTCAAGGTTCTTGTTACGGATACCATACAAGTGGAGTTTCTGCAACAGTTTCTTGTGGGGGATGACATTGAATGCTTTGCTGAAGTCGAGTATTGCGATGTCACATGTGGAGTCCATTAAATCTTTGAGTACATTAAATTTTAAGATTTGTATAAATTAAATAAACATACATGGTCATTTTCAATCTAAATGGGACATTTAGCTGAAATTTTAATGTGGTGCTTTGCCTTTGAAAATGCAAATTAGGATCTGAAATCAACACAAAGGCTTCTTTACAATACAACCAATTATTTAAGTTAAAAATTATTTGATTCAGTTTTCTAACAGGAAACAGGAATTTGCACATATGGGACTATGATGCTTTAAATGCCTCTTATTCTTATATCTAGTCACTTTTGTCAGAGTTTTTTGCTTAAAGTAATTATCATGGACTACTCTAATGTAGTGGTCCGATCTCTAGACCGTTTCCCCAATTAAATATAAGTGAATGTTAAAGAGGGCGTTAGGCCACTAATTGTCAATTAAAGGACAGAGTTTAGAAGGTTTCATATGTTCTCTATTTAAGTTCGTTCACATTAAAATAAGGGATTTATTATGTAATTGCATTGAGTCAGGGGATCGTATTAAGCTCTATAGTGACGGTCCCTGTGTTAGCGGTAATCAGCATTCATGACATTCGGACCAGTGCTATGTCCGTTAAATGTATTTCTGTTAACAATAGTAATGGTATCTTATTCTATTCATAGCTTTTCCGGGCTCAAGGTTTTGGGGAATATATAATTAGTGTACCCTAACATATTTCTGGTCATGTTAGACACGCCTACTTTTGGACACATGAGGCACGTGCTCTATTGTTATTGTGCAATGTACCAGAGAGCAAAAATGGTTAGCCAGTCAAACTTGCATAATCGCCAAAGCTTTTCACATCATCTAATTTCATGCAACATCAAAAGCTATATCATAGAGGACAATTTCATGAAATTATGCCCTCTGGTTAAGCAGTACTCCTCCCTACTATCATGGCCCTGAATGAAATGAAAACTTTTTTCCCCCTTTTTTGATTTACTATGCGCATATCATTACTTTTGTAGTACTGAAATAAAAGAATTACTAGCAGAAAGCCCCGTGGCAGCAATCCACGGGGGCTAGCAATAGGGGCCCGGGCCCGACCCTCGTATTCGATCAATTCTCCTGTTGATATCAGCATGACAAAATGAACATTTATGGCCACGACGGCCCGCCATAGACATTCTTCTTTCATTTCAGTCTCATTCCGCAAACAGTGGCGGATCCAGAATTACATGAGATGAGGGGGGGGGGGCTGGTGGGGTTCGTGTTAAAAAAATTGGTCTTTGGCCATCAAGAAGTCAGCATAATATCCGCCATAATATTCGTATAATGCTTGTCGTATGAAATCCTGATGATCTTGTTCATTTTCTCAATCTTGCTCCCTCCATCTTTTCTCAATGCTTCCCCGATCCTATTTTCTTTCCAAACATCGCTCTACTTTCCGCCCATTCATTCATTCGTTTTCCTTTACTATAGAGCGCCGTATTTACTCTCTCTTGTTCTACACGCCTCTCTTTTCTTTCCCATAACTGATTTAGTCACGCGTATAAAATCTCGATTTCTCCCTCGCGGCCAATCCAGTTTTATACCCATACTCGATATATTCATGATTCCATTTTTTTTTTTTTTTTAATCGTGCATGGCAAAGAAAGAGGTTACGAAAAGAGAGGATGATAGAAGTTTTCTATATTTAAAAAAAAAAATCTCTAATACCAGATGTAATGATCTTTTCGAGATCAAATGAAGGTCAATTATCATTACATTTTCATTTTGAATTCGAATGTGACCTTTTTGAATTTGTAAGACTTCGCTTTATCGATTAGCTACAACATAAAAGATACATAATCAATCAGATCATTATCATACTTTAATCAGATAATCCCCAATCAAACCACGAAATCCCTGGGGAAGATAAATTCCTCCTCCCGTTACAAAAATCTGCAGTAAGTTTTCTAAAGAAATTCTAATGTCAATATAATGATCCTTTCGAGATCAAATGAAGGTCTATTTTCAATAAATTTTCATTTTGAATTCGATTATGAACTTTTTGAGTTTAAAAAATACACGCTTTATCAATTAGCTATAACATAAAAAGATACCTACTCATGACCTTATAATACTTTAATTAGATAATCCCCCACTACAAAAGCCCCGTGGAAGATAATCCCTTCCTCTCGCACGACGGTCGAGTCATTATCTCTAGTGCAAATAACTCTCTTGAGGACTGGTCAGTTGATCGACAGATAGCTCCATCCTCTGGATTGGAGTTTGAAAATGAATTTAAAATTGTATTCTTTTCTTCCAAAATACTGGTATATAAGCGTGTCGCATTTGCAAATGGTCTTTGCAAGGCTTTCTAAGGGAACTTTTAACGTGGAATTCAAATATGCCCATCTTGGTTCATGAATTCAATCACTGATCATTCTGGATATTTGCATCAAAATCAAAATCGGCAGGAAATAATCTCCCTAATCGGATTAACTCCAGAGTCCGGAGACCATCTAATGAGCTTAAAACTAACCGTTCAGACATTTTTCTTTATTCGTATTCGTGGTGAAAACGGTTGGCACACATTCTTGCCTAGAAAGAGTGTCAGAAGGAGTTGTGAAATACCGGTACAGTCTTGAAAGGAGACAGGGACACTTTCCGACGGACACTCATTTTTTCGTGCGTCGCGTTAAAGCACGCAAGTCAATGGGGATTTCGTCGTCAAGGGAATCGTCGCCCAGCGTCCAAGGCGAACTCGTTAAAGAAAACGAAGCCGCGAGCCGCTCCGCGGACCCGGCCTCCGTCGACCCTATCATCGACGGAGAAGGATCGCTCTCCGTGGAAAATGCAGACCCTGCCCAAATGATTTACAGGGAGCGCGGACGGCAGCACGGGCGGATTCCTTAGCGTAATAATATAGCGATGTTACAAATTAAGGTGTTCAAAACACAGCTAGCGCACACTATAAGACTCTCGGTCTTAAGACTGAATGACTTTGGATCTGAAATAACGAAGCATGTATCATTTCCACATGCTATTTAATTTCAGACACAAAATTGGTCAGTCGTGGAACCAAGAGTCGTAAAGTGTGCAGTGCCCTCATATTTCGAAATAGGAGTTCAAGCTTCCTGCCTTATATTCATTTTTAACACTGATATCTGTTATAAGTCCTTGATGATTTCTTTTCCCTTCAATTGACCAGGATCTTATCGAGAGGGTGCCCCTCTCCAGTCTCCCTGACAGAGGTCAAAGGTTAAAGCAAGCGTGTGCTGACCTAGAGACGGCAATCGCTAAATTAGACATAAAGGCTACATCGTACCAGGCTCCTCAGCTAAACCTGTCAACCAAAGGTAAGCATAGTCAAAATCTGTCTGGCTGAAATTATATTGTGTTGTATTTTATTGTACTTATTTATTAGCAATATTTCAAAATATACATATACGGTATTCAATATAAATATGCATTTGGTAAATGGAGCCAAAAAATAGCTAATTTAAAAGCTAATCGAGGTTGGTCCCATCCAGTTTCGTTATTGATGAAAAAGTAAAAAGTATGTACATACTTTATATTATAACAAAACTATTATATCATATTTTACAATATTTACATATGAAATTAATTAGATATAAATATATTCTGCAAGAAGAATTGTCATAAATGTTCAAGGAGATACATAATATAATTATTTGGTCTGTTTATAGTTATATGTTAAAGTTCAATATTTTCAAATTTTGCGATTTTAAACCCTAAAGGAAACTTGTGAAAAAAAAAGTAATTGGTATTCTTGAATATTCTGGCATGCACACTGCATGTATCTAATACTTTTTTAAATAATAAAAAAAAAGTTGTTAACCTTTAATTCTTGAATGTCTAGTATACATTTATTTAATCCTTTGATGATTTGCATCTTCCAAAAATATTTAAAATTATCATAATTTGCTAATTAATTGAACCCTTTTACCATACACATATGTAGCAGAAGAAAACAGAGTGACAGTTGTTGCAATCAGTGTAGGCACTAAGCATTCTAAAGGTTACACTTGGAGCATCATCAACCATTATATGAATACATTCGAATTGTCCATTCAAAATTATAGAACAGTGTCACATGCTGAAAAACGTTAAAAAGGGGAAGTCCCATTGTGTATCTGGGATCTGTATAGCTATGTCACAGAGCATCATTTGACCTAACATGATTTCTTGATGCAGTGTTATAGGAGTTTTATGTTACCTGAAAAGCATTCTCCAAATTCAATGTTCCATATCCAGCAAGTGTAGCAGCCTGCTTTATAGAAACTCAAACTTGCCAGCAGGTACAGAAAGGTCTAACAGGAATTGAATTGTGACTAAATCATAATCTTGATATGTTTATAACATTTTTTGATGTCCCCAACTACTTCACAGATATTATTACTATTTACTCATGCACACAATGTGTACACCATCTCTACTCCTTCAGACCATAGTAAAATATGATATATCTATCTACAGGAGCTGCCTCTGCTGCTCATACCAGTGGCAGCAACAAACAGGTAACAGGTGGCTTGCAACAAACAACCATCAAGCAACATTTTCAACCACTCCAGCCAGCAACCCAGGCCATGGCGCAACAACGCTACCAGCAAGCACAAGCTATGTACCTGCCATATCAGTATGCTGGTTAGTTTAATATCTTAGACCCCTTTCATCTACACCCCTCCTGCCTGTTATGACACAAACAGTCTGTGTCAAAAAAAAAATGGTACAGTCGGGAACAATTATTTAGGTATGAAATCTTCTCAAATGATGTGTGAATGTGGTACCAACTTAAAGCCAAAAGATTCTTCTCGCTGATGCACTTTGTTTTGTATAATTTGATTTTGTAAAACAAAAGTTATGCTCAATTTTGTGCGGCGATGAGCTAATCAAAATTACACACATCTATTGTCTCGGTGCGCTGAATTCATGGCTATTATGTGCGAAAGCCATAGAAAAGCATGCGCGAAGTACATTTTTTTCTTGATTATAGAAAACTGGTCATATCTCAAAATCTGTAACAGCACCAAATGGGATGAAAAAATGCAGAAAAAAGCCTGATTTTCCTACTTTACGGAAATATCAAACACTTTTCGAATGTGATTAATTTTCATACTTAAAAAAAAAAGTTTTCCACTTGTACCATTTTATTTGACACAGACTGTAGTAATATTATTTTAGGTTCTTATAGGAGCTTGTATGTGAAATTTTAAAGGGGAAATCGATTAAGTTGCTTTGATGGAAATAAAAAACAGCGTCTCACAAGGACAGCATTGCTTTGTTACTGCTGCCTGCTCCAATATAATGTCTATTTGTACATTTCTCATATATTGTTACTTTTTTTAAATGCGTGTATCTTGTAATTCTGTAACTTCCTGATGTTTTTATTATTCAATAATTTGATATTTAATTATATAAAAATTAGAGACAGGTACAATTAGCCATAAGTCAAGTGAATTGTAAACATAATATTAAGAAAGTAAGATATATTTACCCCAAAATCACTGTACATATTGGAACATCAAGTTTGCATAATGGTTCAGAAAAACAAGAGTTATGAGAGTTTTCATATGAATACTGTATTCGCTGTTATTTTCGCACGATTAATTTTTCGCGCTGAAGGGCCTCAAAGAATGTTTACAGGTTCTTTAATTCGCACTGCATTTTAGTAAGCACGCAATTGAATGCACCCAATACATGCATAAAAAAGCATGCTCATATATTTGCACGTTTTTAAATTTGTGCCTGCCGATCTTTGCGCGAAATCCGCGAAAATTAATGTACCACAAATATTTCCACGATTACAGTAGTTCTCCTGACTTCAATCTAAAATCCTTCTGACATTTCTACAATACTCTTGTGTGCTCTTAGCCAACCCTCAGATGCAGCAGCTCTATGGTGGTCGTATGACATTCTCAAGGCAACAGCAAGTTAATACTACCATCACAGAATCTATTGAGAAACTTCATAAGTAAGTATGGTGTGTTCTTACATGCGTATCAATCAGATATTATTATTTATGTGTGGAACTGACATTTGAATGTCATCATCATCCAAAAGACATGACTGGGATTCAAACCGGTTTATATCCATTTGGTCCAACATCAGTTGGTCTAATTCTTCGTTCCCTGCGGCCTTGGTGAAACAAAAATGCACTCAGGATAATTTAGAATGTGTCGGACATATAATACAGTATATTGTATTCTAGAGGGTCCACTATTTATATAATCTATACATGTACAATATAACATTGATAAAGGAGTGAAAAAATTGAAAAGGTCAAAAAAAAAAAACAATAGGAGAGAAAGAGAAAAAAGGATAGAAAGATAAAAAGAAAATGTCAGAGATGACTTTACTCTCACTACAGCCAAGTCAAAACTTGAAGAATCACAGAAATTGGCTGCAGGGCAGACACTTCTGCAAAAACATAAATGACAGGCATGGCGTAACATGTACACGGAACCCCCAACATACAGATCGAAATAATTTTTAATGATTGTAAACATTTAACTAATCAGAACAAACTGTATGTGTGACATTCTCATTCTTTTAGAGCTCTAGAAACTTGTCCAGCTGCTGAAACTTTATCAGATGACCCACGTCACCTCCGAGTCACTCTCATGCCTCATCAGAAGCACGCCCTCGCTTGGCTGTCATGGAGGGAGGAGCATCATCCATGTGGAGGAATTCTGGGTAACAGACTTTGTTTTCAATCAGAATATATATTAGCTTATCAATCGTGGCATATCACCAATTACTTTTCAAACGTAAATTTCATATAAAATAGGTGCCGAATTCTACCATGCTGTAAGTTTGTGATAGGCTTTAAATGGTTGTATTCTACAACAGAAAGTCTTGTATATATTACGGTCTGTATATGCATCGTATATAACATAGTTGATTAAGGGACAATATTATTACTGTCTAATTTTGTTTGTAGTAATTTTTTAAACACTAATTCTTACTCCTAGCACACACACCAGAAATGTTCTTTTTTGCCATTTTTTCTTTCTTTTTTGTATGATTAATGGTCATTATAATAAGTGCAACCAAATGATGAATCATAAAAATGGTATTTATGGTTTGTCTTTGATTAGTTAAAAATGGAAAGATTCCTTGTAAATTTATTTATTTATTTTATTTATTTTTTTTTTACATTTTAGCGGATGACATGGGACTTGGTAAAACTCTCACCATGATCTCAATGGTGCTCAAAAAGAAGCAAGAGAAAGATGCAACAAGAAAAGAACACAAAGATGCAGGTACAGATTCCGTTCATTCTCTTTTAACAATTTATATGATTTCAATTTTTTTTTTTTTTTAAACAATTTATTACTACTTGGTTTTTGTCTTTTATTCTCATTTTTAAAAGAAGTATAATTTTGATTTTGCAAGATTACGAGGAGAAATAGTGAAAGGGTGGAATTTCAAATGAGTTATTTAATGAGAGTTGGAGATGTGAAAAAAAAGAGATATAGACTGGACAAGAGAGAAAGGCAAAGAAAAACTTATTGTCACAAGAACAGACACCCCCCCCCCCAAAAAAAAAACAAACAAAAAAAACAGAGGCATATAATGTGAAAAGTATTGTACATTTTGAAATTAGATTGTTTGATGAAAAGTGATAAGATTTCAAAACAAATCATATTTTAATGTAATTGAAGATGCTAGTACTAGAAGTTTGTATGTTACATTTTGGCCCTCTGTTACATTTATGTAACAATGTGTCGTGTTCATCAAGCGTAAAGACATACTACCCAGGGGGCAAGAGGTGTGGACCTGACTTGGCGAGATCTAAAAAGTAGTCCTATCTAATATTGTTCTATGTACCCATAGCAACACCGCCTAGGTGACTACCCGGTGGTAAAGTGACCGAGGGTCTCTACAGGCGGGGGCGCCCAAAATAGCCGCCTTTTTACAAAAATAGTATTTAAAGAAAATGACTAGAAATAATTATCTAAATTCAATGAGTTGGGTCTCATATGAAAGAGTATTAAATTTCCTTTACAACAATGCTAATTTTAATGAGAATTGAAATTAATAAATTCATTTTTGTACTTAAAAACATCATTTTTTGCATTTTTTTTCCAAAAATGAATTTTATATATTTTTTCAATCTAATGTATTAAAAATTTGTAATGAAAGCTGAAAGTTGCTACTTTCTGTAAAATTGCCCATTGGTATGTCCTATCATCTGTAAAAAGAATTTGAGCAAAACCTTATTTCTATAAAAAGTTGTAATACGCTAAAAACATGAATGTAATATACAACAAATCAAAATTTCGTCTATTTAAGTTGAAAACCCGCATATATACGTGTTATACCGTACATAACATATACATTATGTGTACGAAACATTGTGAATGACCGTGGCTAATCTTACCATTCTTTTACAGATTTAATGAACTTTTGGAGGCACAATAAAAGTTTTTAAAGAGATTTAATAAAACCCACAACATCTTGATGTTCTGTATTTAGAAATGGACCCCATGTGTTGGGGGCGGCAGGTTTATTTTTTTTATAAGAATACAATGTAATACATTTTGACCTTGTGCACGCATATCTGTAAAATGCATGTACATCGTACAAATTCAATCAGAGTCACGGCACAAAAATAATGAAAGGGTCCATTATTAACGAGGAACCTAGGGGGGGGGGGCCTCATAGGTCCGCCCTAACCAAGAAAATTAGGGAAATCCCTAAAACTGGGAATTTGGTGCTTAACCCCCCACCCCTCCTCGGGGGGAAAAGGGGACAGAAAATATTTGTGGAGTCCGACCAAAGTGAAGTGGGTTATCCCATGGCTCTTTTTTTTTCATTAATTTATTTATTCATTCATATCTTCTTTATATAGGTGGCCCTTTTAATGAGGAATATTACTCTTCAAGGGCCCCTGTCTATACGGTTAAAAGCAAGTAATTGCACTGTATATATAGCAACGTACTTGAGTATGGTATACATACATAAAGAGTAAATTAAAATACTCTTATTTGAGATAATGATGAACAATATTGGAAGGCCGAGGACGATTTTATTTTATGCTACCCCCATGCCCCTTCCACAAATTCAGATCAGATAAAGATTGTTATTTGTAAAATGACGACAGTCAAAGACATGAACTCAATTTAATTGTTGCTATCAGGGTAACCCCGCCCCCACCCCCCTCAGGAGATCAACTATACACGTATTCCCGTTCCAGATTTTTAAGAGATACCCCTATCAGTCGGGGAAACTGTGTCAAATTACCGCTATTAGCTTTTTGACCTCCTGAGTGGGGGGAGGGGGCGGGGGCAACACCTTACGTGGCCTCAGCATGGTTGTATCGAATGAAAAGAGAGAGAGAGAGGGGGGGTGGGGAGGAGAGAGAGAGAAGAGAGCAGGGGCGACGATTTATATAAAAAGAAACACGCTTTATTCATTACTTTTCATTTAAATAACCACTTGATGCTTTTTAGGCAGGCATGGGGAATTATGCTTTTCATTAGCCACTTTAAGTAAGTTATATTATCTTCAGCTCTTTAAAAAAAAATGTAGTATCCATAGGGTAGACCGCCACAACTTCGCCCTGGACCCTTTTTTATATGAAATATGGAGACTGGCACACTCTTATACATGTATCACGCATATCACAACTCTGTATAAACACGGACCGTTGATAAAAATTTTGGTAGGTTATGGGAGTAATGAATGGGCGGGGCTCGGTCAAGGCCCACATAATAAATGTATTTAACATGAGTGGCGTATCCAAATGGGCCTGATGCCAAGAGCCTTAATGAGTTCATTATTTTCTTTTCTCTTCTTTTTTTTTTTGTCAATCATAGTAAGTGACAAAGAATGCCTGAAGAACATAATTCCCCCAATTTTACTGGTTTAAGATTAAAATTGATTAAATTAAAATTCAGTTATTTTGCCACCCCCTGGTTGTCCCATGGTCCAACAGTCGCACTCCCCCCCCAAAAAAAAAAAAAAATTGAAATTAAAAAAATAAAAATAAATAAATAAATATAAATAAAAAAAAAAATAAATAAATAGATAAATAAATAAATAAAAAAATATAAATAAAAAAAAAATAGATAAAAATAAACAATAAATAAAAATGACACTTCTGTCACATGCATGAACGACATGCTTCTAAATTGCGGTCAGTATCCAGTTTAAGATTGTGAGCAGTTGTAATCATTTTTGCTTAACCGTAATAATTTCAATTTGAAACGATTACAGTATATCGGATAAATATGAAGTTCAAATTTTGAGGCAAAAAAATTTAATGACTCTATCTCCCTCAGTGAAATATATAGGAACATATTTCATGAGCTTTAAATCTAATATGTCGTAAAAAGCGATATAAAAAGACAAAAAAGGCCATATATTTTATTACATTTTTGAAATGTGTTTTATTGTAAAGTATTTAATCCCAAAACTGCCCCATGACCTTTTAATAAGGAGTTTACAGTGATTCAAATTTCCATAATGGTGTTAATATTTAAATTCCCTTATAAATTGGGCACGGATTCAGACTTCTTGAGAGGGGGATGCCAAATCTGAATTTCAGATTTATCAAGGTTCGACACCCCAAGAATTGTTAGGACACACGAGCTGAGTAAAAACGTACGCCCACATTTTTTAGGTAACAGGATATAAAATTGCTCTCAGGGTGGGAGGGTGTGTTGTGTTGTGAAAAGAAATCATCCTTCGGTCTTATAATGAGTCATCAATTTCAAAAGAGAGATATTTGTATTAACTTTATAGATTTATCTTATTTGTATGTTGTTGTTGTTGTTGTTTTTATATTTTACGGCGCTTTCATTCATTATATGAATATTTATATTATATATATATTTGATGTATACCATCACTGACCATACGTGCAATGATTTACTTCTTCTAACTAAATAGAATTGCCCCTTGAAAGAACAATATTCGTTATTTCAGATGTCAACCTATATAATAAGACGTGAATAAATGAATGAATATATACACTGCCCTCCAAAAGTTTGGGTACACCTGATGTCAGCTCTGTTTTGGATCATTTTGAGGCATTTTATTCCAGTATTTCAGTCCAAATGATGTTTAAGTACAAAAAATACATATGCAACCAATATACTTCACGATTATCACGCCAAGTCTCCTTGGAATTTAGAAATTACTCAAAAATATGCAAAAGTGCAAAATCGTGATTTTGCACTAATTCATTCTGTAAAAGTCAATTAATGAAAAAAAGAAGATATCTCAGCTAATAATGGTCCGATCAATGTAAAATTTTGCATGGATGTGAGGCACATGTAAAATATATATATTATTAGTTATGCAAATTTATGCAAATTAAATGTCTATTTTTAGAAATTTATCAATACTTTGTTTTTAAAAATTGCTATGAAGCCCATTTTTTGGTTAAAAGTTGCTGAGTATAATACTCAACAAAATATGATTAAAAAGTTGACTTTCTAATGAATTTCTTTGTATTTCTTTGTTTATTACTTTCTATTGTTTCATATGTTTGTATTTTTATGCATTCGCAATGTTTTTTGGCTCTTTATATTTCTGAAATGTACCTTGATTGATTTCAAGATATCCAAGATGATGCTTAAAGCCTTTTAAATGCAATTAGGAGTGTGGTAGAGCAATTCAAGTGAATGGTGCATTCAGTACACAATGGCAATAATTGAATTTTTCGATATTTTAAAATTTTCATAACTACACGTCAAAACAATGGTCCTTACTTTATAAATTTATTATAGAGACTGAATTATGACTGTTCTGACTGGGGAAGGGGTCTCGGCCAATTTAACCAACTAAAATATACATGGCTGCTGCGCAACCGCTGCCAACCCAAATTATGCCTTTTGGTGACTTTTCCTTTATAGCGTAGTGCAACTATTGTTCTAAAACACTGCCCATTGTGTTGTTAGGTGATGCAACATTTGATTATTGCATGTCAGACCTAAATAGAATGTAAGATATAGTTTGCTTTCATTTCAGAAACAGAAAAGAACCAAAAACATTAAGAAATACATGAAATAAAAATAATCGAAGACATAGAAAGTGATAAACAAAAAAGAATACAAAGGAATTCATGAGACAGTCCATTTTTTTATTAAAAATGTTGTTGACTATTATACTCAGCAACTTTTAACAAAAAATTAGGCTTCCTAGCAATTTTTAAAACAAAATATTGATAAATTTCTAAAAATAGACCTTTAATTTGCATAAATTTGCATAATTATTATAGTGTAGTCTCAAAATACAAACAACAGTACAGGGTTATATTTTACATATGCCTCAACATCCATACAAAATTTTACATTGATCGGACCATTATTAGCCGAGATATCTTCTTTTTTTTCAATAATTGAATAAATTAGTGCAAAATCACGTTTTTGCACTTTTGCATATTTTTGAGTAATTTCTAAATTCCAAGGAGACGTGGCGTGGTAATCGTGAAGTATATTGTTGCATAATGTATTTTTTGTACTTAAACATCATTTGGACTGAAATACTGGACACAAAATGCCTCAAAATGATCCCAACAGAGCTGACATCAGGTGTACCCAAACTTTTGGAGGCAGTGAGTATTAAATGAATGAATGAATGAATGAATAAATGAATAATAAATGACAAAAGGAATTAATGGATGGATGAATGAATGAATGAATAAATGAATGAATGAATAAATAAATAAATAAAATAAATAAATAAGAACCATGTGGGTGGTAAAAATATTTAAATTAATTTTGTCGGTCACCCGTTCAGATATTTATTTTCTTTCTTTTCCTGGGGTGGGGGGGGGGGGGGGGTAAAAGTACAAAATTCCCGTTTTAATTTTCCCACTAAATTTGGGGTTCTGGTGAAACTGTCAGACCCCCACCCCCGGATACTCCTTTGATAACTTAATTGACACTCATCCAATCATTTTAGTATGTAATATTCGTTTAGGTAAAAAAAAAGCATCATAAAACTATGGATATTAGAACAATGTATTCCTCATAAAAATATATGAAAAATATTATTAATAATAAAACCTGCCTCCCCCATTAACGCACATGTGCTCCATTTCTATATACACCAGAAAATTTGTAGTGTGTTTATCAAATCCATTTGGAACTTTATCATGCTCCCAAAAGTTCATTAAATTGAAAGATAAGCCTAGTCAGTCACAATACAGTATACGTGTACAGTATGTACGGTATAACACGTGTATACAGGGTATTCCGAAAAAAAGAAACCCAACTTTGATCAACAATAATTTCAAAAATATTCCAATGGTGATTATGAAATTTATATCACTGTAAAGTACAACTCATTGCCATTTAATG
This sequence comes from Paracentrotus lividus, assembly GCA_940671915.1. Taxonomy (NCBI): domain Eukaryota; kingdom Metazoa; phylum Echinodermata; class Echinoidea; order Camarodonta; family Echinidae; genus Paracentrotus; species Paracentrotus lividus. The sequence goes on from CALNVZ010003432.1 coordinate 29,392,970, forward strand.
ATACCTCGCTCACCTCACCAATGTCACGCATCACTAAACCCCATTGTTTTGAAAAAGTCTTGTAAAATTGTGCGTGGTTCACTTTCATGCACCTTGAGATGGTTTGTGTAAATGTCCTGGAAAGGAAACCCAACTTTGATCATCAATAACTTCAAGAATATTTCAGTGGTGATTAAGAATTTAATATCACTGAGAAGTACAACTCATTACCATTCTAATGATACCTCTCTCAGCTCACCAATATCATGCATCACTGAACCCCATTGTTTTGAAAATTGTCTTGCAAAATTGTGATAGGTTCTCTTTTATGCTCCTTGAGATGAGTTGCTTCAAAGATTCCTAACAAATCTAAGTAAAGCATTCCAGTGACTTAAATAAATGAGTTTGATAAATGGGTTGGAAATTTTACTTATTTAGTCCTTTAATCTTACCATCCAGGTAATTTCAACATGTTACTGGTCACGACAACCCAGAGAAACATTCGTTCCCCATGGATAATGTAAGAAGCATGACAGTGCATCAATCACAATTTTGCAAGATATTTTCAGAACAATGGGGTTCAGTGATGCGTGACATTGGTGAGCTGAAAGAGATATCAATACAATGATAATGAGTGGCACTTTCCAGTGATAAAAACGTCATAATCACTACTGTCATGTTTTTTAAAATGATTGATGATGAAAGTTGGGTTCCCTTTTTAGGCACATTGCAGCAACCATCTCAATGAGCGTGAAAGTGAACCACTTACAATTTTGCAAGACATTTTCAAAACAATGAGTTCAGTCATGCGTGACATTGGTGAGCTGAGCGGGGTATCATTAAATGGTAATGAGTTGCACTTTCCAGTGATATAAATTTTATAATCACCATGGTAATATTTTTTAAATTATTGATGATCAAACTTGGGTTTCCTTTTTTCTGGGTCACCCTGTATACGGGTTTCGCTATAATTGGGCGAAATTTTGGATTTTTCGTATATTACGTCATAGTTGTATAGCGTTTAATAGCTTTTAAGAGAAAAAAGATTTTACCCCAATCTTTTTACAGATCATAGGACATACCAATGGCAATTTTTCAGAAAGAAACAACTCTCAGCTCTTTTTAGAAATGTTGATACATTCAATTAAAAAATGTGTAAAAAAATTATTTTTGGAAAAAAATTCAAAAACTGACGGTTTTAAGTACAAAACTGAATTTATCTAATTTCAATTCTCACTAAAGTTAAGCATTGTTAAAGGAATTTTAATACTCTTTCATATAGACCCAACTCATTGAGTTTAGAGAATTATTCTAGTCATTTTCTTTAAAATACTATTTTTTGTAAAAAGGGCGGCTATTTGGCGCCCCCGCCTGTAGAGACCCTCGTGTCACTTTACCACCGAGTAGTCCACCCTAGCGGTGTTGCTATGGGTACATAGAATCATATTACATAGGACTACTTTTTAGATCTCGCCGATGCAGCTAACTCTAAAAATATGGGTTTTGCCCCCGGGTATACCACACAAAAATGGTACCAAAAGATGCGGAGGAGTTACTCTTTCGGAATATTGTAAAAAAGTGAAGATGTATACTAGATGTTCGATATGTTACATTTTTACCCTCTGTTTCTCAAAACTGATTTGATGTAACATAGGAACTTCTAGTACTAGCATCTTCAATTTTTTGAATTATCAATTTTCATTATAGTTACAGGGGTAGACGATATGCAGTATTTTTACAAAAATGTTTGGAAAATGATCAATTTACTTACCAACCATACTCTGAATAATCATGAATGCTTATTCAAACTAGAAAAAGCAGCCAAATCTGAGAGTAAGGAGGAAGACTTTATCCGATCTTCCTGCACCTTGGTGATATGTCCGGCATCCCTCATGCACCAATGGGCAAAGGAGGTGGAACGTCGTTGCAAACCGGGTCAGCTGAGTATCTACCTTTACCACGGACCAAATAGGGAAAGGAGGCCTGAGAAACTTGCCAAATATGATATGGTCTTCACAACATATAACCTCGTCAGCTGTGATCTCAAACCACTTCTGAAGGATGATAAGGGAGTAGAGCCAGTGAAGGTAAGAGCCAAGGGGGTAGCTCCAACAAATGTAACATCCAATAGCATAATCAAAACATATAACCTTGCCAGCTGTGATCTGAAGCCACTTCTAAAGAATGAAAAGGGAGTAGAACCAGTAAAGGTAAGAGCTAAGGGGGTAGATCCACAAAATGTAATACTCAATAGCTTAATATGATACGATCATCACTACCGGTACTTGTAATCTTGTTAGCTGTGATCTTAAACCACCTCTAAAGGATGACAAGGGAGTAGAACCAGTGAAGGTAAGAGCTAAGGGGGTAGCTCCAACACATGTAACATCCAAAAGCCTTATAGAAGTGTCTTTACAATGTATAACATTGACAGCTAAAGCTACTTTCAAAGAATGACAAGGGAGGGGGACCAATGAAGGTAAGAGCAAAGGGATGAATCCAACAATTGTAAGAGGAAATGCCCAAGTATGATGTTGTTAAATTATAACTTGACACAATATTTAAGCTTCAAAATTTTGTTATTGATAGAATAGTTTTGAAGCTTATTTTATTTTCATTTTCCGAACACCATTGAATACTGATGATTCTATAAACCTAATAAGTAAGTTCTGTAGCTGATGATATGTTCATTGCAGAAGATGACCCTAATCCGTGTCATACTGTCTTACCCACAGGATGAAGAGTCATCCAAGAGTACCAAAGATCAACCGACTTTGATGCGAGTGTTCTGGGATCGTATCATCTTGGACGAAGCTCATAATATCAAGAATCATAAGAGTCAGACTGCCATTGCGATCTGTCGCCTGAGGGCCCGGGCACGATGGGCCGTTACGGGAACCCCCATTCAGAACAACATCCTTGATATGTTCTCACTACTGAGGTAACGCTGGCTTGTATATTTTATTGCTCTCAGTTTGCAGATGACTACCACTTGGAGTACTACCACTTCTTGCAGTTTACTAGTATATAAATTACTTTCAAGGAGAGTTAGGCACTTCACAAAAATACTTTTGTTTGCCCTTTTAAAAGTGCGTAGCGAGCTTCCATGTGTAATTTGACACCATGGATGCGTACCAAGTGTTTTCCGTCACCTGATTTTTTTCACCACTGCCAGACCTTACATAATGAAAATGTATGTAATGAAATGTATATTCAACCTAGCGCTCCATTTGGTAAAGTCATTAGTTCTCACTTTCCCTAGCCCAATGATGCCCGAAGCTGTCCGGGGTAGGACAGGTTATTTTGCTTTGGTCCAGAAATTTGGCTTCAAGACAGGTATTTCCAGTACTTTTCACAAATTCTGGGTCAGCAAATTGATAAAATAACTTTCTTGAAGCCATATCAAGTGTTTGAATAAGTGGATTGTATGATTTTTTTAGAAATACACAATTAAAATTTGTTTCCTAAATGATTTCTTGCCAGGTTCTTGCGTTGTACGCCATTTGATGAATACCAGGTGTGGAAAAGACAAGTAGAGAATGCGGGACCAAGTGAGTAGAGATATATTTTTGGCCAAGACCTGTATCTAGACACAACATCAAAAGTAAGTTCCCCGTAAAGAACCCCATCAAATCTTCCAGTATAAAAAAAAAATCAAGTTGAACCCAGGCACAGGATATAGCTAGGGTTGTTAGGAACTTTTTTTTTGTTGAAAATTAGTAAAATCCATGACTTGATGGCTGAATGAGCACAACATGAACAAAAAATGACGCTCTTTCAAAAACAGCAAATCTGTGCACGCATTAATGCCAACACCAACCTTTGCTGACCAGGGGGGTGATTCACTAACGGCTAAAATCAATTCCAACTGGGATAAAATAAATTTTAGGATCAAAAGCTGTATTATAGTTCCATAGGCCCGTAGTTGGGATTGATTTTAAATATTAGTGAATCACCCCCCCTGGCCCAGATGTTGGAAGAAGAATAGAATGCCATCCCCCAGCACAGATTTTGCAGTGTTTGAAAAAGCGTCATTTTGTGTTCATGTTGTACTCATTCAGCCGTTAAGTCATGGATGTCACTAATTTTCGAGAATCTGCTTCCTAACAACCCTAGCTATATTCTATGCTTGGTTTCAACTTGAATAATTTGTTACACTGTAAGATTTGATGGGGTTCATTAGTGGGGAACTTACTTTTGATGGGGTTCATTAGTGGGGAACTTACTTTTGATGTTGTGTCTAGATCTAGATGTCTCATAGTGTAGTGATTCAAACAATTTGATAAGGATGCAAAGGTCCTGGGTTGATATCTCAGAATGACAGTGATATTCTTTGTCAAGACATTAGTCTAAATGGCCTGTATTCATAAAGATGGCCAAAAGTTAAGCCAGCTTAAATCTGTGGTTTAACTATGGCTAGCAAAATGGGATACAATCTTGAAAATGTTCGGTTTATCACAATTGTTGGTACTTAAGATATTAAAAACTGCATGGGATTGATAATACAAAAGTTTTCCTAACCACTTAAGCATGATTCCAGAATCTAGTAAATGTCTAAGGAACATTTATTTTGTCTCCCACTTTGCTAGCCATAGTTAAACCACAGATTTAAGCTAGGCTTAACTTTAGGCCACCTTTGTGAATACGGGCCAATTTGCCTCCTTGTATGATGTAACATGTGTGATAGGATTGTCTATATTTCTGCCCTCATGGTAAGCTTATGGTATGAATACTCCCAGGGAATGAAATAAGAAATTGAATTGAATTGAATTGAATTGAATTGAATATATTTATTGTCCATTTGGAAATTTGTTTTACATTGGATTCACAAATAATAGAAAATACATTACATTTACAATAGATAACACATTACATTTATAATAGATAACACATTAAATTTACAATAGATAATACATTACATTTACGATAGAATATACAAATTCATTTCATTGATCTATGACATTGAAAAGGACTTACTTCATTAAAGTTGTTTGAAGGTAGATGCTTGCATGGTGGATTCGAATACGGTGATGAGGTTTACGGGTCACCATGTGGTTAGTCCTAAAAAGGACTGTTTGAGAAAGTGGAAGAGGAAATGAAGAGTTACAAAAAGTAGAAAATTGATAGGCAAGATAGAGAGTAGAGAGTAGAATTAGAGGTAATCTTTCTTGATTTAGTCCTGAAAAGGGCTGTAAACCAGTTGAGAAGACGAGATGCGAGGAAGGATTGAGTAGTAGTAGAGAGTGCTCGACGTTTCCCGCGCATCTTCTACCACTCTTCACTCCTGAAGACGGACAGTCAACCTGTCCGAAACGTCGAGCACTCTCTACTACTACTCAATCCTTCCTCGCATCTCGTCTTCTCAACTGGTTTACAGCCCTTTTCAGGACTAAATCAAGAAAGATTACCTCTAATTCTACTCTCTACTCTCTATCTTGCCTATCAATTTTCTACTTTTTGTAACTCTTCATTTCCTCTTCCACTTTCTCAAACAGTCCTTTTTAGGACTAACCACATGGTGAACCGTAAACCTCATCACCGTATTCATTAAAGTTATATTCATTGTTAGAATGCAACTTTGACTTAATTATATTGAAAGGTTCAGTGAGAAAGAAAATGTGTGAGGTAGAGATAAGGTAGGAAGTTAAAAGTTGAGAGAAGGAAAGAAAAAAAAAGGGAAGAAGAAGGAACAGGAAAATTGTGATAAATTCAAGCTGAGATTTGTGATAGGGATTGATTGCAGAAAGTTGTTGCCAGAGTAAATGTAGTCTGCAAGCTCAGACTCAATTCGACACTTAAACAAATTTCAGTCTAGAGTGGAGACTAGCCTCCAAACTCACTGTCTGTGTCGAATCTAGTTCTTTACTTCAGACCCAGTAAGCAAACAACATGGGTTTGTGCCTGCAAACTAGAGTAAATGTAACACAACTCTCGGATTAAAATTCAAGATCACAGGTCTGCTGACTTAGTTACAAAGGCCCGTATTCACAAAGGTGGCCTAAAGTTAAGCCTAGCTGAAATCTGTGGTTTAACTATGGCTAGCCAAATAGGATACAATCATGGAAATTAAATGTTCGATTTATCAGAATTGTTGATACTTAAACTATTAAAAACTGCATGGGAATGATAAGTACAAAGTTCTCCTAACCACTAAAGCACGATTCCAGAATCCAGTAAACGTGTATAAGGAACATTGCAACGTAGACACATTTGTCTCCCATTTTGATAGCCATAGTTAAACCACAGATTTAAGCTAGGCGTAAATTTAGACCACCTTTGTGAATACAGACCTATGCCTATAATGATTTTGTTATTTCAGAGGCTAAATCTGAGAGGCTTCACACACTGGTGAAGAGTTTACTCCTAAGAAGGACCAAAGATCAGAAGACAAAGAGCGGTGATCCTATCGTGAGTAGCAAGATAGTCATATTCATATCATAATATAATCTGCTCCCTTTTAAGCACAGATACACTGAGATTTGATTTTCACAAGGTGCATATCCTGTGCCCTGTAACACAAAGACTTACGATCAATAAAAAGATACGATTGAATTTTTCTTGGTAGCCTCATCATGGGTAGAGTGCTCCAAATTTGATGATCTTAATCCTAACCCTAGCCCTACCCCTAATCTTAATCATATTCTAATCCTAATCCATGGCCGTACCTGCGTTAAAAATGAGGCTACCAAAAAAAAAATCAATCGTATCTTTTTATCAATCGTCTTTGTGTTAGAGGGCACTGGTCCAAATTTCAAACAGTCATTTGCAAACCTATGCGTTCTTTGCCTTCATTATGATAAGAATTTTAACAAGGATATTGGTTTAGTCTTGAACACCCTGCTACTATGGGAGTTTACTGTGCTCTATAACATTTCTTGTGTAGCCTATCTCACATAATGAAATGTCATATAAGTATGTTTCCATGCAGCTTTGACAGTTTTACCCAAAATTTAAGCCATATTTAAACCTTTCAGAGATGCCAAGTTAAAAAAAAAATTTTGCTTGAGATCATTCACATTGTGTTTGAAAGCAGTGCGCACGCAGCGCGGGCTACCACATGTGCGCGTGCACAGTAGTAATTTGTACACGAAGGAGGCGCGCGTGCACGCTACATATGTTTCACGTAGTAAGCTATCTTGCATATCACGATCGCCTGTTTGAAAACATCGCACTCGCAGCTGGGACGCAGGGATTGATACGCGACAAAATTGCCGATATTTAGGGTTTTGAGACTCCAAAATGGTAAAAAAATCTATATGCCTAATAATGCTACTTTTTCTCATTTTGCGTGAGAAATGGGGTGTTCTGCGTGAGATCGTGAGACGGAACCGAAATGCATGATTCTCACGCAAGATGCGTGAGACTTGGTAGCTCTGCCCTTTATCACCTAAACCGCCCGAGACTGCCCGTCAGATTACTCACTAAACCGCCCCAAACCGCCCTCTGTTTTTTGCACTTTATTGTCATACAGTATCCAGAATACTTGGTTAAAGCCAAGCTTCAGTTCTTACAGCCATAATAATTTGAGATAAATCTGTAAGATATTTCCCTTACATTGTTCCATTAACATATACATAATTATTCCTACACAAGATTATATTCACGTTTCGATAATGATTTCAGAAAAAAATGTTGAAAAAATATTGAAACAGTCCGTCAAATTGATACTTGGAGTAGACCGCTATATCGCCACAAGTCACGACACAACATACACACACAGATCCAATGCGAATTGCGTGCACATGATATACCCGTAGACTTTCCATGTGGTCGTGTTAATCACACATGTGCTTGGACGGGCCGTCTAGTTACAGAAATTATGCTAAGTTATTTTGCTCTTTTCTCAGCAAATACGCAATTTTCTGTAAATTCCTTTGGTGTGTAGTATTTATTCCCTATGCTTGAGATTCTGGTATGAACAAGAATGTTTTGATTTATTTCATCATGACTACTACTCTACATTATCTTTAAAAATGCCCATACTTGTTGTATGATTCACTATGCAGTATGTGCTGTCGGATTCTGCACAGAAAAAGCAGAGAAATACAAGAATTCCATATTAAAACACACTGATACAAACAGCTCAGCACTTTCCATTAATGAATTAGCTGACACTTCTCACGCAGTCTCTAGGTGCTAAAGGGTTAACAACTTTTATTCAGCAAAGAAAAAAGTGTAGTCTTCATTGAGAAGTGATTTTGTATACAAGAGGATTTTTAAAGCATGTTACAATGCACCTGTTTAACCGTTTAGCATCTAGAGGCTGCGTAAAAAGTGCCAGCTTACTCCCTAACGGAAAGGGATATGCTTTGTTTCAATCAGGGTGTTTCAATAAGAAATACTCGTAAAACATACTTTTTTGTGCAGAATTTGACAGCACACATCCCATGGGTAATGCACAGCAAGCACGGGCATATTTTATCACATATTTTTGATATCATCATGACTTTAGCGTGCATAAAACAGGGGCGGTTTTGGGCGGTTTAGTGAGTAAGCTGAGGGGCGTTTTCGGGCGGTTTAGGTGCTAAAGGGTTAATAACCTATTATGCATTTGTTTCTGTTTCTAGGTGTCCTTACCAGAGAAGAAACTTCACAGTCACACGATATCCCTCTCAACCGAAGAGAGAAAGATTTATGATCAGCTCTTCAACCAATCTAGGTAAGATCCACAGTAAAAAATAACATTCATCTCTTTTGTAGCTCACATGGCATTGAAATTCTTAGTTCAGATCAGTTTTAACCTTTTTCAATAATGATTTGAAAATAACAATAATGTACATTGTATGCAAAGTAAAATGCTTAAATATAAATGATTTAAAAAAATGGAAACTACATGTTCAATTTGTAAGTTCCATGAATTTATATTTTAAATGTACATATTATCAATGCATCATATAATGCAACACACATTGCTTCACAATTTCATGAACATAAAATGAAATTCTTACAAGTTATTATTTACAGATTTATTGAAAATAGCAAAATGAGAATGAAATTAAGCATATTGATAGAGGATGACACAATATAAGCATACAATGTAGTTCCTGATGTGCAATCGGTCAGTGCCAAAGTTCGAAATATTTCAAAATCTAAAAAGTATGAATACATGTATGTCTAAGGGATTTGGTAAATGAAGCCAACAGAAAGTATAGCTAATCGAGGTTGGCCCCATATAATTTGAATATGTATCACTGCAAATGTATTCTATCATGTATGAGTCAAACATATGTACATAATTTATATTATAACAAAATTAATATTTCATAGTTTTACAATATTTACACTATTTACATATGAAATTGTTTAGCTATCTCTCCCTTTTTCCTATTTTCTCCACACCCACCTCAGATCCACTGTCAAAGCCTACATTAATTGGCATGAGGGTAAAGGACAGGGCGGGGCAGCCCCTACCGTGCCTACTATGCACCCCTCCATGACCCAGACAGGTGGTGGTATAGTTGGACAGGTGATAGATCAGGCAGCCGGAGCAGCCCCTGGGGGCAAGGTGTCTGCATCATACATCCTGGTTATCTTGTTGCGTTTGAGACAGTGCTGTGGGCATCTTAGTCTCCTCAAAGAGGTCTGTATAAACCTACAAAATATGTATCTATATAAAAGCAATTATATGATCAATTTAAGAAATTTTATTAATTCTTTGTTCTGATTTTTTTGGGGTTGACGGTGATGTTGTGGTCTTAGCCATGCACACTAAGCCCGTCAATACCTTTCATCGTCTTTTTGCCTGTGGGTAAAATAACTATTTTGCTGCGACTCCCATTCATTTAGGTGTAATACAAGTGTGTGAGTGCATGGAACAATCGTAAGTTTTGCTAGTCTTTAAGCTGCATGTACTGTAAACAAATACTGTATAGTGTTCGGTCTCTGCAATCCCATTATTGATGATTTTTTATTGTCAGAATTACTTAATTAGTATTTAGACACATCTCTTCTTTTGAATGATAACTGTCTTATATTTGGCTTGTAAATATATATTAACTGCTTTTAATATTCAAGACATAATCATTTCTATAGGCTCTCGGGGACCTCAATCAGCCATGACCCTGTGGCTATGCCTTGGGGTCAACGCAGGTTGTGAGGTCCCCTTGACCGCATAAAAATGACTATGCCTCTTGTAGCTGTCAATATATCTATAATATGATGAGAGGAAACTTAAAGCTAATAGTCAGGACAAACGATGGTGCATTGATAATAAAATGTTCATAATAATATCTCTATCATAGATTTAAAACAACTGCATTTCAATTCTGGAATGTGTGCTAAGTAATTTCTTTGCCTGTTGCTTATGTAGATATATATTTAAATGTCATTCATAATTTCTGTTTAGCTCCCAGACCAGGAATCATGCGAGACCGATGGCATCGAGCTTGACCTGGTTAGTCAGATGAAAGAGATGGGTCTGGGTGACAGTGACCCGGGGTCAGATCAGGTCAAATCCAAGACGACCTTGTACGAGCCCAGCTTCTTAAGTACCAAGGTCAGTTCAGAATCTGTGTGACCATCATAGTCTCTGTAATGAGTCTAAGGGGTGGGGCAGGGAGTTACATGGGGTCAGGTCAGGTCAAATCCAAGATGACCTTTACGAGTCCAGCTTCTCAAGTACCAAGGTCAGTTCAGAATCAATGTGACCATCATAGTCTCTGTAATGAGTCTAAGGGGTGGGGCAGGGAGTGACATAGGGTCAGATCAGGTCAAACTTATGACGACCTTTACAAGCCCAGCTTCTCAAGTACCAAGGTCAGTTCAGAATCAGTGTGACCATCATAGTCTCAGTTCTGTATCTAGGGGTGGGGCATGGAGTGACATAGGGTCAGATCAGGTCAAACTTAAGACGACCTTGTATGAACCCAGCTTCTCAAGCACCAAGATCAGTTCAGAATCAATTTGACGATCTTAATGTCAGTTATGAGCCTTGGGGGTGGGACAGGGAATGGCATTGGGTCAGGTAAGGTCGAATTCAATGTATTATTATTTTAAAAACAATGGAATGTGATGAGATTAGTTTTTCTGCACTTTTGTGCAACAGAGAACGTGAATTATATGGTCATATCTTTCAAGCATTCATAACTTTCTAATACTTGCCTGATTTTATTACTGTCACCAACCAATGCTACACAATTAAAAGACTGGATTACCCTTTAATGTCGTATAATCTTTACTCAACTCTGTTTAGATTCAGATTGTGATTGATCGTCTGAAAGAGGTCCGTGATGCCGGTCCTTCTGACCGTCCTATGAAGAGTGTTCTCGTATCTCAATGGACGCAGATGCTGGATGTTGTTGCTAGCCACCTAACGAGGGCAGGCTTTGAATACTGGAGCATCCGTGGTGACATCCCTCCCAAGAAGCGAGATGAGGCGCTGGAAGACTTCAACAATAACCCCAGAGGTCGCCAGGTCATGCTGGTGTCATTGAGGGCAGGAGGGGTCGGGCTGAATCTCATTGGAGGAAATAATCTATTCCTGTTAGATATGCACTGGTAAGACAGCCACAGAGTTCTATTCTGAGCAAGACTAACTAATGATTTGGTTTTGGGGGGGGGGGGGGGGGGTTGCAATCTGTTTTCACTTTATATTTCATGTATTCTGTGTATTTTTTCTGTTTTGAATGTTAATTCCTTGAATGCATTTATACTATTTTAGTAGAACTATAGAGTATACCTCTTGTAAAGAAAGCATTCAAAATAATATATCCGTATTTATGCTGTGGAGGCATTTCCTGTATTTTTCTGTTGAAGGTTCGGTGATATTGTAATAAGAATTTGTTTGGCCTCTCATTTATTTGGTATGGCTTTGGAAAGGTTTGAATGATATGGTAATAAAAAGTAGTCTTGATTAATTTCTATTCATGATCTTTACTACTGCTACTTATGTGTTTAAAAACGTGTATGAAATAATTGTTTAGATTCATGGACTGATCATGAGGCGGCATTAGAGGCAAACCAGAGGGTTGGCTATTGAAGGAACTCATAGACACTGTCTTTTCTTTTAAAAGGAAGGAAAAGGAAAAGCTCCAAATCTTATTGTCTGAAACAAAGGTGAAACTGAAATTCTTTTTTCCCAATTGATCGTTGGCAAGGTAGCCACTGAGCGGTGACGTTGCTCTATCCCTTTCTTGTTGAACGCCAAACAGGGTAGCAGCCACTTCCATCTTTTAACGTCTTTTTGGTATGATGCGGCCAGGGATTGAACCCACGACCTCTCGATTATGAGGGGGATGCTCTATCCACTGAGCCAACACATCAGTTATAATTTTATTTGGTTGTAAAGAGGTCTTGCAGTCTAGTGTTCAAGGCAATGTTTGTCAATGAGGGGATGCGCAGTTCAAATCCTGTACCACATCAACGGGACAGACGTAACCCCGCACTGCGGTAAGGGTACGGGTGCGATACGGGTGCAGGCCTGGAGTTTATGACCCTTTCTTTCTTCTCTTCGTTCTGTCTGGTCAAAACACCTATACTTTGTTTTCTGTTTTTTAAAAATTTATTATAATTCTTTTTGCTTTACAAGAACAAGGTCGGTACTTTATTAGAGACGTATACGACAGATATTTTGATTTTCTCGATTATCATCAAGCAAGGCTTTGTATTAAAAAAAAGAAAAAGAAAAGAAAAAAGATCTTTTCAACAGGAAAAATCCTAATTATATGATTTTCTTTAAAAAAAAAGAAAAGAAAGAAAAGAAAAGAAAAAAAACCCACAAATGATAAGGCGTAAATATTCATAAAAATTAATGAAAGCACCGTAAAATATAAAAAACACCAACAATAACAACTGTGGCTACATTTGATGATGCACTTGATGACCCAGTTGAGGTACATTTAAATGAGTACTGGTTGTAAAAAAAAATCGTTATGCACTCAGGTCAGTGATTATTGACATTCTTGGACTGTTGCTGAAACCACAGCATAAGCAGACCAGAGATTTGACTACTCGATTGGCTTATATCCGCTGTCATTTGTTTTGTGTTTGTTTGTACAGGAACCCAGCTCTTGAAGACCAAGCCTGTGATAGGATCTACCGGGTTGGTCAGAAGAGAAATGTCCACATCCATAAGTTTGTTTGCTCAGAGAACATTAATGAACTAATATCTGTCTTTGTTTTGTGTTTGTTTGTGTAGGAACCCAGCTCTTGAGGACCAAGCCTGTGATAGGATCTACCGGGTTGGTCAGAAGAGAAATGTCCACATCCATAAGTTTGTTTGCTCGGAGACCATTGAAGAGAGGATTCTACAGCTGCAGAAGAAGAAGACACAGCTAGCCAATGATATCCTGACAGGGTAAGTTTTGTATCAAGATTGATGTACAGTCCATTCCTGTTCCTCCTCAGGACCAAGCTAATAACCTTGTGATATTAACCCTCAAAAGACTGGGGGTGGGGGCATCATGGACCCCCTCTACATTTTCCACGACCACTCCGCCACGCGAATTTTTTTTGATCGCGCCTCTCTCTGACTTTTTACTTTCAAGTCTCGCGCATCTTTTGAAACCATTTTCGCGAAAATCGGTCATACCGTTACGACGATGCACGATTTTCAAAAATATCCGTCAGACCGAAAATAGCTCAAAAAACGTGATTTTGTGTACAAAGTCTATGCAAATGGAGTTTTCTCACCTAACTCATAAAGATATGATTATTTTCACTTTCATTGGCTGAAATCAATTTATTTTAGCATAATTATGCTTCAAAATGGTTCTTCAATAATTTTTGAGAAAAAAACAGAGAAAAACAAACGGTTGAAAAAACAACGAAATACATAAAACAATAAAATACATAAGAAAATAATTTCGATACCACAATTTTTTCCTATTACAATTGTTAGGAATGCTATAAGGAATAATAATACACAAAATTAGCATTCCAGGAGCTTTATTTTTTCAATTAGAGCAAAAAGTATGATTTCATGCATAAATTAGCAAAATTAATTCATATATAAAAAAAAATCCATATTATTTTGGAAAAATTAACAGCGCAGTCTTGTAGATTACATGACTCACTACCATCGTGCAAATTTTTCGCGCCGAGACCTTAGGGGGGGCCTTCATGCCCCCCCCCCCCCCCCCCCCCCCCCCCCCCCCAGTCTTGACAGCTACCAAAACACCCCAGTCTTATGAGGGTTAAATTTTGTTATAATACTGAAATGGCTTCCCATCCCTCAAAGATACTAAAGATTGACAATAATATGCTTCTAGGACATCAATATTGTAGTTATAGGGTTGTAGACCCCATCCTCACACTTTCATCCTACTCAGAGTGTAGGGAAAGTGATGAAGACCTGTGAAACCATGAATAAGTTGTGGATCCTCAAGTGATGGTTGCTATGGCAATGAGGATGGAATGATATCACACAGAAGACTTCCTAAAGAAGATTTCCTTTCACAACATCACCATTCACTAGGGACAACGAGGCAAAATACTACAATTTTCATAGGGGTATGAATAATTGTGTTGTTAAGGGTAAATTTTATTGTAATCAATTGCATATTTCAACTTCAATCAGTAGATATGTCACTTACCAGCACACTAATATTATATGTATTTTCTCTCTGACTATTCATTTCTTGGTATCATTACAGGGCAAAGAGTAAGAAGGAGAAACTCAGTCTAGCTGATCTCAAGTTCTTGTTTGGAGTCCAGTAAGCTACCATAGTGATGTTCAGCATGGATGACCTGTGACCCAGATGACCCTTGACCTTCATGCATTTCAGAAGGTCTGAATGAATGAACTGCCCATTTGCACAACAAAATAGTAATGATATCTTTTTCTTCACATATCCAATTTAGAGATCTTAATGATTTTTTTTTATTCAAATATTTCCCATTCATAATTTGATGGAAACATTGGTACCTGCATGTAGAGCTAATCATGACTTAAAATTGAAGAGAATCATTTTAAAATTCTAATTCATAACCAAAGAAATGCCCTTTTTATTCTATCATGTTATTTCATGTGCAAGATGATCGTGTAAAGTATGTGCCTATGAAAAAGTATATGTGATGCATCAAATCAAAACGAGAGACAAGTCGCCAGAAAAGAGTCAAAGATATTGGCAAATTAATTCCTTTTTTATTACTTTCGCTTTATCTTTTTTGCTCAATTTTTTTATAGAGCACACATGAAACATTGAAGATTCAGAAAATAAAAAAATACTTTCCCCCAAATTAGACATTTCTTATTATTTTACCGATTTCCTTAACCCTTTGCTAAATTATCTCTGCGACTTGTCTCTCATTTTGATGTGATGCATCACATATGATATATAAAAATGAAATTTATCTGAACTTTTACTTGTATATTTAGCAGGCAATTGTTGCTCTGTTTCTAACGGTTATTGGTAGATATTAAAGTATTTTATGTATTTATCTGTTGATGTAGAAATATGTTTATTCAATGTAAGAGTATAGGATTTAAATCCCCTCAGTTTCCAAACAAATGACATTCGTTAAGCCCGCCTCACACTGTGTTATTTGCTGCAATGCGATTTTTTTCGAAAAAAAATGGTAGTTTGCATTAAATGTGACATTTTGAAACATGTATTTAAGTATCTTATGAGAGGTAAAAGTTCTACAGGAACAATGTAATCAAAATTTTGTTCACATGCGAGCCTTTATGTTGGAGTAAAGATCAAATTACCTTAACATCGCAAGATCGCTGTGACGTCACTGCGCTATGGAAACAATTTGATTTTATACAGAGAATTACAATCTTAGTATTCAGAGGAATACCCAGAACTTTGGACAGCATGAATTTGCTTGTTTGAATGTTCTTATCAAATAATATAACACTTTTCCTCCAAAATGGCATCGCAGCATATCGCACAGTGTGAGGCAGTCTTTGGGAATGCTGTAAAACCTTTTAATATTGATATGAAAGTAATTGGTGATATGGTCGGTATTTAGAAAACTCAGATACCCATGTATATGATGAGAATGAAAGAGAAAATACTGCTCACAAAGAATATTGTATTGTCACATTGTATTGTCATATGATTGCATGAATAAGCTTCATAATTGTCATTCCTATTGTGATATTATTCAGATGATTAGCTTTGCATAAAATATCTTTGAAGAGATATAGCAAGTCTGAATACAAAAAGAAAAGTTAACAGCGATGGTAGACTAGAATAAGCACACATGGAAATGGATTATATCCACTTGGTCTATCAGCAGTTGGTCCATTCTTTGATTGTCTAATACCACATTGGCTAAAACGATTTGGTCTACTAACAGTTTGGTGTAATTCCCACTTGGTCTAATGACCACTTGGTCTAATAACCAAATTGTCTACATGTAATTGCATTTTTGTCAGTCCATTACCAGTATGTTACAAGTAATTGACTAAGTGGTATTAGGCCGAGTAGACATTAGCGAAAAAGGGCATGAGACAAAGTTTTTAGTTTTCCATTTGTACAAGACTTGATTTTTTAAGTGACTTTGATGCATCAGGATTTCCTTGTACATGTAGTATAATAATCAAAACTACAATAGATCCGTTTATTGATGTGCTAGTATTAAAATTTATGAATATTTCTTGAACAAATATGTATTTTAATTACAATGAATTTTGTTAGACTTACAAATGTTATACAGGACAGCTGATCAGAATATATCATCACATAACGGCTTTTGTGAGAAATTTTAATATACAGTCAACCTTTCCTAAGCTGAACTTGCATAAGTTGAATAATTGCCTATTAAAGTCGATGGTCTTTTCAAGTAATCTTCTCTTTATATTGTATTCTTTTTAACCTGCCCGAAGTAAAAAAATTTTAACATCAAAGCTTTTTTTTTCAGTCCCAAGAGATTAGACTTTGGTAAACTGGTATATTTGTATAAGTGGAAGAATATACTAACACCCCCCCCCCAAAAAAAAAAAAAAAAAAAAAAAAAAACCTCTAGTCTTAGTTTGAGTTTGCCAGCTTTCTTCTAAGAAAGATGAACAAAATCAACTGACATTAATAATACATACAGACAACAGACACACACAAAAAAGCATTTTCTTTTTCTTTCCGTTATAGTTTATTGCAACATAATACTGTACAAACAGAAGACGAGCAAAAGATTTAGAAAGCAAGCCAAATAGCATGTCCCCTCTGTCAAAAGAAACTTTCAGATTTATGAATTAATTTAAAAATAACTCAGCCTATGTTCAGACACTAAAATCATGAACTTAAAAAAGACATTACAGTTACATTAAATTTCCTTTATTATAGTCTATCAAAGGAGAAATAATTTCATATTAATACAACAAAATACTTTTTTTGTCAGTGAGCTAATACTAAATAGAATAGTTCTTTTATAAATATTGATTTATAAAAATATTATCTTTGTGGCAATTACTAAGCCTAAATATGTCCATCCTGCTTTTTGTACATTTGGCCTATTGCAATATACATTTAATTGGGTTTATTGAAAAAGGACTTAATATGTGCCCTGTTCTTTGTAGCATATGTTGCCAGCAACATGATCATAAGAGTAAAGTACCTAAAATCAATCAATCAGTTAATTGTTTATTCTAATAAACATGACAACAATAAAAAGATGTTTAAAAAGAAAGAGTCATTGGGAAGACAAAGCATAAACAAACATAAATTGTTTTTGATAACAACTAATTCAATCCAATCTGTGAAAAATAATAATGTAATTTAAACATTACTTTTCAATTACATAATTGATAGATGGATTGCAATACATGTAAGAGTACAACCAAAGGAGTCAAAGCAACAAAATGTAGAATTTGAAACATCCTTCGTGATTCAATTCCTCTCCTACAACTTTAAAACATGAAAACTAAATGAATACAATCAATTTGAAAAAAAATAAATTGAATTTTACATCTGTACAACTGTTCTAAATATTGTTCCTCTTGGCAAGCGCTTCCCCAGTGTTCAAATACTCAAAGGTTTACACTACGGAAGACATCCATAACTTCAGCCTTAAAGAATTCCATGAAAAGGTAGTGTCAGTTTATTACCCAACCTAATCTCATCAAATCACAAATAATGCTAGAATGTCAGCAGTCTCTTGTACATGGGCTCCAATATTTTGACAACAAACCTCATACATTACAACATTTAAGCTGGAGGTCACCCATAAAAAACCCAAGGGCCATATTCATAAAGCCTCAAGTCTATGAAGCAACTACGATCCATACACTCTCAGTGCATATTAGTTGCATAGTAGACTTATAAAGGTTGTTATGAATATGGCCCCTGAATAAGTGCAAAGCTAGATCTCCTGTCATTAAAGGCAGTGTAGAAATCTGGGAATGGGATGACTACAATATATATCACAGAAAATGTCTTCTTAAAGTAAAGAAATACTTGTGTAGAAAACAATGGACATTTTATGATTTTTAGACATACTATTTGATTTTCGTTTATAATTGTCCATAATATCCGTAATATGGAGACATTATATCGTGTTAGGAGCCAGAAGGGCGTTATTGCATCTTAAAGATGTTCCGTGGACAACCAGAAGGGCGCTATTGCTGTATAAAGTCAATGGTAATAGCGCCCTTCTGGTTCTCAACGGAACATCTTTGATAGCGCCCTTCTGGTTCTCAGCCGACGATATGTTCTATCCTTTCACAAACAATATATGTATGTGATAGAGAACAAACATGTAAACTCTCAAAATTACCCATAAACCAATGCATAAAGCTGACACGACCATTTATAAGGAAGGAACAAACAGACAAATAAAAAAGGAAATCAAACAAAACATCTGAATACAAACAAGGTGTACATTGTATATTTGAAACAAACACTAATTCAGCTACATGTATATGGAATATGAACAAATACCTTTCAATCTAGCACAATTTGTAAAAACAAAAGTATTTGAACGTTTAAATAAATTGCAAGCAAAAGAAATGCATGTGTACATTAAGATGTAACACTAGAACAGTAAGTTTGGACTTATGAGAGACTAAGGGAATATGAAAAGACATCTTTTTTTTCTCTTTCTTTTCAGCAATATAGTGTGTGACGCACTCATAACATATTTTGAGATTGCATTGTTGTGCAAGTAAGCAAGGTGTATTAAACATATCAAAAGGAGAACAATATACATTTGAATGGCAATATATACACTAACAACTAGATAAGAACCAGAAGAAAAAAAATGTAGATCAATACAAACAAATTTCTTGTCATGGTGACAAACTGTGGTATTTTGTGACATTTACTTTCAAACTACCAGTAATTGTTTTCTACAGAAACTTTGTTGCAGTCAGTCGAAATAAACTTTAATAAAATTTTTGCAGAATAATTTTGTTTGAGGGAAATGTAAAAAGAATATGAAAGTTGCCCACATGGCATGGAAAGTATTAAAAAACTAATTTAATCTTCCAAAAAATTAAACCCCAAATTTGACTTTTATAACCTCAATAATCACAGTTCTTCAAGATCGGATTCAGCACCAATTTATTAATATTCAACTTTGCGCCTATTGTAAAATGGGAATATTTTGCGGAGTGGAATTTTTTCGAATTTCGCACAAAGCGATGTCAGCGCAAAAAATAAAAAAATGCAGAAAAAATAAGCAGAACTATTATCATTGCAAAATATAATATGTCTATGTGTATGTTAATGCTATGCACAAAGTTGCATTCAAGCAGCAAATATGTCATTTTAAATCTGATTGAGCTATTTTCAAACTATATCTACCACCTACATGTACCAAAGTAGAACCAACTTCGTTGCATTCCCCATTTAGTAATCTTTTTGACATATTTGGCACAGCACTTTGAAGGGGTCATTGACCATTGAAATTAACAAAAACAACAACACTATTTAAGTACAAATGGAAGAAATATTGTACAGATTACACAATAAAAATTATCCTGTGGCAGCATATACAAAGTGGCCACTTCATGATGAAAATAAGCACTTTTAACAGGGGCTTTACTCAATGGGGAATTTCTCTTATAAAACAATATTGAGATGACAGGTTATACATGTACATTCACAAATATTTTAATATTAAATGAGATTTATTTATGCATCAGCCTAAAATGCCACATTTCTGGGACACTTCTTTTTTTTAACCACACAGATAAATTGTCAAATATATATATATTTTTTGGTACACATTTTGTTCATTCATAATGAGTTATGAAATAAGTAAAATACATTGCACTTCAATATATGGATGATGTACAGATAATTGGTAGTTTATAAGATGGGCAACTCCTGTGCAGCATAATACACATATAATTAGTTGGAATGCGTTCACAATGGTTTTCCTCTCCTAAGCAGTCACTCAACAATGAACAAATAAAACCATTTCAGATCGTTGCATTGAGAAGGTGAAACCAACTTCCACTATTACATTTCAAATCAATTTCAATCAAAGTGGACGATCACCCTCTCCCACTAGCACTCAGGCTGCATTGTAGGTCACATCACCACGTATTAAAGATAGGAGTGAGTCCAGTGATCAGAGAGTACATGTAGGCATCCCAGCAAACATAGTTTGATGTGCCATGGACAGAGGCCATGTTCTAGCTTTACATTTTTGTTTTGTAGCTATGTCAGGCATGTTCATGACATCTGTGCATCCAGTACAAGTTATCCACCAACCTGCTTCTAATGTTCCTTCTGATATATGTGCCAACAATCAAGAATGTGCTCTAAGGTAGGATGTCTTTGTCTTGGCAGTGTACAGGTGCAGAGTGAAATGATGTATTGCTTGAATGTTACTTCTCTCTGGAGGTGATGAATGTAGTCAGTGTTGAAATGGTGGAGTCACTCCTACTCATCATTTGACTTACAGTCAGGGTTGGAGAGCACGAGAAGCAACTTAGGTCACACATTAACCAGGCTTCAGTTGACTAGTCATGGAGTCACTCCAAAGCATTAGTAATACACTATGACTAGCCCTCAGCTGACTATTGTCAATGTTGAAATGGAGTCACTCCCAAGCACACTGTGACTAGCCTCAGCCGACTATGGTTAGTGTTGAAAGGGGATTCACTCCTTAAGCACCAGTAACCCCATGTGACTAGCCCTCAGCTGACTATGGTCAGTGTTGAAATGGAGTCACTCCCAAGCATCAGTAACACAATGTGACTAGCCTCAGCCAACTATGGTCAGTGTTGAAAGGGGAGTCGCTCCTTAAGCACCAGTAACCCCATGTGACTAGCCCTCATCTGACTATGGTCAGTGTTGAAATGGAGTCACATGGTACATATAACATCTATTACACACTCTTACTGGCTTCGTCTGGCCGTAGCGGGGCAGGGGAACAGAGTTGGCTGAACATCTAGCACAAAAGATCTGCAAAGGACAAACAAAATGTATAAGTAAGTCAAGAACTACAAGAATAAAAAGAATGGATAATTACTTAATCTTATTTTTTCTTTCTTTCTTCTTTCTTTTCTTTTTTTTTTTTTTTTTTTTTTTTTTGGGGGGGGGGGTGGGGCAAAATTCCTCCAATATATTACTATATAGATTGTGAAATTAAATGCTTACAAAATTCCTCCCCTAGTCCAAAATTGTAGAACATGTAAAAATATGATAAAACAGTAAATTCTCAATCTCTGGGTAAAACATTTTTAAAGCTCTCAAAGTGATCAACAATGGCTAATATACAACATGATTATAAAGTTTGAGCATATAGATCATTTCTAGGAACCTACAGATCTGTTTACTACTATTACTACATACAATAAAAAGATACAATTTCCAACATGCTTTATTTGATGTTATCTTTACAATTACAGTTAAAGTAATGTTACAGCACAGAGCAAAATTTTGAATGGAAGTAGTGGTTGTGATGATTGTGATGTAAGAAGCACTGGGTGGTTGTTTTGGTGATAGTACAGAAACATTCTTGAATTTAAAAATGTCGCTGGCCATGTTTATATAAGTGAGGTTTATGTTAAAATGATGGCATTCATATTTACAATGTGGCAGTAGTTGTGAGTATGGTATTGAATGGATGGTTGTATTAGCGATGGTGGCTGTGACTGTGGTAGTTGTCGTGGTAATGGTAATGTACAATCCACTCCAAGCCCATCACCTCTTTCTGTACAACAAAATCTTGTTGTACTGAACATCTGGGCCCCGTAACACAAAGGTTTGCAATCAATCGCTAAATGGCAATATCCAATCAAGATCTTTGTTACATGCGCATTTTGTTCAACAGACAGACCAGCAACCAATCAGAATAGCTCTTTCAAATTTGCAATTGATCGCAAACCTTGGTGTTACGGGGCCCTGGACATACTTAAAATTAGGAATGGGAGTAATGCCTTATTATTATTTTTTTTTTATTATTATTGAATGGTTTATTAAAAAAGCTGAATATGGCAGCCTGAAGGCTAAAATACATTCAGCTAACAAAATTAAGCACAATAAGAGATACAAAAATTCAAAGGTAAAAATAGAGTTAAGGCAATAAATTATGTAAGGAACAAAATATTTTTATTATCAAAGGTCAAACTGCCTTGAAAGTTTTTTGTTCTTAAAATCAAATTGTTAACATCTGAGAAAATTGTTGTAAAATTTGCGTAGGTAAGATAAATGGTGTATAATGTAGATTTAGAGGACAATTCTGTTTACTAAAAATATATGTGTAACATATAGGGTGGAGATTGATACAAAAGAGAACAGATCCATTTTTATATATAATGAGTAAGTGATAAAAAAATGTATCTGTGCTCATTACAACAGGAGTGGACTGTATTTGCAATGGATGTAGTTGTATTAGTAATTGTGGCAGTGGTGAAGGTAATTATCAAGGATGGTTATGTGGTTATAATATTGTTAGCCTTACCTGACCACAGTTTCTGCAGTGGTGTTTCCTGCGTAGCACCGTAAAGGATGATCTGCAAGCAAGACACTCATCACTGGTATCATCAGGCATCCACACTGGAGGGTCTAGGAGAGCAAAGAACCCGGGATTATACACATGCAGGGTTCTTACCACTAGCTGGTAATTGGGCTTCATCTTAACCCTTAGGATGCTATCTCACTTCGCGGAAACAAAATTGAGACAGATTTGCCGGCAATGCATTGCACTAGCTTTTTCTGCGACGAAATCTTTTATGCAACTTACAAAAGGTTACCTGACACAAAAGACGGATTAGCCAGCATTTCATTGTACTAGATCTGTCTCCTGTGGCCCCAAAATTCCTCGCAGAGACAGCAGAGGAGACAGATGAAGTGCAATGCCATGCGGGCAAATCTGTCTCAATTTTGTTTCCGCAAAGTGAGAAAGCACCCTTAGTCCAAACTGAGTGAATTTGCTTTGAGGCATGCCAAAGAATGTAAATATTTAGAAAGGCCTTAGTAATGAGGCTTGCCATATGAACAATACTCAAAATGACCATTCCTCCTTCTTTATTTTACATGATTTGATGTGAAAATCATAAATTACAAACTAATATGAATTATATGCTTTTAGTTTCCTGTACATATATCGAATACAAAAAATGAAATACATAAATGCATGGATGAATGAGTTGGCAATGGTGCAAAGAAAACTTGCAAAACTTTATTGTAACATGCAATTAAATTCCTGCAGTGTTAATGCTCACCATCATAATTAGATCTTCTACTCCTATGTGAAGAGTTGCTCCTGTGTCGGTGTCTTTCACGACCCTCCGATCCTCCTTGTCTGCTGCCCTCTGATGTCCTGCCTGATCTATGGCTTCCGCTGCTACTCCCAGCTCCATCCTGCCTCATTGATGCTACTGAGTTGGTTGCTGTGGAAGGGGAAGCAGCGCAATGCCTGTCTGGTTGTGATGTGGATGGTGTCTGGGATGTGAAGACAGAATCCTCAGTCGACATCGGATTGCAAGAGGTCACCTCAAAGACAGTCTTCAGGATGCTTCGAAGATCGCTCGCAAAGTTGGTCTGCAGCTGATCAGCAACACCTGGAGGTCAAAGGTCATAGGATTATGAGTCTTTATCAATCTAAATTAATCAATCAATCATAATGAATCATTTATTTTTGATGAGATGCATTCTGTTAAATTAATAACCTCTATTTTCCTGGGCCATATACATGAAACCCTAAAAGGTCTACCAAGTAACTAAAATGTACTGTGAGTGCATGAACCATAGTTGCTGAGTAGACCTATTAACCCTAATCTGCCGGGGGGGGGGGGGGGGGGGGCTATTTAGCCCCCCCCTCGACATTTTTCGCGATAAATTTTTGACGCGAGAAGCTAAAGCCGCGGCGCTTTATGAGTTTTTTCTTTGAAGTCTTACGCATATTTTGAGGTCAAATTCACGACCCCCGGGTATCCGGTTCGCGAGTTACGCATAGTTTTGTACCAGTGCGTCACACCCAAAATTGCTCAAAAACGTGATTTCATGTACAAAGTCAATACAAATTGTGTTTTCAGCTAAAATTCATAAATGAGTGATTAATTTTGCTTTTATTAATAATAATCATTTGATTTGCTGCTATTTATGACCAAAATAATGTCGCGGACCAATTTTGTCGAAAAAACAATAAAAATAAAAAGGTGGAAAAAAACAAAGAAATACATAAGAAATTCAAAAAACAATAAAATACATAAGAACTTAATTTGGATAACAGAATTTTTTTCAAGCACAATTCATATGAATGCTATAAAGAACATTCACACCAAAAATTAGCATTCCAGGAGCTATATTTAGTGAATTAGAGCAAAAAGTATGATTTCATGCATAAATTAGCATAATTAGCATGTAAAATTAAAACGAAACATTTTTCTGAAAAATTAACTATGCAATTACGGTGATTACGCGACAGGGGAACATGGCATGCCAATTTTCGTCGCGACCGCACAGTTGACGGCCGAGATCTCGGGGGGGGGGGGGGGGGGGGGGGGGGCTAAATAAGCCCCCCCCCCCCCCCCCCCCCGGCTATACGTTTTCAACAAGAGCCCGGCAGATTAGGGTTAAGGTTTTACGAATATGGCCCCCGTACATTACATTTGATCATAGGCTTACAAACTATAAGAGAATAATATAGGTTTTCTTGGTCAATTTTAAACTCTTTGCAATCAAATCCATACAATACCTCCAGAAGCGGGGCTATCGGTCATTCATTTTAACACACAGAGCATTTGATTTTGTTTTTGAGCAATCAAAACTGTTAGGTAATCAATTTCATTCATGAGCACAAAGTTCAAAATTTGTGCAGTCAATTTAAGAATGATGGAAGCAGTACGATTGATAAATATGATTGTTCATAATGTCAAATTGATTGGGGCAGTTTGTAATTTGGTTGCCGAGTTTTGCATTGCAAATGCTAAATAACGACATTGAATGCTTATTTTAATCACGATCACATTTCATACGAAATTAATTGAAGGAGATATCAAATTGAAGGTAGATATTTTGTAATTGACTGGGGAAACCTATTGTAGCTACACTTAATTGTCAACATATCTATCTTAAAGGATGCTCAAGGCCAGAGACACCTTGAAAAATACTCCCCCTTTTGAATTGTCAATATATAAAAACCCATAAATCATACAAAGAAACCCTCTTTCATTCAATATCCTCATTTTAACCACTTCAAAGCCTCAAGAAAAGTAACTGATTTTCTTATGAGAAGACTTCTTACCTGCAATGCATACAAACAGTCTGTGGACGAGGTCGCTTGAACTTCTGAACTGTGACCTGACCTGTTGCCTGGCAGCCAGCTCAGCAGCTTGAATAGCCATTTTGATCTCCTGTTCATCATTAGTCTCAGATATCAGTGAATTTGTGTCGCTACTATTGAATGAAAGAAACACGAGAGACTTGCTTTAAAAGTAGCTCTATATGACTTGATATAAATGTACATGCATGAGGTTACCTAATTTTAGCTTTTTGAATTACCTTTGAAAATGTCAAGACTGAAAAGATAATATACTCTTGGATATGGAGGGAAATTTTTATTAAAAAACTTTGTCATGTCTATAAATCTTTTTAGATACACTGTAGCTGCACAGGATTAACACGGCACATGGGCAGACTAAAATATGATTATGAATAAAACAAAGTAGCTAAGTGCTATCTCATCAACAACACCTGTGCATTCTAATTTAAAGTGGAATTATTCTTTTCAAGAGGAGAAATTAAATGTAAACAATTCATTAAGCCCCTTCATCCCTTGGGCATTCACATGCTTCAACTTTTGTGGTATTTGGGTGTCAAACGGTTAAGCAATCTGGAAAACAGAGCAGTTTTGTTTCTCACCTATCATCTGATTCCCATTTATAGTCTGTATCCCTGTCTGATGAGCAGCATGATGAGCAACACGATGAGGAGGATGATGATGGTGAAGATGAAAGATCACTGGATTCTTCTCCATCTGATACTGATGTCATCTGGGGTCTGACAATACCCCTGCTCCCAGTCACACGATTCAAGGCACTGGGTATGGCGGGAGACGGTGCATGAGGGTGTGGTCCCTGTGACCCTCCAAGGAATGGTAGTCTGAATGACGGCTCACTACGAGATGGTCTGACTGTGACGTGGGTCTGGATGCTAGTGTCTGTAGGGGTCTGAGCGGTGGGGTCCACGGCTATGCTTGAATCGCTGTGCCGACTAGTGACCACAGGTGCCTGGGGCGTTGATACCATGGGCTCACCCGGTATCCTTTGAGTGGAGTTGCCGACGGTGCCGGTGGTGTTGAGCTCGGTGCTGGGTTTACCCTTCCCAAACATGGGAAAGCTGGAGTTAAAGTCCATGGCTATCCTGGAAGCATTGCTTTGATGGGCACTTTTAAGAGGGTTGTTTTCTTTTGAAGAAGCACGGACAATGAGCTCACTATGTTGCATCTCAACAAAAACAACGTTATTGTGATTGCTTTCAATAAGGTCCTCCTGGGAGTTGGCTATTGAGCCGTGGTTAGGACTAGCTGAAGGAGTAGCTATGTCACTCAAAGGATATTGAGTCTGAAGTTCTTGAAGGTATAACTCCATCAAATCTCCATTGGGTGCTGAACCAAGACCACTGTCTTCCCGCTTCAACACTCTTGGGTTGTTCTCAGAAAATTCTTCTCTCCTATGAGGCAAGACAGAGGAATTGTCCGATGCAGCTCTTTCGCGATTCATTCCATGATGTTGTGAAGTTCTTTTGGTAAGTCTTGGAGACGAGTCAACGCTCCGGGATGCCGGGCAGGACTCATTAAATTGACCACTGTCCTCTAACCCAGCATTACTTGAATTCCGTCTCCTTTTGATACACTCACGAGACCCACTTGCAAAACCATCCAACGAATCCGGACTCATCCTCGGAGACGTCACACCAAGTGAATTTCGAGAACATTTTCTAATGCGGACAGCTCTGAACTCTCCCGTGTTCTCGTTATTCACCGCACCTGGAATGTCGATAGCGTCATCAACTGAACACCGGTGGCTGGAATCGCTAGCTTTTCTTCGCACGCTCAACGTTCTACTGTCCTCCGGAGTGAGAGAAAGCATGCTACTACACATAGTATCACAGTCAGTTACGCAGCTGCTACAAGGTGACAGTCTACATGCGGCCTCGTCGTGATAATGGCCGTCTGTTCCGCGCATGGGTCGCTCTCGGAATGAAAGCTGGTCTAGTTCCCGTTCAATGTCTTCCCATGAATCCTTTGAACTACATAGTGCCCTCTCTAGGAGGTGGAGCTCCTCATCTGAAAGTGTTTGGAGCAGCTCACTGTGATCAAGAATAAAAAAATAAACAAAGACAACTTTTCAATAATTACTCCCATTATTCAAAGATACATACTGATATTAAAGAATTTTCATGGGTACCCCCAAAATATTGTGATATCAATATGGATAGGCTATAGGCCATTGATTTTGTTCTTTTGTGCAAAACAAAACCTATCCTAAATTCGGTAAACACATTTCCCTGCAAAATCAAAACACATCAAAACAATTCTGTACTGCTCTAAAAAGGAACTTGAAGGCAATCCCTGTGAGAGTGCTCTCAATGTACCAGAGCGCTCTCAAGTGCAAATAGTTTCAATGTTAAATGTGAACATACCTGATTTTAATTAGAAGATTCTGGAAGGGTCTGAAGAGTTCTGAAATCTGTGAAGCAGGTTTGGCCATGTTCAGAGGTCCATCAGAAAATGTTACCAACCCACTGCGGGAGAAAAACAGAAGGGACATGTTATGATATAATTCATTCAAATCTGATTAACCCTTTAGCACCTAGAGACTGTGTGGAAAGTGTCAGCTTATTCCCTAACGAAAAGGGGTTGCTATATTTTCATCATGGTTTTTAAACAAGAAATACAAGTAAAACATTTTTTTTTTGTAGAATCGGACAACACACGTCCCATGGGTAATGTACATCAAATATGGGCATGTTTGATCACATAATTTTGATATCATCATGACTTTAGCGTGCATAAAACGGGCAGTTTCGGGTGGTTTAGTGAGTAAGCTGATGGGCGGTCTTGGGCGGTTTAGGTGCTAAAGGGTTTAATTCCCAGTTGCAGGCAAAATTTATTTGTCTATAACTGACCCATCCTAAATTGTTTTATCCAATTCACATTTGAGCAATTAAATAAAAGAATACCCTTGACCGGATTGGTTGAATAACCCTTGACCTCCGGTTAATGCAACCATAATAGACTCTGTCTGCTCTTGTATTTTATATCATTTTTATCATCCCATTCAAACAAAGTAAAGAAACTAAATCTATAAAATTAAATTATGTCTCAAGAATTTAGAAAAAAAAATCATTGCTCAAAGGCAATAGGTTGAGTTTATTGGGTCTGTCTGGGGCTATAAAAGAATGTGAGAGATTGTAAAACCCTACCAGTTGCTAGGCAACCCAATATAATATTTATTCATCATGCCTGGTTTTATTTATTAATGGATGTTAAAGAGTAGTAGATTAGAGTATTTGTTAGTCTACCTACCTGACTATAGCAAGCCTTGGAATGGTGAACATCAATCCAGGATCATAATCATCAATCTGGTCTTGAGAAAATAGTTTATTACTCAGAGCCCTGTAGCAACAGAGAGACAGATATACACAGAAAGAGAGAGAGATTAAGAAGAAAGCTGTGAGAGGGAGAGAGAGAGAGAGAGAGGAGAGAGAGAGAGAGAGTGTGGAGTGATGAAAAGAAAGATATACATGTAACAGAAAATAGAGAGAGATTAAGAAGAAAGCGAGAGAGAGAGAAATAGAGAGAGATTAAGAAGAAAGCGAGAGAGAGAGAGAGAGAGAGGGAGAGGAAGAAAGATAAAGAGAAAGAGGGAGAGACAGAACAATTGATTACATACAATCACATTTGATACAGAACAGTTTGGGGCTGAAATTGAATCTATTACAAAAAAAAATATCAAATCAACTAATAACTTTGATGTTACAATGTACAATATGACAAATTTGTATGCATTTGGCAGACTCATATACATGTAGCATATGCAGCATTGTACATGAGTATATTATCTAAATTTAATTATAGGTTGGACTCCAACAAAAGTTAATGTGCTCTAACATCATTAACCACATGAAGGAGAATAAGATGACATTATTAATCCTAAGAGCTGGAAGTAGACATGGATTAAGATAATGACAGTGATAACTGTACATTATGACTGAGCGGTTCATTAGCTTTAGAATGGCTGGCTACAGAATGCATGGGTGATTTAGGCCATATGAGGGAATGGTTGAATGCATGAATGAAGGCAGGCATATCTTTTCATCCTGACTTGTCCCGCTTTCATCGTCATGTTTGAACTACCAGCTATTAATGGGGAATAAAATGAAACGATAATGGTTCCCATACAGCATACATTTACATATATTGTACATGTACATATTTTTCAGGGTTATCGTTTCTGGGGCACACTCGAGAAATTTCTATGGTACAGTAGAGGCAACTGTATTCCTGAATTTTCCTTGTAAAGAAATTCATAACTGAATTGACAATGTAGAGATCCTACTTTAGTATAATACCGGTATAGTAAATTAAACTGTAGTGTACATGTACAAAAAATAGTATTTCTAAAATTTCTTATTCTATTAATTTAAATTATATTTCAACTTAAATGCAACATGTATTGTATGCATTTCATAATTCTTTTTTTGCACACAAACAAAATCACACAGTTTGGGATTTGATTTGTCTTTAACTAATTCAATTTTTAAATTGTGTTTTTTTTGGTGTGTGTGTGTGTGCTGCACCTCTACCGTTGAATTGCCCACGTGTATTACCCCTGTTCTAATACTTATTGTCTGCTACACTACCGTAATAATATCACATGTCTGAAGTGGTAAAAATAGTCCTACAACATGTGGCAAATTAAGTTGGACAGTTCAACGTACAATCCGCTCTAATCATAGTAAGCACTTCCTTTCAATAACAAAGTCAGAACAAAGTTAGCGTCGCCAAGTGATGTCATA
Source organism: Paracentrotus lividus (assembly GCA_940671915.1). Classification (NCBI taxonomy): domain Eukaryota; kingdom Metazoa; phylum Echinodermata; class Echinoidea; order Camarodonta; family Echinidae; genus Paracentrotus; species Paracentrotus lividus. The sequence continues at coordinate 29,423,311 of CALNVZ010003432.1, forward strand.
TTTATCTGAAATATATCGATTGTTTCATTGAGCAGCCTCCAACCACGAGCTGCACACAGATGATGTTTTTTTTTCTGGCCTTAGTTTTAAGTATATTACCAAATCACACGGCATTGGTGGGTCTGTGGTTTTTAGGTTTTGGGAGTCTGTCGTAAACACCTCTATCGGTATCTGCGTGTTGGTTCGACCGCAGCGTCAACTACTGACAGTACTTTTGGCCTTAATATCTTATTTGTTTCAATCATCAATTGGCAGAGAGGACGGGTGATCAAGAAACATCGGATGAATCAGCATTTGTCCAACCTTTCTTTCAACTTCATACATAGCCCATTTGGCCCAATTCTCTATAACTTTCCCTGATCAATTGATAGAAAAGAAAAGCAGCACATTAATGAAACAAATGTTGCATTCTGTATATCAGTACAAAGCAGTATGCAGTTCACAAACTAATGGCGTAGTCACATGTACAATGCATGGCCAACGTGCAGTATGCGCTGGGTGTGCGTTGCTCATTTGTTGAGCGAGCTGAGCCAACAATGTGTATTTGTGCAAGCGTATTTTAATATGTGTTGTCTGTGTATACGCTTTGTGCGCGCGTTTTCAGCAATTTTCACAAATTTCAATGCGCTGGTCTTGCATTGTGTACATGTGACTGCCGCATATAACAGAAAAGATGTAGGCCTATATGGAAGTAACAAAGATGTTGTAATTAATATTAATTTACTGGGTTTTTTTTCCCGATCCACAAATAGCCGCTATTTTAGTCGGCAGCTGCAGCAGCGCCTTAATAGAGAGTAGAGCAAAGGAGTGGATTCTATAGTGCGTAGGTGACAGACAAGAGGCAGATGGATTGTAAGTTGTCTGTGCTACGCCCACCCTCCCCACTTCAGATCTTCAGTATTACATTCAAGAAATTACCCACTGCTCATTTACAATGGTTTCTATTAATAATGAACTAGCAAATTAGAGGGTTGTTTTTAGATTTCATGTGCATACTGTATTAGAACCAACGAGAGTTAACATTGTATGTACGGTGAAAAATAACTGTCGATTCCTTTGGATAACAAAGATCGTGCTGAATGACTCGTACGTGTAAGATAGTTTACATGTACTATGACAGTAGCATCTATACAATGTGCAAATTCTATCATGATAATTAGAATATAATTGGTACAGAATGCATTGCAGACATGTTCATATATACATGTACATGTGTACATAGTATTTGTAGAAGGTCCATGAAATTTGCTCCTGCAGAATTGCCTTGCGGTTCAGTCAAGGAATAATAATCCGAAATATATTAATTTTATACCTTAGACCCTACCCTGTATCACCTTTCCTCATTGTAAAATAAAACCCTAAAGGCTTAGGGGGGTAAAACTCTAAATGCAACCCATTCACTTCATCTTACTGCATGCAATATAAATTTGAAGCGATTGTCACCAAGCAAATGTCGCATCACCATTTCAATTGTAGGCCCTATATTACAAATAAAAAGCTGTACAGTTGTACCTGTAGGCCTACCAATATGTGCACGCAGTCCAATATAACCTTACACATTGGACGGTTCTGCTTGTATGGGACAAATAAGATGGGAATTCATGAAGCTCAGAGGGAAAATTGTGTACCATTCTGTAGCTTTGATATTGTCAGCACTGTTATCACCAAAGAGAAAAGAAAGTGAATAATATACTGACGAAATGATTATCAAGAAGAACATACAGATAACCGAAAACAAAAAGACAAAACACAAACCATAAACAAAAATAACCCCCAAAAAAAAATAATCGAACCTATACATCGATCTCAAATCACAATAAGACTAAACAACATATTAACAATATGAGGATGTCAAGCTAAAAAATTGAGATACGAGAATGAACCGTAATACCATATTAATCAGAAACATGAATCCAATGAGAATAGTAACTCACTAGTAACGCTGATGATGCATACATGCAATACATACCATAAGTGTAGGCCTGCGAAGAATGTTATTAATTTCAGACCATGGACATTCTACTGCTTGATAATCATTAAATGATTTTCTCCCTGATGCTACATCTCGTAGTAGACCAAACAAAACCTGCTTTTCAAAGAAGTATTTGAAACCACTCATTTTCCGTCTAAACATCTTTCTATCATCTGGATCATGGCTCTCTATTCTCTGTCTCTGCTTTCCCCAATTTGATCCTAAATTTCCTCTCTCCTTCCTCTATTAGTACGTCTTTCTTGCTACCCCATTTTGATATTTGATTTTTTTTTTATAATTGTGGTCAATCTTTCCTATAATTTGAACTAAATTTCTTTTTTCGTTGGGATTTTATCATTCTTGCTTCAATATTTTGTTATTGTGCTAACAGCCTCTCTGAAGCTTCTATCTATTTCGTTTTAATCTAGACTTTCTTTCAGTCCTCTTTCTCTCTCTCTCTCTTCTATCTCTCTCTTGTTCTGCCTATCTATCACCTTTAATATTTCTCACCATTCAGCATGTACAACATGTACCTAAATATTTTCTACCCTATTGCTGTCTTCCTCTATGAATCAATGGTAAAGGGTGGGTAAATGAAATCCCAGGGATAGGCCACAGAGCAACTTTGATCACGAAGGTTGTGCATGGAAGTGGAAAATTACACTACTACAGGAAACCGGGTCAAGAAATGCAGGAAACTTAACTCGTACAGTGATGGATTTACCAAATACACGCATGGTGACAATGATTCACACTGAAGAAAATGATTTTAGAGTTTAAATGATTTGATTTAAACATATGTTGTGTGAAATATATTTTCCCATGACATATTTTGAGCTCAGAAGTAAAGAAAGACATATTTGAAAGAAAATGGGAAAACTGAAAATTTGTGTACAACAAATGGAGAGTTGTCCATAAGATCGCCATTTTGAAGCCGATGATGCCAATTTGAGGATCCCCATAGAAAGGAACAACTAGACTTTTCAAACTTCCATAACTTCTCTTATTTTATTAACCGATTTTGATTGAAACTTTTTTTAGATTGTCCTCTCATTTCCTCTTTCCTGTAAGATTGATTCTCTCCTTGGGTTGTTCCCCTTTAAATTACAAATAATATGCATTATAATACAACACTTTTCTGGTTCTCTACACGTGATGACAACACACATGCCTTGAGGCCCTTTTACACATACAAGTAACTTTTATGAGAAAACAAGGGAAACGTGTTCGATCAACTTTACAGAACTTTTTAGGAAATTCCTTTAATGCTAGAGCATGTTTTTTGATAGCCTTTTTGTACATGTTGGCAATATTATGGATTTGTACCCTAAGGCAAAAAGCACTTTATAATTATAGATCCACCCTATTATTATTACATTTTATTGTGCGAGTAAACATACCAGATTCTCTGTAGTAGTTCACCATCTGTTCCTTTATCCTTCCTCATATGATATCAACGAACCATTGAAAAAGATAGAATTGCACAGGGCAAATAATATACAGTCCTGTGTCAAAATAAATGGTACAGTCTGGGGAAAATTATTTAGATGTGAAATCTTTTCAAATAATATATGTACGTGGTACCAAATTAAAGCCAAAGGATTTTCCTAGCTGATGCACTTTGTTCTGTATAATTTGCTTTCGTAAAAACAAAAGTTATGCTAAATTTTGTGCGGAGAACAAATAGAATTATGGCGCTTCTATTGTTCTGGTGCGCTGAATTCAGGGCCATTATGCGAAAGCTATATACAACGGCATGGGACATCGTGCGAAAAATTGATTTTTTTTTTTTTTTTTCTTCATTGGAGAAAACTGGTCATATCTCAAAAATTACAGAACCGAATGTGACGAAAAAAAATTGCAGAGAAAGTCTGATATTCCTGCTTTATGAAAATACCAAACAATACCAGGTTTTTGATACAAAAAAATATTTTCCACTTGTACCATTTTATTTGACACAGACTGTATACAAGGGGAACCTAGAATAATGCCTCTAGATCTCACATTTTGTAGCTTGAATAGCCCTCTGAGCCGTAAAGAAGCCCTTTTGTTTTCTATCACTTTGAAATTTTATTTCCTTAATTCCCAGGCTAATAAAAAAGATGGCTTGCATGTACATGTACCTATAGGTCTGCCTAGCACATATGTTTTTAAGACCATATACCTTGATCTACAAACTTTATAATACAATACTAACCTTCATCGTGGATCATAGTGAAAAATCTGCTTAGTTTTAAATAATACTATGTAGCTTCAGCATTAGCAGTGTTGCAAAGGGATTTTCTTCATAGTTTCTAAGAACTTCTATAGAAGTCTGTATGAATGCTTTTTAAGATTATCTAAAAGGAAAAATGCATCTCTGTCTTCAGGGATCTTCTGTCTTTTAAGTAAACCACAGAAATGACTAAAACTCTCCAAGATCTGGCCATTCACTGGAATTGCTAGTGGTGTAAATTATTACAAACATAAACCATGAAAAAAATGTTTTTGTGTAAAAATTTGGTTTTAAAGAGGTAAAAACATTCTGACATCATGATTAAGTCACCAAAATCAATTAAAAACTAATCAATATCGAAACAGCAATTTAGGGTGATCGGAAACGCCTGGACAAATAGAGAGTTCCTCGGTGTGATATCTGGAGGAAGAGTGTTCATTGCCTACTTGACATCTACAGGAAGGACAAACCTTCCATTAATATCCCTGGATATCCCTAGACATGATCCGTGATCCCCTTATCACCGGTGACAGACCTGCGGATCTCTTAATAGCCCATCTTACCCTAGACTAGCCTCTTGAAAGGGTACATCCTCAATCAAGATTAACCGGTAGTGACCATTCACCTTCTTTTTTTTTTTCTTTAAGATTAGGTTTCGATTTGGAGGTTATGTCACGACTTACCAGTTCAAAATCCCTGTCACTTTGTCCAAAATTGGACTAGTAATGCAACTGGGAAGAGCAGGATTTGGTCTAGAAAGGTGTGTCTGTTGATACGTAGATTAAAATGAAGAAGAAATAGATAACAGGAACAAATACTTTTCACTTTGATGGAGCTTTTGATACCTAACCTTATAGTTACATTATCATCATGGTGAACTTGTGAAGTTTATGTATCAGATATGGAAGAAAGCCAATTGTGTTTAAAGTTTGCGATTATTGGATCATTATCACACTTGCTTGCGTCAGAGAAATAAACTTCTGTCAACAATAGTATTTTTATAGTGATAGCATTGAAGTAATATGAAAAACAAAATATGAGACCTCAGTCCAGGACCTTTTAAAGTGTTTCGTATGATTGAGCAAAATTCTCTGATATTGAGAGGAAATTGCCCAATCCAAAGATTGTCCAATTTTTTTGACAATCTTTCATTCCCAAGATAGCATCTAGATCAAATAGTTTTAATTTTTATTTAGGTAGGGAATGAAACTGTTTTTGTAGAAAACACTAAGAAAGCAGAAATAAAAATATTGATACAGATTCGAAGCGTCTATTTTAAGATTTCATGAGGAACAAAGTACAGGTGCTTTACTTTAATTTTTGTCTTCTCAGAGTCGCCATAGATTATGAACAAAAATGGATTCTTAATTCCAACCTTTCAACCACTTCTATATACTGTAGATAGTTTACTTTGATAACTCACATAGGGACTCTGACCATACTTGTTTATGTGTGAAATGAGGGAAATAGTTTTGTAAAAAGCTATGTATCATATTAAGTTAAATTTCTTCCGATAGAAGTGGCTTTAGAGTTGGTTTATTGATTGACATAAAATGAAAATCACAATATTAAATATGCTTTTATCTAATCCATGTAAACAGGTATTATTGAGCAGCTGATGAGTGAGGCCATTGCTGAGACAGAGCTAGCCGAGATTTCAGGGCTAAGTTTCCAGATGATGTGCTTCAGGACAGCTTGGCTGGCCAGCTCTGGTTTGGAGCAGAAGTATGTACATCTTGTCATTCTCTGGAGAGAAAAAATCTCATTAAAAATAATTGAGTCATTTATTTCATTATAAATTCTTGTATGGGTTTCATACATTTAAAGGATGCAGACATGATTTTTTAAAAGGTATTTTATTTCCAAGTGCACAATTTTGATATCAATACCATCTTATTAAATAGGCCTACTCAATTTGGAAAGATGATCATGCAGGCAATAGCTCTCAATGAAATCATGGTGAAGAAAACAGGTTTTCGTAGGTTCAAATAAAATATGTACAGGAATTCTGGTGACTTCAGATATTAATAATAATAAAATTGCTTGCTTTACTTTCGAGATATCACTGAGTTCATACTCAAATTTTTAAACCCATCCCCGAATGGGTTTGAAAACCATGTGCTTTTCTACACAGCACAACATACACCGCATATCCTGTTGTGTAGTCCCTGTCCCTAGCGGCCTGCTGAGCTTGCAACAGTGGGGTAGTAAATTAACTTGTGTTCGGCTGTATGCTTAGCATAGTTTGTTAAACTGTTTTAAGACTTCCATTTGAACTGAAACTTTCAGTAGTTTGTTTTTTTGCTGTTAGAGCAGTATAATTTTATTCATCTTGATCTATTTGCTCCTGTTTTGAAAGTTACCAAATCCCTTTATTCATACTGCTTTGTTTTGCCAGTGCCTTGCTGCAGGTTCTACTATCATGAACCGAGAGATTGATGAGTGCTGCCCTACGTCCCTTAGCTCGGTGCTTGACAAGGAGTCTGGATTGCCTGAGGGCCGTGCTCAGAGACCAAAGCTACAAGAACCTTAACTCTTACCCACAAAAGGTATACCTTCCTCTATACCGATTACATGCAATAAGGCAAAAGATCAAATCATATATTCTGGAAATAAACAGTTTTAGTTTAATTTTATTTCATATTTCTTATTAAAACAACGAGCCTTGAATAAAGACTTATAACAGATAAATTAAGTCTCATACTTATCAGAGTGAAGGCCAGAATAAACACATAGCCGAGCGAAGTGAAAATTATAAGCATGAACAAGAGGGAAAATGCTCACTATTTCTGATCGTCATTGTTTTCATTATTTATAACTACTCATTTGTCAAGTGGTTTTTCCATTCAGCAGTTCTTGTGTAAAAATTTGATGTGAATTGTATTTTTATGTTTGAATATCACTAAAAACCATATTATTTTATTTCTTGCTGTCTCATTGTTTAGGTAAAGAGGCTCTAAAGAAGTTCGACCATGTATTTGCTGAGTTTGAGCTAAGCTATGTGAGTGCCATGGTACCTTTCAAATCAGCACAGGAGTACGACACCATGCAGGATGTTATTGTTCTTTCTGTGAAACAATCAACAGGTAATACACTTGAATGGTCTCCACTGGGATCAGCATATTGAACAAATCAGTACCCAAGTCCAAATCCTTGTGTCACACGAAAGAAAAGCCATTCCATGTTAGTATTTTGGATGGTCAATATTTAAAGCTTATCACAATTATGAAAATTTGTTGACATAAATGACAGTATTTAGGCAACAGTCCTATGCCTTGTATAATTAATGGGTATTGATGTGCAATATCATAGAGGGAATTATCATATTTCAAGGTCATCCAGGTAAATTTTGCACTAATCATGAAATACATCTATTCTCATGGTTGACTCAAAACCATTAATTCAAATAATAATCAAATTTAATAATAAATGTGATAATTGCATGGGTTTTTTTTCGTACACATGAATGTTTTCATATCCTCCTCACAGGGTAGTTGGTTGTTGGGTTTTTATAGACGTGTATGAAGCAGTATGTAGATCAATTTGGGCAAATAGCTCAAGCGCTCAATATAGTTTACCTATTACCTGTTGCGGATGCATTTGATTTGCAGGTTATCTGATGGAATCCAATATCCGCCCCGTTTCCCATCACTAAACTAAGTCAGGGGCATGCTCAAGGGCAAATTGGCAACACTTCGTAACTCTCACACCTTTCCCACTATGAAATAAAGGCATCCTTATCAGAACATAGAGTAAACATACTCACGCTTCTCCGGCATGCTAATCATACTATGAGAGTAAGACAGAATGTGAGAAACTGGTCATTGTCTTGTTTCTTTGCTTTTTTGCCAAGAAATGTCCTCATTTTTTTCTCACCAAGAAATGAATTGCCCAAGGTCGTATTTTCAGTGTTCCTGGCTAAGTAATAAGTTGTGTCACCGATAAGAGTAATTTTAATTTTTGTTATTTTTTTTTTTTAGGGGGAGGGCTATATATACTGCTATCAACTACATGATTACACTCCTATTCCCCCCCCCTCCCCCACCCCACAAAAAAAAAATGAATAAAATAAATAATATAATAATGATGATGATGATGATGGCATAGCATAGGCCTATAGCAAGTAATATTAATGATGAAACAGAAAAAAGCAATGTGTGATTTGTAGACTGCCCAATCAAAATTTGTAAGAACGCTGAATGATTTATCTATAAGTAGCATGCAATATTTTGAGAATTAAAAGCTGTCTGGCAGCTGGCTGTTTTTGTTCAAACATGGATAGAGATATTATCAATACAACATATGCAGACACAATTTTATATGCCCTTCATTTGTTTTATAATCAAATAATGATAAAGATAGTTACGATTGATAGTGACATGATATTATACTTTTGGCATACAGCCAAGTGTGTAAACATTTGCTCACTACTTTATATGAAATTTAAAGGGTATGTTTCTTGAAAAGATTATCAAAATGGTATGATAAATTGTACATAAGAAAGCTAATTGTTCTCAACAAATGAGTAAGATGGCATATCTAGTTCATAAATCAGTAATGATTTAACTCTAACTCTATTATTGTCCTCAAATAAATTTCTCACTCAATCAAACAAGAATACAATTTTAATTATTTTGCAGTGTGTAACACACTTCGAGCTGATACATACACTGTGCGTGTACTTTAATATCCTGAACAAAATGAAACGCAGTAGCTAGATTCACATTGTATTGACATGACATTTAAATGTTGACTGGTGAACTTGACCAACCCTCTACAATATTACATCATTGTTTTCCAAATTTCAATTATCACATGCATCCTCTCTTCTTTGATATGCTACAAAAATGAAATATTTAGGGAGAAATTTTAAGGTTAAAGTCTTTCTATCATGTTGACGCAAACACTTTAATACCACATTGCACAGTGTATATGTTGTTGCATACAATCTGTCTCCCATTTTTTATTAATCAAGGATTAGATGATTTACAGTATGGAATGCCATAATCCTTCCTAAAGTTCAAGAGTGATTCGTTTGTAAAATTATTAAACCCATCAACACACATACACTGCAGGCTAACAGTAGACATGTTGAAAGTGTCAAGGAAAATGAACTCTCTAAAAGTGTTTTCACCTAACCATATTCAGCTGTATTCAATAATATTCAAGGTTTTCATAGGAAAACTAATGCTCAGAATGAAAAATACCCGCAGTTCATTTAACTCTTGTTTGTTAAGCAAGGAAAAGAAACTGGTTTTTCTTGGAAGTCAATTGATTTTTAAATGCGGTTTATTTGTCAGGCCATGTGTAAAGGAAATGAGACGTACAAAGCTTCCTTTTGACTACATCGTAGGTTAGGACTGAAAAAGTATGATAAATCCTGCACGCTTATAATGTTGCAGAGATATTGCAAAATTTTCCATGTGAATTAATGATGCATACATGAATGTATTCGGACATTAATGAGTCATTCTAAAGTGGAGGTCGTTTGACATACTTCTTGAGAGAAGTAGGTTCTTGAAGATAGATGATTGTGACAGAAAATAGAGGAAATAGCAGTCCTTGAATAATAAAAATAAAGTAGAAATATGTATGTTAAAACAAAATTAATGACACTGCCCCATGACTGGTTGACTCATTTCTGGTTGTTAAACTAATGTCATTTTTTTTAATGCTCCAAGTTTTATTGTCCCAAACAAAGATGACCGGATATTTGTTTTTCCCCTTTTCTCATGGGCCCGGCAGCCGCTGAGCAGCGCCAGAAGGACGTTGCTCTATCCCCCTCTTGATGAACGCCAAACAGGGAAGCAGCAACTACCATTTTTTAACGTCCTTTGGTATGAGGTGACCGGCCAGATAATATTAAAAAATGAAAACTGAAGAGGGTTGATGTTAAAGAGACCTGACATGTGACTGATCACATGACCTGCATCTGATCATGTGATAAATAATGCCACAAACCATGAGGGTACCCATTTATTTGTTTGTTTTAACCACCCTGGATCCTTGGCAGGGTCAATGAACAAGGTTCAGTGCTATAGCCATCATTTCCGTGTGTCCTCTCGTTAAAGGAAGCAATGACAAAGATTCCAACGAAATGTAATGAATATGCACAGAATGATCGAAAATTAGATTACATTTAACATATTTACACATTTTTACCGACTAACATATTTTCTCAATATCGTTTCAAGTTCTTATTCCAAAGAATTCCTAACTCGCTGTTTCGTTTATGTCGCTTTGTTAGTTAGGGTTCACACAGCGCATGAAATCAGTGAAAAACACCGAGTATTTTTATAACTGCTGTACTAAAATTGATTGGCATGATCTAAAATAAAGCTGCAGTCTAGTGTACATAGCAGGTCAGTCTGACTCCAGAGGGAGGAAGAGGGGGGGGGGTGTTTCACAAAGAGCCTAAGTAGACTTAGAGTTACACTTAAACTCTAAGTGCTTCCTGTATTTTAACAGTCAATATCATTGATAGACTTCTCAATGGCACGCATCCCCGGATCATGATGTGACCAATGAGATGCTGCGTAATATACTGCACGCAACTAAGAATTTAAGTACGACTCTTAAGTCTACTTGACTCTTTGTGAACACCCCCCCCCCCCCCCAGGCCAACCCAGAGGGTATGACCCTGGTCGGGGGCGTTTCATGAAAGGACTTGTCGGACGTTTTATCCGACAAACTGTTATAAGCTACTGAAATGCTTGCATCTGATTGGCTGAGAGCAAATTTGTCGGATAAAATATCCGACAAGTCCTTTGATGAAATGCCTCCCAGGTCAGCTGGTTCCAACATACTAGGTCGCTGACCTCTAAATAGCAGGAAAGGTTCCTTCAATACCTGAGTCATAGAGGCAATGAACAAGACCGATACCAGATCTACTGAAGGCTGGCTAATTGCAATAGCCTGAACGGCCAATGTTTCGTTGGTTTGGTGTTTTAGTTTTGTGATGTGACTGATGTATTAGATAACCCCAGAAATGGAAGTTGTGTTAACTGAGCACCAGAGTTATTACTGGGGATTGAGGTGGGGGGGGGGTGGTGTTCACCAGACTTTTCATTAGGTATGCACAACTGAAATGTGCATGACCTGAATATGAAGAGGCTAACGGATGCTAAAGTCTTTTTTAATCACAAATTAATAGCTGAAGTTGAAATACATGTATGCAGATACAGATTAACATTATTATCTTTATCAACAAATATTTTTAGTGTAAATGATTTTTTAGCAACAATTTTAATCAGATATAACTTCAGGAAAAATTATGGGCATCCCTTTTCTTTTGGATAGATCTTCATAATTAAGAAGTTTGTAAAGGTGTGTGTTTGTTTTACAAAAAAACTTGATGAAAAACCTTGAATTTAGGTTTTCAGAACCTACCTGGTATTCAATGTTGCTGAGAATATGAGAATGCTTTTTCATTATGTTTGAAGTGGGGGAGGGGAATGTTTGTGTTTTTTTATAATTTAGGGAAAGTCAAGCTGATTTTCTTTTAATAAGTTCTAAACCATGGTTAATCTGTAACTTAAAAAACTATGCTTGTATCAATTCAGGGTATACATGTATATCGGTTTCAGTATATATTACACCTGCACTTTGTCTAAGTTCCAACACATCCATATCACACCTGTTCCTTTTTGTCATAAAACTCATCTCTGGTGTTGACCTAAGGTGTCAGAGGTCACTAGCGCAGTAGCATGCCAATCTGATGTCTACATATAGTTCTTTCTATATTCAAGATATTGTAGCAATGTAAATATTTCTTATAAAAAATAGCACATTGGCAGTTTTGATAATGCCCTGAAGATAAGAATTATGATTATTTTGTGGTGATGCATTTGGGTATTGTACCCATGAGCCATTTGAAAGCTAGAAAATTAAAATGATCCAAAATTACATAATTTGTTATGAAGAATTGAAACTTGAATTATTTTCTAATCCAACAGGTTTTCAAACATGTACTACAGGATTTATATCTTCATGTATGCGTAAATCTGTACTGTACATGAATGCATTGAATTTATTTACCGAATTTATTTCATAATTGTTTATGTGCATGTAGTCTGGTAACCAAATAGTCATACTGTGCCTGCAGCCCCTATAATGACTCAGAAGCTTTAGTTCAATGGTTATTCTTGGTTGTCTGGTTTGTTAATGAATGACCTTATTATCGTCTCGCCTATGTTGAAAGTTGTTAGAAGATGAATCTCCTACAGTCACCCTCACTACCTGGTAGTATGGCTGGCAAGGCTCCATGCACATGTACAATGTATATAATGTAGGTGATTTTTTTTTTTAGTAGATTATGGTTTAAGCAGGATTCAGTAGATAAATGTAATTTTGATTATGAAGGAAGCTCATTGAGTTAAATATGGGAATGTATCACTGTTCAAGTGTTGATTGTTGCCCTACCGTGTGAGTCAATTTATTAATTTTTTAATCTTCTTTTTTTCTTTTTCTTTTTTTTTTTTTTTTTTTTTTTTTGTCTTTAGGTTTTCATGTCAAGCCATATGATAGCACTATAGTAAATCCATGTTTCTGCACATGAATTCATAGCTAATATTTTATCCAAAAAATAGGGGGAGGAGTAAATGTAAGAATGTACGTTTAGAACTTCATGAACAACCTTTAAT
>CALNVZ010003432.1:29436302-29560877 GCA_940671915.1 Paracentrotus lividus
AAGTAAACATTTTTTTTTTGTAGAATCGGACAACACACGTCCATGGGTAATGTACATCAAATATGGGCATGTTTGATCACATAATTTTGATATCATCATGACTTTAGCGTGCATAAAACGGGCAGTTTCGGGTGGTTTAGTGAGTAAGCTGATGGGCGGTCTTGGGCGGTTTAGGTGCTAAAGGTTTAATTCCAGTTGCAGGCAAATTTATTTGTCTATAACTGACCCATCCTAAATTGTTTTATCCAATTCACATTGAGCAATTAAATAAAAGAATACCCTTGACCGGATTGGTTGAATAACCCTTGACCTCCGGTTAATGCAACCATAATGACTCTGTCTGCTCTTGTATTTTATATCATTTATCATCCCATTCAAACAAAGTAAAGAAACTAATCTATAAAATTAAATTATGTCTCAAGAATTTAGAAAAAAAATCATTGCCAAAGGCAATAGGTTGAGTTTATTGGGTCTGTCTGGGGCTATAAAGAATGTGAGAGATTGTAAACCCTACCAGTTGCTAGGCAACCCAATATAATATTTATTCATCATGCCTGTTTTATTTATAATGGATGTTAAAGAGTAGTAGATTAGAGTATTTGTTAGTCTACCTACCTGACTATAGCAAGCCTTGGAATGGTGAACATCATCCAGGATCATAATCATCAATCTGGTCTTGAGAAAATAGTTTATTACTCAGAGCCCTGTAGCAACAGAGAGACAGATATACACAGAAAGAGAGAGAGATTAAGAAGAAAGCGAGGAGAGAGAGAGAGAGAGAGGAGAGAGAGAGAGATGTGGAGTGATGAAAGAAAGATATACATGTACACAGAAATAGAGAGAGATTAAGAAGAAAGCGAGAGAGAGAGAGAATAGAGAGAGATAAGAAGAAAGCGAAGAGAGAGAAGAGAGAGGGAGGAAGAAAGATAAAGAAAAGAGGGAGAGACAGAACAATTGATTACATACAATCACATTTTGATACAGAACAGTTTGGGGCTGAAATTGAATCTATTACAAAAAAAAATATCAAATCAACTAATAACTTTGATGTTACAATGTACAATATGACAAATTTGTATGCATTTGGCAGACTCATATACATGTAGCATATGCAGCATTGTACATGAGTATATTATCTAAATTTAATTATGGTTGGACTCCAACAAAAGTTAATGTGCTCTAACATCATTACACACATGAAGGAGAATAAGATGACATTATTAATCCTAAGAGCTGGAAGTAGACATGGATTAAGATAATGACAGTGATAACTGTACATTATGACTGAGCGGTTCATTAGCTTTAGAATGGCTGGCTACAGAATGCATGGGTGATTTAGGCCATATGAGGGAATGGTTGAATGCATGAATGAAGGCAGGCATATCTTTTCATCCTGACTTGTCCGCTTTCATCGTCATGTTTGAACTACCAGCTATTAATGGGGAATAAAATGAAACGATAATGGTTCCCATACAGCATACATTTACATATATTGTACATGTACATATTTTTCAGGGTTATCGTTTCTGGGCACACTCGAGAAATTTCTATGGTACAGTAGAGGCACTGTATTCCTGAATTTTCCTTGTAAAGAAATTCATAACTGAATTGACAATGTAGAGATCCTACTTTAGTATAATACCGGTATAGTAAATTAAACTGTAGTGTACATGTACAAAAAATAGTATTTCTAAAATTTCTTATTTATTTAATTTAAATTATATTTCAACTTAAATGCAACATGTATTGTATGCATTTCATAATTCTTTTTTGCACACAACAAAATCACACAGTTTGGGATTTGATTTGTCTTTAACTAATTCAATTTTTAAATTGTGTTTTTGTTGTGTGTTGTGTGTGCTGCACCTCTACGTTGAATTGCCCACGTGTATTACCCTGTTCTAATACTTATTGTCTGCTACACTACCGTAATAATATCACATGTCTGAAGTGGTAAAAATAGTCCTACAACATGTGCAAATTAAGTTGGACAGTTCAACGTACAATCCGCTCTAATCATAGTAAGCACTTCCTTTCAATAACAAAGTCAGAACAAAGTTAGCGTCGCCAAGTGATGTCATATTTATCTGAAATATATCGATTGTTTCATTGAGCAGCCTCCAACCACGAGCTGCACACAGATGATGTTTTTTTTCTGGCCTTAGTTTTAAGTATATTACCAAATCACACGGCATTGGGGGGTCTGTGGTTTTTAGGTTTTGGGAGTCTGTCGTAAACACCTCTATCGGTATCTGCGTGTTGGTTCGACCGCAGCGTCAACTACTGACAGTACTTTTGGCCTTAATATCTTATTTGTTTCAATCATCAATTGGCAGAGAGGACGGGTGATCAAGAAACATCGGATGAATCAGCATTTGTCCAACCTTTCTTTCAACTTCATACATAGCCCATTTGGCCCAATTCTCTATAACTTTCCCTGATCAATTGATAGAAAAGAAAAGCAGCACATTAATGAAACAAATGTTGCATTCTGTATATCAGTACAAAGCCGTATGCAGTTCACAAACTAATGGCGTAGTCACATGTACAATGCATGGCCAACGTGCAGTATGCGCTGGGTGTGCGTTGCTCATTTGTTGAGCGAGCTGAGCCAACAATGTGTATTTGTGCAAGCGTATTTTAATATGTGTTGTCTGTGTATACGCTTTGTGCGCGCGTTTTCAGCAATTTTCACAAATTTCATGCGCTGGTCTTGCATGTGTACATGTGACTGCCGCATATAACAGAAAGATGTAGGCCTATATGGAAGTAACAAAGATGTTGTAATTAATATTAATAGGTTGTTCATGAGTTCTAAACGTACATTCTTACATTTACTCCTCCCCCTATTTTTTTGGATAAATATTAGCTATGAATTCATGTGCAGAAACATGGATTTACTATAGTGCTATCATATGGCTTGACATGAAAATCCTAAAGACCAAAAAAAAAAAAAAAAAAAAAAAAAGAAAAGAAAAAAAAAGAAGATTAAAAATTAATAAATTGACTCACACGGTAGGGGCAACAATCAACACTTGTAACACTTGAACAGTGATACATTCCCATATTTAACTCAATGAGCTTCCTTCATAATCAAAATTACATTTATCTACTGAATCCTGCTTAAACCATAATCTACTAAAAAAAAAAATCACCTACATTATATACATTGTACATGTGCATGGAGCCTTGCCAGCCATACTACCAGGTAGTGAGGGTGACTGTAGGAGGATCATCTTCTAACAACTTTCAACATAGGCGAGACGATAATAAGGTCATTCATTAACAAACCAGACAACCAAGAATAACCATTGAACTAAAGCTTCTGAGTCATTATAGGGGCTGCAGGCACAGTATGACTATTTGGTTACCAGACTACATGCACAATAACAAATTATGAAATAAATTCGGTAAATAAATTCAATGCATTCATGTACAGTACAGATTTACGCATACATGAAGATATATAATCCTGTAGTACATGTTTGAAAACCTGTTGGATTAGAAAATAATTCAAGTTTCCAATTCTTCATAACAAATTATGTAATTTTGGATCATTTTAATTTTCTAGCTTTCAAATGGCTCAATGGGTACAATACCCAAATGCATCACCACAAAATAATCATAATTCTTATCTTCAGGGCATTATCAAAACTGCCAAATGTGCTATTTTTTATAAGAAATATTTACATTGCTACAATATCTTGAATATAGAAAGAACTATATGTAGACATCAGATTGGCATGCTACTGCGCTAGTGACCTCTGACACCTTAGGTCAACACCAGAGATGAGTTTTATGACAAAAAGGAACAGGTGTGATATGGATGTGTTGGAACTTAGACAAAGTGCAGGTGTAATAATATACTGAGAACCGATATACATGTATACCCTGAATTGATACAAGCATAGTTTTTTAAGTTACAGATTAACCATGGTTTAGAACTTATTAAAAGGAGAAATCAGCTTGGACTTTCCCTAAATTATAAAAAAACACAAACATTCCCCTCCCCCACTTCAAACATAATGAAAAAGCATTCTCATATTCTCAGCAACATTGAATACCAGGTAGGTTCTGAAAACCTAAATTCAAGGTTTTTCATCAAGTTTTTTTGTAAAACAAACACACACCTTTACAAACTTCTTAATTATGAAGATCTATCCAAAAGAAAAGGGATGCCCATAATTTTTCCTGAAGTTATATCTGATTAAAATTGTTGCTAAAAAATCATTTACACTAAAAATATTTGTTGATAAAAGATAATAATGTTAATCTGTATCTGCATACATGTATTTCAACTTCAGCTATTAATTTGTGATTAAAAAAGACTTTAGCATCCCGTTAGGCTCTTCATATTCAGGTCATGCACATTTCAGTTGTGCATACCTAATGAAAAGTCTGGTGAAACACCCCCCCCCCCCCCACCTCAATCCCCAGTAATAACTCTGGTGCTCAGTTAACACAACTTCCATTTCTGGGGTTATCTAATACATCAGTCACATCACAAAACTAAAACACCAAACCAACGAAACATTGGCCGTTCAGGCTATTGCAATTAGCCAGCCTTCAGTAGATCTGGTATCGGTCTTGTTCATTGCCTCTATGACTCAGGTATTGAAGGAACCTTTCCTGCTATTTAGAGGTCAGCGACCTAGTATGTTGGAACCAGCTGACCTGGGAGGCATTTCATCAAAGGACTTGTCGGATATTTTATCCGACAAATTTGCTCTCAGCCAATCAGATGCAAGCATTTCAGTAGCTTATAACAGTTTGTCGGATAAAACGTCCGACAAGTCCTTTCATGAAACGCCCCCCAGACCAGGGTCATACCCTCTGGGTTGGCCTGGGGGGGGGGGGGGGGGGGGTGTTTCACAAAGAGTCAAGTAGACTTAAGAGTCGTACTTAAATTCTTAGTTGCGTGCAGTATATTACGCAGCATCTCATTGGTCACATCATGATCCGGGGATGCGTGCCATTGAGAAGTCTATCAATGATATTGACTGTTAAAATACAGGAAGCACTTAGAGTTTAAGTGTAACTCTAAGTCTACTTAGGCTCTTTGTGAAACACCCCCCCCCCCCTCTTCCTCCCCTCTGGAGTCAGACTGACCTGCTATGTACACTAGACTGCAGCTTTATTTTAGATCATGCCAATCAATTTTAGTACAGCAGTTATAAAAATACTCGGTGTTTTTCACTGATTTTCATGCGCTGTGTGAACCCTAACTAACAAAGCGACATAAACGAAACAGCGAGTTAGGAATTCTTTGGAATAAGAACTTGAAACGATATTGAGAAAATATGTTAGTCGGTAAAAATGTGTAAATATGTTAAATGTAATCTAATTTTCGATCATTCTGTGCATATTCATTACATTTCGTTGGAATCTTTGTCATTGCTTCCTTTAACGAGAGGACACACGGAAATGATGGCTATAGCACTGAACCTTGTTCATTGACCCTGCCAAGGATCCAGGGTGGTTAAAACAAACAAATAAATGGGTACCCTCATGGTTTGTGGCATTATTTATCACATGATCAGATGCAGGTCATGTGATCAGTCACATGTCAGGTCTCTTTAACATCAACCCTCTTCAGTTTTTCATTTTTTAATATTATCTGGCCGGTCACCTCATACCAAAGGACGTTAAAAAATGGTAGTTGCTGCTTCCCTGTTTGGCGTTCATCAAGAGGGGGGATAGAGCAACGTCCTTCTGGCGCTGCTCAGCGGCTGCCGGGCCCATGAGAAAAGGGGAAAAACAAATATCCGGTCATCTTTGTTTGGGACAATAAAACTTGGAGCATTAAAAAAAAATGACATTAGTTTAACAACCAGAAATGAGTCAACCAGTCATGGGGCAGTGTCATTAATTTTGTTTTAACATACATATTTCTACTTTATTTTTATTATTCAAGGACTGCTATTTCCTCTATTTTCTGTCACAATCATCTATCTTCAAGGAACCTACTTCTCTCTAAGAAGTATGTCAAACGACCTCCACTTTAGAATGACTCATTAATGTCCGAATACATTCATGTATGCATCATTAATTCACATGGAAAATTTTTGCAATATCTCTGCAACATTATAAGCGTGCAGGATTTATCATACTTTTTCAGTCCTAACCTACGATGTAGTCAAAAGGAAGCTTTGTACGTCTCATTTCCTTTACACATGGCCTGACAAATAAACCGCATTTAAAAATCAACTTTGACTTCCAAGAAAAACCAGTTTCTTTTCCTTGCTTAACAAACAAGAGTTAAATGAACTGCGGGTTATTTTTCATTCTGAGCATTAGTTTTCCTATGAAAACCTTGAATATTATTGAATACAGCTGAATATGGTTAGGTGAAAACACTTTTAGAGAGTTCATTTTCCTTGACACTTTCAACATGGTCTACTGTTAGCCTGCAGTGTATGTGTGTTGATGGGTTTAATAATTTTACAAACGAATCACTCTTGAACTTTAGGGAAGGATTATGGCATTCCATACTGTAAATCATCTAATCCTTGATTAATAAAAAATGGGAGACAGATTGTATGCAACAACATATACACTGTGCAATGTGGTATTAAAGTGTTTGCGTCAACATGATAGAAAGACTTTAACCTTAAAATTTCTCCCTAAATATTTCATTTTTGTAGCATATCAAAGAAGAGAGGATGCATGTGATAATTGGGAAAATTTGGAAAAACAATGATGTAATATTGTAGAGGGGTTGGTCAAGTTTCACAGTCAACATTTAAATGTCATGTCAATACAATGTGAATCTAGCTACTGCGTTTCATTTTGTTCAGGATATTAAAGTACACGCACAGTGTATGTATCAGCTCGAAGTGTGTTACACACTGCAAAATAATTAAAATTGTATTCTTTGTTTGATTGAGTGAGAAATTTATTTGAGGACAATAATAGAGTTAGAGTTAAATCATTACTGATTTATGAACTAGAATATGCCATCTTACTCATTTTGTTGAGAACAATTAGCTTTCTTATGTACAATTTATCATACCATTTTGATAATCTTTTCAAGAAACATACCCTTTAAATTTCATATAAAGTAGTGAGCAAATGTTTACACACTTGGCTGTATGCCAAAAGTATAATATCATGTCACTATCAATCGTAACTATCTTTATCATTATTTGATTATAAAACAAATGAAGGGCATATAAAATTGTGTCTGCATATGTTGTATTGATAATATCTCTATCCATGTTTGAACAAAAACAAGCCAGCTGCCAGACAGCTTTTAATTCTCAAAATATTGCATGCTACTTATAGATAAATCATTCAGCGTTCTTACAAATTTTGATTGGGCAGTCTACAAATCACACATTGCTTTTTTCTGTTTCATCATTAATATTACTTGCTATAGGCCTATGCTATGCCATCATCATCATCATCATTATTATTATTATTTTATTTTATTCATTTTTTTTTTGTGGGGTGGGGGGAGGGGGGGGGGTGGAATAGGAGTGTAATCATGTAGTTGATAGCAGTATATATAGCCCTCCCCCTAAAAAAAAAAAAATAACAAAAATTAAAATTACTCTTATCGGTGACACAACTTATTACTTAGCCAGGAACACTGAAAATACGACCTTGGGCAATTCATTTCTTGGTGAGAAAAAAAATGAGGACATTTCTTGGCAAAAAAGCAAAGAAACAAGACAATGACCAGTTTCTCACATTCTGTCTTACTCTCATAGTATGATTAGCATGCCGGAGAAGCGTGAGTATGTTTACTCTATGTTCTGATAAGGATGCCTTTATTTCATAGTGGGAAAGGTGTGAGAGTTACGAAGTGTTGCCAATTTGCCCTTGAGCATGCCCCTGACTTAGTTTAGTGATGGGAAACGGGGCGGATATTGGATTCCATCAGATAACCTGCAAATCAAATGCATCCGCAACAGGTATAGGTAAACTATATTGAGCGCCTTGAGCTATTTGCCCAAATTGATCTACATACTGCTTCATACACGTCTATAAAAACCCAACAACCAACTACCCTGTGAGGAGGATATGAAAACATTCATGTGTACGAAAAAAAACCCATGCAATTATCACATTTATTATTAAATTTGATTATTATTTTGAATTAATGGTTTTGAGTCAACCATGAGAATAGATGTATTTCATGATTAGTGCAAAATTTACCTGGATGACCTTGAAATATGATAATTCCCTCTATGATATTGCACATCAATACCCATTAATTACAAGGCATAGGACTGTTGCCTAAATACTGTCATTTATGTCAACAAATTTTCATAAATTGTGATAAGCTTTAAATATTGACCATCCAAAATACTAACATGGAATGGCTTTTCTTTCGTGTGACACAAGGATTTGGACTTGGGTACTGATTTGTTCAATATGCTGATCCCAGTGGAGACCATTCAAGGTGTATTACCTGTTGATTGTTTCACAGAAGAGAACAATAACATCCTGCATGGTGTCGTACTCCTGTGCTGATTTGACAGGTACCATGGCACTCACATAGCTTAGCTCAAACTCAGCAAATACATGGTCGAACTTCTTTAGAGCCTCTTTTACCTAAACAATGAGAACAGCAAGAAATAAAATAATATGGTTTTTAGTGATATTCAAACATAAAAATACAATTCACATCAAGATTTTTACACAAGAACTGCTGAATGGAAAAACCACTTGACAAATGAGTAGTTATAAATAATGAAAACAATGACGATCAGAAATAGTGAGCATTTTCCCTCTTGTTCATGCTTATAATTTTCACTTCGCCTCGGCTATGTGTTTATTCTGGCCCTTCACTCTGATAAGTATGAGACTTAATTTATCTGTTATAAGTCTTTATTCAAGGCTCGTTGTTTTAATAAGAATATTGAAATAAAAATTAAACTAAAACTGTTTATTTCCAGAAATATTGATTTGATCTTTTGCCTTATTGCATGTAATCGGTATAGAGGAAGGTATACCTTTTGTGGGTAAGAGTTAAGGTTCTTGTAGCTTTGGTCTCTGAGCACGGCCCTCAGGCAATCCAGACTCCTTGTCAAGCACCGAGCTAAGGGACGTAGGGCAGCACTCTCAATCTCTCGGTTCATGATAGTAGAACCTGCAGCAAGGCACTGGCAAAACAAAGCAGTATGAATAAAGGGATTTGGTAACTTTCAAAAACAGGAGCAAATAGATCAAGATGAATAAAATTATACTGCTCTAACAGCAAAAACAAACTACTGAAAGTTTCAGTTCAAATGGAAGTCTTAAAACAGTTTAACAAACTATGCTAAGCATACAGCCGAACACAAGTTAATTTACTACCCCACTGTTGCAAGCTCAGCAGGCCGCTAGGGACAGGGACTACACAACAGGATATGCGGTGTATGTTGTGCTGTGTAGAAAAGCACATGGTTTTCAAACCCATTCGGGGATGGGTTTAAAAATTTGAGTATGAACTCAGTGATATCTCGAAAGTAAAGCAAGCAATTTTTATTATTATTAATATCTGAAGTCACCAGAATTCCTGTACATATTTTATTTGAACCTACGAAAACCTGTTTTTCTTCACCATGATTTCATTGAGAGCTATTGCCTGCATGATCATCTTTCCAAATTGAGTAGGCCTATTTAATAAGATGGTATTGATATCAAAATTGTGCACTTGGAATAAAATACCTTTTAAAAAAATCATGTCTGCATCCTTTAAATGTATGAAACCCATACAAGATTTATAATGAAATAAATGACTCAATTATTTTTAATGAGATTTTTTCTTCTCCAGAGAATGACAAGATGTTACATACTTCTGCTCCAAACCAGAGCTGGCCAGCCAAGCTGTCCTGAAGCACATCATCTGGAAACTTAGCCCTGAAATCTCGGCTAGCTCTGTTCTCAGCAATGGCCTCACTCATCAGCTGCTCAATAATACCTGTTTACATGGATTAGATAAAAGCATATTTAATATTGTGATTTTCATTTTATGTCAATCAATAAACCAACTCTAAAGCCACTTCTATCGGAAGAAATTTAACTTAATATGATACATAGCTTTTTACAAAACTATTTCCCTCATTTCACACATAAACAAGTATGGTCAGAGGTCCCTATGTGAGTTATCAAAGTAAATCTATCTACAGTATATAGAAAGTGGTTGAAAGGTTGGAATTAAGAATTCCATTTTTGTTCATAATCTATGGCGACTCTGAGAAGACAAAAATTAAAGTAAAGCACCTGTACTTTGTTCCTCATGAAATCTTAAAATAGACGCTTCGAATCTGTATCAATATTTTTATTTCTGCTTTCTTAGTGTTTTCTACAAAAACAGTTTCATTCCCTACCTAAATAAAAAATAAAACTATTTGATCTAGATGCTATCTTGGGAATGAAAGATTGTCAAAAAAATTGGGACAATCTTTGGGATTGGGCAATTTCCTCTCAATATCAGAGAATTTTGCTCAATCATACGAAACACTTTAAAAGGTCCTGGACTGAGGTCTCATATTTTGTTTTTCATATTTTACTTCAATGCTATCACTATAAAAATACTAATGTTGACAGAAGTTTTATTTCTCTGACGCAAGCAAGTGTGATAATGATCCAATAATCGCAAACTTTAAACACAATTGGCTTTCTTCCATATCTGATACATAAACTTCACAAGTTCACCATGATGATAATGTAACTATAAGGTTAGGATATCAAAGCTCCATCAAAGTGAAAAGTATTTGTTCCTGTTATCTATTTCTTCTTCATTTTAATCTCAGTATCACAGAGCACACCTTTCTAGACCAAATCCTGCTCTTCCGCAGTTGCATTACTAGTCCAATTTTGGACAAAGTTGACAGGGATTTGAACTGGTAAGTCGTGACATAACCTCCAAATCGAAACCTAATCTTAAAGAAAAAAAAAAAAGAAGGTGAATGGTCACTACCGGTTAATCTTGATTGAGGATGTACCCTTGTCAAGAGGCTAGTCTAGGGTAAGATGGGCTATTAAAGAGATCCGCAAGGTCTGTCACCGGTGATAAGGGGATCACGGATCATGTCTAGGGATATCCAGGGATATTAATGGGAAGGTTTGTCCTTCCTGTAGATGTCAAGTAGGCAATGAACACTCTTCCTCCAGATATCACACCGAGGAACTCTCTATTTGTCCAGGCGTTTCCGATCACCCTAAATTGCTGTTTCGATATTGATTAGTTTTTAATTGATTTTGGTGACTTAATCATGATGTCAGAATGTTTTTACCTCTTTAAAACCAAATTTTTACACAAAACATTTTTTTCATGGTTTATGTTTGTAATAATTTACACCACTAGCAATTCCAGTGAATGGCCAGATCTTGGAGAGTTTTAGTCATTTCTGTGGTTTACTTAAAAGACAGAAGATCCCTGAAGACAGAGATGCATTTTTCCTTTTAGATAATCTTAAAAAGCATTCATACAGACTTCTATAGAAGTTCTTAGAAACTATGAAGAAAATCCCTTTGCAACACTGCTAATGCTGAAGCTACATAGTATTATTTAAAACTAAGCAGATTTTTCACTATGATCCACGATGAAGGTTAGTATTGTATTATAAAGTTTGTAGATCAAGGTATATGGTCTTAAAAACATATGTGCTAGGCAGACCTATAGGTACATGTACATGCAAGCCATCTTTTATTATGCCTGGGAATTAAGGAAATAAAATTTCAAAGTGATAGAAAACAAAAGGGCTTCTTTACGGCTCAGAGGGCTATTCAAGCTACAAAATGTGAGATCTAGAGGCATTATTCTAGGTTCCCCTTGTATACAGTCTGTGTCAAATAAAATGGTACAAGTGGAAAATATTTTTTTGTATCAAAACCTGGTATTGTTTGGTATTTTCATAAAGCAGGAATATCAGACTTTCTTCTGCAATTTTTTTTTCGTCACATTCGGTTCTGTAATTTTTGAGATATGACCAGTTTTCTCCAATGAAGAAAAAAAAAAAAAAAAAATCAATTTTTCGCACGATGTCCCATGCCGTTGTATATAGCTTTCGCATAATGGCCCTGAATTCAGCGCACCAGAACAATAGAAGCGCATAATTTCTATTTGTTCCTCGTCGCACAAAATTTAGCATAACTTTTGTTTTACGAAAGCAAATTATACAGAACAAAGTGCATCAGCTAGGAAAATCCTTTGGCTTTAATTTGGTACCACGTACATATATTATTTGAAAAGATTTCACATCTAAATTAATTTTCCCCAGACTGTACCATTTATTTTGACACAGACTGTATATTATTTGCCCTGATGCAATTTCTATCTGTTTTCAATGGTTCGTTGATATCATATGAGGAAGGATAAAGGAACAGATGGTGAACTACTACAGAGAATCTGGGTTATGTTTACTCGCACAATAAAAATGTAATAATAATAGGTGGATCTATAATTATAAAGTGCTTTTTGCCTTAGGGTACAAATCCATAATATTGCCAACATGTACATAAAGGCTATCAAAAGAACATGCTCTAGCATTAAAGGAATTTCCTACAAAAGTTCTGTAAAGTTGATCGAACACGTTTCCCTTGTTTTCTCAATAAAAGTACTTGTATGTGTAAAAGGGCCTCAAGGCATGTGTGTTGTCATCACGTGTAGAGAACCAGAAAAGTGTTGTATTATAATGCATATTATTTGTATTTAAAGGGGAATCCAACCCAAGGAGAGAATCAATCTTACAGGAAAGAGGAAAATGAGAGGAGCAATCTAAAAAAAGTTTCATCAAAATCGGTTAATAAAATAAGAGAAGTTATGGAAGTTTGAAAAGTCTAGTTGTTCCTTCTATGGGGATCCTCAAATTGGCATCATCGGCTTCAAAATGGCCGATCTTATGGACAACTCTCCATTTGTTTTGTACACAAATTTTCAGATTTTCCCCATTTTCTTTCAAAATATGTCTTCTTTACTTCTGAGCTCAAAATATGTCATGGGAAAATATATTTCACACAACATATGTTTAAATCAAATCATTTAAACTCTAAAATCATTTTCTTCCAGTGTGAATCATTGTCACCATGCGTGTATTTGGTAAATCCATCACTGTACGAGTTAAGTTTCCTGCATTTCTTGACCCGGTTTCCTGTAGTAGTGTAATTTTTCCACTTTCCATGCACAACCTTCGTGATCAAAGTTTGCTCTGTGGCCTATCCCTGGGATTTCATTTACCCAACCCTTTCCATTGATTCATAGAGGAAGACAGCAATAGGGTAGAAAATATTTTAGGTACATGTTGTACATGCTTGAATGGTGAGAAATATTAAAGGTGATAGATAGACAGAACAAGAGAGAGATAGAAGAGAGAGAGAGAGAAAGAGGACTGAAAGAAAGTCTAGATTAGAACGAAATAGATAGAAGCTTCAGAGAGGCTGTTAGCACAATAACAAAAATTGAAGCAAGAATGATAAAATCCCAACGAAAAAAGAAAGTTTAGTTCAAATTATAGGAAAGATTGACCACAATTATAAAAAAAAAAAATCAAATATCAAAATGGGGTAGCAAGAAAGACGTACTAATAGAGGGAAGGAGAGAGGAAATTTAGGATCAAATTGGGGAAAGCAGAGACAGAGAAATAGAGAGCCATGATCCAGTGATAGAAAGATGTTTAGACGGAAAATGAGTGGCTTCAAATGACTTCCTTTGAAAAGCGCTGGTTTGTTTGGTCTACTACCAGATGTACATCCAGAGGAAAATCATTTAGTGATATCAAGCATGAATTCATGGTCTGAAATAATAAACATGAGCCTATCACCTAGGTAAGTATTGCATCAAGGTATGCACACTCAGGTTCAAGTGAGTTCATCCCCATTTGGAACATTCCCATATTCTGAGAAAATATAGGTACCGGTACACACTGTACCAGTATCCAGATTTTTTTGCTTCTCTCTGGTTTGACATGTAGACCATTGTACCAACATTATCAAAAGCCTACAGCAAGTGGTACACAATTTTTTCCCTCTGAGCTTCATGAATTCCACTTATTTGTCCCATACAAAGCATGAACCGTCCAATGTGTAAGGGATATTGGACTGCGTGCACATATTGGTAGGCCTACAGGTACACTGTACAGCTTTTATTTTGTAATATAGGGCCTACAATTGAAATGGTGATGCGACATTTGCTTGGTGACAATCGCTTCAAAATTTATTTTGCATGCAGTAAGATGAAGTGAAGGGTTGCATTAGAGTTTTAC
The DNA here is from genome assembly GCA_940671915.1 of Paracentrotus lividus. Classification (NCBI taxonomy): domain Eukaryota; kingdom Metazoa; phylum Echinodermata; class Echinoidea; order Camarodonta; family Echinidae; genus Paracentrotus; species Paracentrotus lividus. Next base: position 29,450,498 of record CALNVZ010003432.1, read on the forward strand.
CCCCCCCCCTAAGCTTTAGGGTTTTATTTTACAATGAGGAAAGGGTGATACAGGGTAGGGTCTAAGGCTAAAATTAATATTTCGATTATTATTCTTGACTGACCGCAAGGCAATTCTGGCAGGAGCAAATTTCATGGTACCCTACAAATACATATGTACACATGTACATGTATATATGAACAGTCTGCAATGCACATGTACCATTAATTCTATCATGATAATGCACATGAAAGTGCACTGCATACATGTACACACTACACGTACGAGTGCATTAGCCTACATGTACCAAAGGAACGATCAATTTCACCGTACATACAATGTTAACTCGTTGGTTCTAATACAGTATGCACATGGAAATCTAAAAACAACCCTCTAAGCCTAATTATTATAGAAACCATTTGTAATGAGCAGTGGTGTATTTTCTTGGAATGAATACTGAAGATCTGAGTGGGAGGGTGGGCGAGCAACAGACAACTTACAATCCATCTGCTCTGTCTGTCAACCTACGCACTATAGAATCCACTCACTTTGCTCTACCTCATTAGGCGCTGCTGCACTAGCTCGAGCTAAAAAATACTGCGCTATTTGGTGGATCGGGAAAAAAAAAAACCCAAAAGAAACCGGTCTTGCACTACATGTAGCTCAAGCTATTTAAAAATTTCGCATTAACGACCTGACATGACCTTGAACAAACAAGCCCGATGCGTATTGCACAACTGGTAACTAAAGCTAGAGTATACATGCACAGGTGCATGATTTCGGATTTAGCTCGAGCTAGTGTAGCACCGCGCGAAATAGCGCGCTATTTCATGCTAAAACCGCAAACCAGCTCGAGTTTGTTCTAAAAAACCTAAGATGACTCTGGCTTGGATTTCCTCCAAATTAGCACGCTGTTTGACCACAAAGTCGGATCTGCTCTGATCGAGCTAATTCATCGGATCACACATAGCGCGCTATTTGAAATAGCTCGAGCTAGTGCAGAACCGCCTATTGAGCATTTCATCTCCTTATATGTGCACAGCTACATTGTACGTGTACATGTAGGTTATTTTACTTTGAAGCAAGGATAAATGCTACATGTAACTCTTTTATGGTTTCGCAAACCATTCTCATTAAAATATTTATCATTTGTTGTGTCTAGTGTTTTATCTACTCAACATTCAACTACTCTACTCTACTCTATTCAACTATGTTGCTGACATCTATATTTAATTCCAAGTACATATACTTGAATACAAAAGGGAAGAAAAAAGGTGGACATAAACGAAAAATATGTTTCGCAAAATCATTTTCTGTTGAGGCTGTGATATCCCCCGCCCCACCCAACCTCCAGTTTCCATTATCCATTCATTTTGTTAGAAATGACCCCTCATCATTATAGAATCTGAGGACCTACAAACTTTTCTCATGTTACATTTTTTTCTACATTTCTACTGTATTTGGTTTACATTTTAAGCTTTGTTCAAATTATTTTATTTTGTAAAAGAAAAATAATACTAGTAATATTGGTGATGATAACAATTACAATAAACTACTGACCTAAGACTTTATCTTGGCATATCCTAAGCTGGTTGACGAGCACGGTGCACCGATCCGGGTCTTGCCTCCCATCAAAGCTATCTAGCTCGTGAGATACAGAGTTTAATTCTTCATCAGCAAAGTAAAACTGTGCTAGAAGCTGGCTGTCATTTTTCTGGAATACACAATGAAAACAATGGAAAGATTAATAATCTTTTATAATGAAAAGCAAGATGAATTTTCAAAATACATGCAGTAAATACAAAAAGAAAAAAATAGAGACAATTTTCTACTTTCATCAAATTTCTTTAAAATTGTCCTTTTTTAAATTTAACCTAAATTTGAAAAAACAAAAACAAAACAAAACTACAGTCATTAAATTAAAATGATGTATCAATTTATCGTATGTACATGTAGGCCAATATGCACATCCAGTTACACTCTACATTTTGCCAAATGCAGACAAAACATTTATCCGATTGTTATTGCATATTGATTACATTCTGGAATCTCTCGTCTTTCACGCTTTCTCTCTCCATGAAAATAATTATCAAACTTCCACTTAACAACAACAACAAAGATACTTTCAAAGTGACTTTCACTCACTATCACAGTTCAAATGGGCTATCAAACAGATGATATACGGCAAGTTGATTACAATGAAATGAAAATAATTTATGAACGATCAAAGTCCAGCGTGACCTCGTATCTGTCATTTAGAAGTGACCACTTTTCTTTTCGTTTTTTCTCTGTAAAATTATATACGTCACGTACCATTCATAAATTACAAGTTCAATATAGTCTGTAAACCATATTGAATGCTATCAAGCACTTCATGTCAATGCTTCATTGATTTCAATGACATGGAAATTTTCCCCTTTGTTGTTTACAAGTGATCAAAGTCCAGTCATGACCTCAAAGCATTCTAATAGTAATTCCTACAGCTTCTCCTTTTTTACTATTATTTACCAAATCATTGATCCTTGTACCAGAATGATCAAATATTCAGATATCATTCATGATTTACAAGTTCACCGTTGTCTGCAAATCTAAGTATATTACATGACGTTTAAAAAAAAAATGTTTCGACTGCATCATTGATTTCAAAGAGATGGAAATTTTCCTTTGTTGCAGAGATCAAAGTCAAGTTGTGACCTCAAGACACAGATGTATTTGACCCATTTTACTTTTACTATTCTCTGTCACATTTTCAGGTACAATTTATTACTTACAAGTATAAACGGATAGTACTTGTTGACAAAAAAACAAAACAACAACAACAAAAAAAAACAAGAAAGGTTCAACTTTACATTGTATAATCATTATATTTCTATGACCAATTTTGACAATATGAAATATACGACAAATGCACACACACTTCACATGCAAAGCTAATCCAACAACAACATTTTTGTATGTAATTTTCATTTGGCATAAAAATAGCAGGAAGTCCTAATCATTATTGTATCATTGTATTGATAAGTGATCAATCACAGGCCATGCCAGACATGTACAACCAGTGGGGTGTAACACAAAGACTTACGATTGATTAAAAGTTACGATTGATTTTTTCTCATTAGTCTCATCATGGACAGGATGCTCCAAAGTTGATGATCTTAATCTTAACCATAGCCCTAACCCTACTCTTAATCATATCAAAATCCTAATCCATGACTGTACCTGGTTTTCAAATGAGGTTACCAAGAAAAAAAATCAATCGTAACTTTTAATCAATCGTAAGTCTTTGTGTTACACCCCACAGATAATGTAGATAATGAAAATTGAATTGGTTCGCATGTGTTAACTTGTCACGTGGCTGTCGTGTAACAAATTGGTAAAATAATTAATCACGTGACAGGCCAGAAACAATTACTCATACCACTGTAAAAATACATTATATCTACTTTCAATAGATGTACGAACTACATGGACACATTAATAATCCAGCGAGTAATTGATACAGTGCATTGGGAAAATAAGGTGTTTTTTTTTTTGTATGTATTAAATTCCATTATTATTGTGTTTTCAGAAAATTTACATGTATATAAATTCTTATTGAATCAAATGTAATCAACACTGAATGGACAATTAATAATCAATGATCAGCCAAACTAATTGTTCTACCTACAATCGACGTAATTGCTTCAGAATATGCCTAAATTAATGAGAGTAATGCTACAAAAATGTAAATAGCAGAAAATTTTGTGCATCCAAATATAAGATAGCGGTATCTCTTGAAGAGCAAAATTTTCCATTTTTTGAAGAGAGCAGATATGAGCTTTAATTAGATGACCAGAAAATACCAGTCTCACCTAGCCGCAAGGTGCAGCGAGCCATGTAATTACGAAGCCAAAATGCCAGGTAGCGAGCAGCAGACTTTATGGGATGAGCGTTATTAAATCATGTACATGTAGTACCCTGCAATTATGCACAAAATGTGCCAATACATGCAATAGAAGCAGACCTTCATGGGACTACATACACATGGGCGATTCTACAGTAACGGGCGGTTCTACGGTAACTGACGTTACCAAAACATAACCATTTCTAAAGTGTTTGTACTGTAATTACATAAATAAGAATACATTGGTTTTCAAATTGATACAGCTTAAAGATAATCTAGAGTAGTAGTCATGATGAAATAAATCAAAACATTCTTGTTCATACCAAAAAAATCTCAAGCTTAGGAAATAAATGCTACACACCAAAGGAATTTAGAGAAAATTGCGAATTTGCTGAGAAAAGAGCAAAATAAGCATAATTTCTGTACTTGGACGGCCCGTCCAAGCACATGCGTGATTAACACGGCCACGTGGAAAGTCTACGGGTATATCATGTGCACGCGATTCGCACCGGATCTGTGTGTGTATGTTGTGCCGTGACGTGTGGCGATATAACGGTCTACTCGAAGTCTCAATTTGACGGACTTATTCGATATTTTTTCAACATTTCTTCTGAAATCATTATCGAAACGTGAATATAATCTTGTGTAGGCATATATATATGTTAATGGAACAACGTGAGGACATATCTTACAGATTCTGTAAGAACTAAAGCTTAGCTTTAATAAGTTGATGATAGAAAAGTAATTGTGCAAAAAAATTTCCACCCAAACTCCACTTTGTATGAAACGGCAAGCAAAAATGTGTCCGTAACTGGTGTTACAAAAAATGTAACGTCAGTTACCGACACGATTGCCTGCCGTTTGATATCAAATGCAGTTTGGGTGAATTTTTTTTACACAATTCTCTCCCTATCTTTAACTTAAAGCTGTATCAATTTGAAAACCGATGTATTCTTATTTATGTAATTACAGTACAAACAACTTACAAATGTGTTTTTGTAACGTCAGTTACCGTGGAATTGCCCACATGTATCCTCCACGGGTGGAACAAGATTGGAGGCACATCAAGGTTTCCACTATATTAAGAGAACAAAATTCTGCGACTTTTCCTTGATGGATTTCAAAATTCCAGTATAATTTTTAACCTATTTCAATCTAAACCCCTCACAAAAAGTTTGGGTCATTATTAATTTTCAAGTACGCTTTAGTTTTTCCTGACATTCATACCATTGGAAAGATAATTTATTCCCCTTTCTATTGATATCCTATTTGTAATGATTGTGTCATGCTTCAATGCACATAATATCAGAATACGGAGAAAAGTAAAAAGTCTAACGTTGCAAATTGCATTTATCAAAGTGAAGTTCCGCAACTCAACTTTAGGCTCTGAAAACTTTTGGGGTATAAATCTAATTTTTATTGAATTTTTATACCATTGTCAAAATTCCTCTTTTCAATGACACCCTAATCGTAATGATTGTGTTATTTTTGCATGCACAGAACACCTGAATGTTAGGACAAGTCAGAAGTTAAATGTTGCAAATTGAATGCCTATTGTGAGTATTATTGTCTGTTGCGACAATGCATTTCACAACTTTTTACTTTGCATTATATTCATGAGTTATGTGCATTCAAACATGATGTTACATTGCAAATAGGGTATCAATATAAAGAATAAAGGAACTTTTTAATGCTATAAAACTTAATAATGATTACAAACCCACATTGAAATGTATCAAGTTCAGAGTTGTGTTACAGAAATTTAAACTATAAATTATCTTTCGCTTTGCCATGTAGTCAGGGGTTCTGTGGACCCAGGCATGACAAATTACGTATCAATCAAGAGAGTAATAAATGAACTTGACAATGGTATACATGTACATGTAAGATTCAATAAAAATTGGAAAATATCCACAAAGTTATCAGGACCTGAAGTCAAGTTGCGGAACTTCAATGTGATCAATGTGAGGGGTTTATTTTGAAGTGTTGGGGCATAACACACTGACACTCCATATCAAATTCCCTGATTTTGAGGCATTTTTCTCAAAATTCTATTCAATGAATCCAATGATCGGGGTAATAATATACTGTAAGCGCTTTGGTCAGGTATAAAGCGCTTTATAGCAAACCGGTAATATTATTCAGTCATATATCATTTTCAGTATGTAGACCAGTGAGTATACTACAGGACAAAAAATGTTCTGTACAGTATCTAAAGAGTATAGAGTACCGAAGTGTGATGTCATAACGGTGGTGTTGTCATGGTTGCTGGTTCTAAACAATCTTGTGTTGAACAATACCAACAATGATTGCACCGAAACCTGTTAGTGTATATGCCCGAGTCTAGCCCGTTGCTGGACAGCATTTAGGCTGAAGCTCATGCACAGGCTTTTTTGTTTAGAACCAGTAACTGGGACGACGGGTGATTATGGCGTCAACACTTCGGTACTCTATAATCACAGGCAGGGAACATGCTCAAATTGTCCACATTTTTATTTCTTTTGAGAAGTAGCATCATGATCATTTTTTTTTAAATACAAGAGAGAAGAACATTTGCTGGCCTGGACATTAATTCCCAACCCTTAGGCGATGATTCAAACTAAACTATTACTTTGTCTGTATGTCTGGGCAGAAGTTACACATGCCATAGCAGCCAAATAAATGGACTCGGGACTACATGTAGGAAACCATTTTCCTGTGACTCATAGAATACTGCCGATACAGCCAAAAACTATCTTCCGTTCCTTAAGTATCCAAAAGCCTTGTAATTCAATCAAACAGCCAAAATATCTTCTCTTTCCCCCCATCACAATTGAAGGTTTCAACCTCTCATGATCAGATTATCCACCAATCTCCTGGGATCGAAGGCTACCATAATATCAGGTCAAGGGTCGCAGACACTCTAACACTGCAAATATACATTAATGCATTTTTTGCATGTTCCAATGTCATTGGCACATTGGAATTGAAGAGCAATTCAGTTTTTTTTACATCAAAAGTCTATGAGAGCTTTGGTATTAAAAAAAAAAACACAAACACACAAAACACTATTTAAGCGCATTAAAGGGCAATGCAAAAGAATGCTCACTATTAAATTCAAAAAGAGCTCTCTAGCTGCTACTCCTGCAATTTTGTTTTTAATCAAGGGTCTTTACACTCCATCAAGGGCATAAAAGAAAAAATACATTTTGGGGACAGTCATCAATCCCCCCCCCCCAAAAAAAAAAAAAAAAAAATAAATAAATAAATAAATAAATAAATAAATAAATAAATTTTAAAAAAAGATAAAAAAATAAATAAATAAAATATTTAAATAATTAACAAACATAAATACATGTAAATGAATAAATAAAAAATAAAAAAATGAATAACTAAAATAAATAGATAAATAAAAATATCTGTACAGCAAAATGGATAAAACTTGGTATTTAGTTCAGGGTAAATGTACACGTATCAGGGAATTATTCATTCAACTTCCTGTTTCTTTTTCCATTACAAATGTACCTGAATTTATTTCATACATAAATCCATTTTTAATAGTAGATAAGTTCAAGGTCATTTTCTATAGACTTCTAATTCCCAAGAATCATGAAGATAACAAAATATTTAATTTCACAGCCTGGAAACAGGAAAAGGAAGCAACAATCTACATCCCAGGCCAAGACTCTGAACCTGATAATAAGCTTTTGTCAACAAACTTACAAACCGCAAACGAGTGGAATTTTACCAACATTGAAATCTTGCTGGGAATCAAGTAGAATGTGAACTTGAAATGTGGATTGCTACATGTACATGAATGTATTAAAGGGAATCTAGTGTACTAGTGGGAATGTGTTGGAAAGATGAAGAAAATTATTGTGAGCTTTCCTGTTATTTTCATGCTATTTGGGAAGAATATCATGAAAGCTCCACAAGAAAAGATTGCTCTTCAGTTGCCCTAATAGTCATATACCAAAACAGCTGAATGTTTGGGTCCCGAACATTTTGTCTTGCACCATACATGCATTTCTGTGTAAGTGCATGTGACTCAAAGCTGAATTGGGTTTAATTTCTCATCATTTTGGTAATTCCAAAACCTCACAGCACAAAAATTAAAGCTTACGTTAACATTATCAACCTTTCCAAATCACTTTTAGACAACTGTGTCTTCCACATAATTTCAATGTCATGACCAGAACACTAGTTTCACTTTAAACTGCTGCATGTACGTGTACACGTTCATGTACATCAAATGTTAAATGTCACAAGGGTCTTTGGAGAATGTATGTTGTTAAGGTCCTTACGTCTCTGACTGATTCATAAGACTTACTAGATGGTGACCTGTACATATGTGATATAAATGTAAATATTTTGGTCCTGAATAAAGCTAGAGATCTACACACAATAGAATATATCTTTGCCTTACATTTGTAGTATACCCAGTTGTTGTATGTCCGGACAGGTTGGATATCCGGAAACTCAATTTTAACCAGTCATTTGAAAGGGTTTAAAATCAATATCTTTGAAGTTTTTCAGCACAAAATGTCAGAAAATATTGTGGAGAACAAATATTGATGGTGATAAGAAGTATTCAACATACATTTTCGGCTTAATCCTTAGATGAAAAACCAAGCTTAATTTTTGTTAAGTGTCCGGACATCGCACCCCCCATCCTACTGATGCTAGAGCCAGTACTTCACTTTCAATAAATATCGTTTTAAAACAATTGAAATGTTAGATACATGTACATGTATATAAATGTCAACTATTGTTAATAATAAATAGTAATAGTACAAAATAATGTGTTGAAACATCAAAAGCGATGGTACTATTTAGACCGTTTCTCTATTATTACAACCTCATACAGACTAGGAGTTCACAGCCCACAGTACAATGAAAGCATGGATCCTAGTTATTAAAGTTAACGTTACTACTACTAGTACATGTAGGATCCATGGTGAGAGTGAAGTCATTTTGATATTGTAAAGGTCAGGCTGTTTAAGGGAGGACATCCCCGGGGAGGGGAAGGGGGGGTCACTCAAAGACAAAAGTATTTCTCATTTGTTTTGTAGAATTTTTATACCCTTTTTTGAACATATGCCTCCTTGACTGGGATTGAGCTTGACAAAACACATTTGTAGATCCATCTTCTTTCTGCATTGTTCCATTGGGAGAAAACTAACGTAACTTAGACCTAACGTTATTCGTTAGTTCCCAGTGCAGTAGGATGGGGGTCCGTTGTCCGGACACTTAAGCAGATAAAAACATCATCTTTTGCTCTCGATTTTCTCAAAATTTGTGCAGTAAACAGCAGAAATATTTGCGAATATTTGTGCTTTGTTATATTGTCTGATATCTTTTTCAATCAAATAATGAAATACTAGTATTGATCACAAAGCTCCTAAAATTGCCGTCTTTGTCCGGACATACAACAACCGGGTATAGACTAATTGTAGGCCTACAACTGCAAAGTGCAAGGTCAATTTTGTATTGACCATGCTTAATATTATAAAGTGTAGAATAGCCTAAGGAAACAGCAAATTACCATCATAATTCATTTTCAGCAATCAGCTACCATAATCACAGCTCACATTAGGCACTACTCACACATCTCAACAAAGTGTCAGGCTAAGTTCTTAACTACACGAGTAACGTGGATTCTGAGTGCATCCATAAGCATATTAAGACCTTATTCATCGACATCTAAGTCATTATTAAAATACTAGCAGCAGTGCCCGTAGCAGCACAGTGGGTTAGGCACATAATACTCATAATTCTATTTTATTTTGATTGTTACCTATACAAATTTAATACCAACTTAAAAAAAAAAAAAACGATTTTCACCCGACCCAAGCCCATTTTTTTTTTTTTTTTGAAAATGTATATTAAAATAAAGAAGGAATGTTATGTTATCATAATTACATTATAAAAATGTTTCGATACCATGCCAGCAGTCCACCATAGATTTCATTACCTTTCCCTTTCTCTCTCTATCTTTCCGCTATACTTTCCCCTTATTTGTTTTAAAAAGAATAATATCGGCCTCCAAGAAGGTTGCATACCAATCACAGGGGATTGAGTTAAGTGCGTCCATTGGGTTTTTATTCTTTCCTCCCATTTCTATTAATTTTTTTAAATTTTATTTCTATTTTTATTTCTATATTTTATATTTGGTCGCATTTCATAAGTTGGGTATGCAAAAAGGGTGGAGGATGAACACTTTTCCACGCGGTGCCGTGGATAAATTGTTGCTATCGCAGCCTCATAACCGAATTTGTTGTGTAATATCTCATTTTGAAGCTAGAACTATAGCCTAATATATTACTATAGATTAGAACAATACAATATCAGCAACAAAAACTACAGCACATTAGGTTTGAAGTTACAGGGGTGGAGGAGCCGGTGGCTGCGGAGCCGGTGGCTGCGGTAAATGATAAAATGTTGAAATGTGATGCTTAACTCGTGATATTTGTTCATTTAAAGCATTTGTTGAATCAAATCTCACTAGTTAAACAACATAAAGTTCAAATATTTTCAAAAACAGACTTCAGGATTATATTTTTATGTCCCTCTAAGGTTAAATTCACAATGATAGGCCTAATTATGAACAGTTAATACGTAGGGAAATGTTGGCCTATATATGTATTCAACAACATTTTAATTTTTTTTCCCCCATCAATTTCAAAATATTGTAGATATCTAATTTCATTTTTAAGTTATTTATAAATAGTAAATGCTAACAACTGCATTTTATAAACTTGTCACATCTGGGACCTTTGTTGTAAAAGAAACATTTTTCTTCAGATGCACCACTAACCTTTTCATCATTGGTGTTAATTTGATTTACTTTGAAAATTATAGTTCTCTGTAGAATGTGATGAAACAGTATCTTTAGCCTCTCTGGGTGCTAATACCCTAATATAACAAGTAAGACCATAATGGAATACATTAATGATTACATCCTTGTCTAAAGTTACATCTGAAGCCCTAATGAAATTAACCAAAAACACTTTTGGACGGTAATGGTATTTACCATTTTACAGTAATCCAGGTGTTGGTTTGATGTTTCTTCATGTTCTTTGAGGTTGACAAGGAAAGCTTTCATAGTACTACTAGAAGTCTGATCATGAAGAGGCAGTCTATATTACAAAGATACTGTTGTTAGTGTTGGTATTTGAACTTGATGAGCTTGACAATGAATGCGGTGCTTGAAACTGCTTACATGTAGGCACACAGTATTGATGTTTTCACTCTTTTAATTTGAAGTACATTCATGAAGAAGTTATAGTCAAGCAGGTAAATTATGTAAAGTTAATTAAAATTAAATAACAACTTACATAATATGTATTTATGACTGTCAGGCCTCATATTTCTAGGTAGTTTTAAAAGCAAAGAACAAAAAAAAATCTCAAAATTTGACAGTTTGAAATATGCAGGATGAGATGTGCATTTAGCTCGATCTGCAACTAATAATTAGTAAATTGAGAAATTTGTTAATTATCTAATTTGTAAACTTTATTTATAGGACAAAATAACTTTGGTATCATCTCTTTTTTTTTATTTTCTTACTATTTATAATACTACATTTATTGCCTTTATGTTGTCATTTGATTCTTTCCTGATTTTTCCTATTTCGTTTTCTTAATTTTTTGTGCTCTATTTTTTTCTTTTTCAGACATTTCTTTTCTCTTTTGCTAAGATTCTTATTCTTGTTCCATATCACATCCTGTCATATTTTTACAGTTATGTTCCTATATTTTATTTTGTCTTTGTTTTATGCTCTAGTGTTTTCATTTTTCGTTTTTTTTTTTCATATTATTATATTTTTTTTATTTTATCTTTTCTTAATCTTGTTTATCATAATTTTCTTTGTTTTAGACCATTATAGTTATTTTTTACTTTTTATCTTTGCAAATAACTTTTCTACCGATTGTGTAGTCAGTTTGCCAGGCATGTAACCGCGACAGTCATTTTTTGGGGAAAATGTGAAATTAATCATCGTTAAAATTAGATGTAATTGATATGCATACAATAGCAGTTAACTACTTTTTTTTTGTTATGGATTTAATTATTGATGTTATAAGATTAAAACTGCAAAATATTAAGGTGATCGAATGTAGCATTAAATTTTGACACCATTATATGTGCAGCACGTCCAATTTGAGAAAAATGCATTTGAAAAACTCCTATTTACATAGACGTCTGTGTATTAATTAGCCGTTAATTAGTCATTTTAAGGAAAAAAACAAGCATTTTGGGACTTAAAACTTTTCATTACTTACAGAATGGTAATGCCTATAACATATAAAAAATAACTTTTTTGACCATTTTTACCCTGTTCGCAAATTGGACCAACTTATGACATGCGACCATTTGCTTTTCGATCACTTTTGCTTCCCCTTCAGTTCAGTTTAGCTCCCCTCTAAGGTAAATTTGAAGCCCCCTTAAACCCCCCCCCCACCAAATACGCGCATGTTGCTCATCGTTTTACTTTTCTTTTTCTTTTCCTTTCGTATTTGGCCCTATATATTTTTATATCTTATATCAGTTTGATTGAAGACACCTCATTTTCAGAAACGTATAAATTTAGATTGGAATGCTTTATTAAAACATTATCCTTGAAACGTGCCATCAACCCAAATATCATAACACCACCCCCCCCCCAAAAAAAAAAAAAAAAAAAAAAAAAAACGAATCCAGTTAGACTGAGAGGTGAGGTATATTTTACAATGTGCATAATATCTGCATGAATTAAAATGTGTAAGTGACATGTGAGCTATTTAATTGCTTCAAATTACATTTTTGCTCGCTTGTATTGGAAGAACAATTTTCCCCTTGTGCTACAGTCACACAGACATTATCGTTGAGTTACGTGCGGGCGTCCAAAAATTATTTTCTTTTTTTGCGATCCCCAGGATGCCTACCCGTCATAGTCAGCAGTGAAATATTGATAATTTCGTTCATCCAGTTAAAACAGAGAATACATAAGAAGTGATAGAATAGAAGAAGAAATAAACACAAACGTATCTGTACGTACGTGTCTGTGTGACTGCAGCATTAGTTTACTTGCTTTTCCCGTATAACGTAATATTATATTCAATTTGAAATTTAGTCTTTCTATTTCCCGGCTGTTCTATACTCCCTTACTATTTTACTTTATTTCTCTCTCTCTCTCTCTCTCTCTCCGTCCCTCCTCTCCACCTCCTCTATAACATATCTTGTCATTTTAATACAGTTGTCATGACTATATTATTTCATGACATCTGAATGGGTCGATGGACTACTTGGAGCCCTAACTGAACTGTTAGCTGGTAAACAAATCTGAGAGGCTTATATGTTCTTTTGGGGCCATTGGTCGAACAATTTCCCATTTATTATTTGAGTTTTCCTCGTAATAACAAATATTATATTCATTTTGAAATATCATTTGATTTTCGATCATAATGAAAATTATGTCTATTTTGAAATATATTAATTTTGATAATATGGTTTCTCTTTTAATTTTCCGGCTACCTATACTGTCTTAGTTTATATATCTCTTAGAACATCCTCACCACATCCTCCATGAGATGGATTTTTAAATTATTATTTTATATGACGCACCTTTTTCCTTCACTCTCTCTTTTTGGGTGTATATTTTTTATGACGCCCCTTTTTAAAATTTCATTAAAAAAAACAAAAAAAAAACAAAACAAACGAAAGACAATTTCAGCCGACCCATTTTTTTATTATTTTTTTACTCTTGTTGTTTAAAATATATTAATAAAAGAGGAATATCGTTGTTGTTATATTACATGTAAAAATGTTTTGATACCTTGACAACCGTCCGCCATAGATTGTTTATTCCTTTCCCCCCATTTCTCTCTCTCTCTTTCTTTTTCTCTCTCTCTATCTTTCCCCTCCGAGGCAAGTTTCTTTCTTATACATATTTGTATATGCGATTAGACTTCTTTTCCTTCTGGCTAGATTTTGCTAACTTTGCATTCGGAATTAATATCAATCATCACAAAAAAAAAAAAAAAAAAAAAAAAACAACAACAACAACAACAAACAACAACAAAAAACACACATTTCAGGCTCTGCTAATCAACGAATTATTCAAAATATTAGTCACCACTTACTTTATCCTTTTTCTCGTTCCATCCTCTTTCTATACTTTCTATAGTTTTACTTTCTTTTTCCTTTTCCTCTCGGATTTTGCCACTATTTTTTTTTAACTCACCTTATATGGATTAATTGAAGACATTCCTTTTCAGGATGTATCATCTCAGGTATTAAATATTTTATCAAAACATTATTCTTGAAGCGCGCAGCCCTCCCTGAACGGAAATATCAAAAACAAAACCCAATAAAATACTTTAAAAAAGAAGGGGGGGGGAAAGAAGAAAAAAAGAAAAAAAAAATCCGAATTAAGTTAGGCTGAGAGGTATATGAGATAATTAGTTTATGATTTACACAGTAACCGGTTACGTAATATAGGCCTATAATTATTTAAAAAAAAAAAAAAAAAAAAAAAATCAAAATTTTAGTGGTTTGGTTTCTGTCCATCCTCCCTTACTTTTTTTACTTTAATATAGTAATTAAAAAAAAAAAATAAAAAATATACTCTCTCACTTCTCTATAACATGTATATTTCATTGCTTCTTTTTTTTCCCCCTTTTTTCTTTTTTTAATGACGCCCCTTTCTGTCTCTCTCTCTCTCTCTCTCTCTGTTTTTTTTTTTTTTTTTTTTTTTTTTTTGCTGTGATTAACTTTGTTTTGCTTTCTTAAAGACACCATAGATTACAGCGATAGATCGATCGGCAGAAATTCCGGTCCTATCTCATCGCAAATGGCAAGATTACATCCAAACAGTCGTATTTCATGACTTCTGAATGTGACGTTGCACTACTTTTTTTGTTAAGTGATTTGTTGAGCAAAGTGTTGAAACTAAAAAAACAAACGACGGCGACAAAACATTCGCACCGAACCTCGATACCAAAGAACATAGAGGGAAAGCGTTACTTTCACGCGTTCATGCAGTACAGCTACGATGAAGCTGTGTGGGGTCTCGCTGCGATCACCCGCCAAAACACGCGAGAACGGGCACTACCCGTTTTCGGGCAGTGGCAGCTCTCCGTTTGATTGCCTTCGGCTTCGGCTTTTATTATATAGATTAAACACACTCATTCCAGTGTGATTGTGAAACATATGATGAACACTACATACAGTAGAGCTACAGACATCATCTCCATTTTCAAACTAAAAAAGACAACATGATCACTCTTACCTTGGGCTTATAAAACCATTTTCGTAATGCTAACATCCTGATTCATCCACCTGGTTAATGAATAGAGAAATTTAGTCAATCACTGTACTATAAAACTGTATTTAATCACAAGGACCAAGGTATTCTTCAGTTCGTATTCGTCGTCACGGAAAGTCACAACACTACTACAATCGCCGATGTCAAATACGTGAATGAGATCAATTGTGCATCGAGCTATACGCTAGTATAGTACTGTACTAGTGCACATGCACACGTACACACAGTCTAGTCACTGGTACGCGGTAAGTGTACACACACAGTCGACACACACAGATCAGCTAGTACCGGGTACAGTATTTGGCGCGCCCTATTTATCTTGGATGCCGAATCGCGAAGCCAAGATCAAGAGTGCGGATACGGTAAATCCCCCTCTAAAATTCATGTTAAAAAAGTAGACTTTCGATAAAATTTCGCCATTCGTGCGCAGATGACATCATGCAAAACGTAAATTTCACTGGTATCATTTTTAAAGAAACAAGCTATTATAACAATACGCAAAAATTATCCATAATCACATGGTTTCATAACATAAATTGCAGCTAGCTCCGAACTCTAGATTCATTTGTTGGGGCGAAATATTGTCAAGCGGAGTTTCGAATTGTAGAGGTAGGGATGCTCAGTGCATCCTGACGTCTGTGATGCTTCGGCTCAATGTTTGTAAACAAAATGACTAATTTTATTTTGTTTTGTTTTGTTTTGTTTTTTTCTAGGGTGAAAGGGAGTGATCGAGAAGGGGGGTGCACCGAGCTCGCAAAGCGACAGCGAACTGACTAACACTCTCACTGACTGTGTGTTATAATAAATACCTCTGAGATGGAGGGTAAAACCTTTGGTAGAAATTAGCTTGTAATCTTGGTATGGGAAATTAATCAGGGGATCATATCGATATGAGTTATCTTTCAAGTGGGCCTATCTTAGAAGACTACCGTGACTGCCAAGTTGCATTTTGGGTTATGAACCGGTCAGATGACGGTATTTGACGACTTTAGGTGGTAATTTACAATACTGCTTGTTTGTATTGGCTTGAAACAAACACCGACTTCTTTTATCTAGAAAAGCAAACGGGCCCTCTTCCTTTTTTTTAGGGATATTTGTGAAAATACCTGAAACAATCTTTAAGGAGCCACAAATGTTATTTTGTTTTCCCTCAGTTTGTAACGGAAGCGATTTTTTTTTAAATTTTTTTTTTTAAATCACGTGGAATTGGCCCAGGCTGATTTAAAAAAAAAAAAAGGAAGAAAAAAATTATAGGCCTTCAGATGGTGACTTGCGAAAATCTTATTTTTTCTGAAGTTCTAAATGTCATATTTGCACAGTAGTATTTGGAATACCTGGCCTTTGTGAGCCTTCAGACCGCATGATATTGTTTACTTAGCCAATAAAATGTTTTAATCTTGTTTCATACACGCGTTATGACGAAATCCATATTTAAACTTTGGCAAGAAATGCTGAGTGACTTGCTTTTTTTTTAACGAGAAGAAATCAATGCATTTCAATATAGAATGAAGGAGTTCATTAATTTACTGACAATTTAAGAAGAAAAACGGAAACTGACGGGTTTCTAAAAGCTTTTACATATAACTTTATGGACATTGGCCCGTATTCACAAGCCTAGCTCAAATCTATATGGCGAGCAACTATGGGATACAAATGTGTCTTGCAATGTTCCTTACACGTGGATTCTTGAATCGTGCTTTAGGGGTTAGGAAAACATTTGTATTTATCATTCATATGCAGTTTTTAATAGTTTAAGTACCAACAATTCTGACAAATCGAACATTTACTTTTCAAGATTGTATCCCATTTTGCTAGTCATAGTTAAACCACAGATTTAAGCTAGACTTAGGACGCCTTTGTGAATACAGGTCAATTTAAAATGCTTTCGAAGGGTTGTATCTCACTTCGCGGAAACTACTTTGAAAGTACTTTGAGACGGATTTGGGACGACTTTGAGACGGTTTTAAAACTATTTGGGGACGTCTCCTCAGTCCCCGCGACGTTTCATGAGTCGCGGAAACTACTTTGAGACGGTTCTTTGAAACTGCTATGAGACAGTTTTTAAAAATTGTCGCGGAGACGTAATGTATTGTATACGTCTCTAATACTTATCCGTCGGGAAGACAGAGTCCGCGACGGAATCGTTTCCGCAACGGATAAAAAGTATTAGAGACGTCTCTGAAACTTAGGAGACGTCTCGGTTACGTCTCTACGACAATTTCCAAAAACTGTCTCAAAGCAGTTTCAAAGAGCCGTCTCAAAGTAGTTTCCGCGACTCATGAGACGTCTCGGAGACGTCTCAGAAATCCGTCTCAAAGATGTTTCAAAGTAGTTTCCGAGAAGTGAGATACCACCCTAACATGATAAGAAATAAATCGTAATTATTGTCGATAATTATCCTATCCCAAACGTTTAAAGATTGGTGCGCCCACTCTAAAAACATGAAATCCTTCGATCACCTTTCAATTCTGGCAGATTTTTTGTTGTTTTTGTTTTTGTTGTTGTTGTTGTTGTTTTTTTTTTTTGGGGGGGGGGGGCGCCAAAACTTTTTAAACCACAATTTAAATGAAGAGACCTTTGTGTTAACTTCATAATTTTCTTTCTGTTGCGCCCCCACTCATTTTCAAATTCTGGATCCGCCTTTGCCTTTGATTTTGTTGAGGCCGGTATGAGCTGAAATGGTTGACACTGTTTACATTCACTGAACCCTAATAAAATACGAGGAATGATTTTTATGTAAAATAATTATATGCATATCGAGTCTTTTTTATTGTCAATAGTTGTGATTTATTATCTTATTCCCAGATGAGGCCAATCGATGCATAAAAGGAAAATGCAATACACTTGTACTATAAAGTACGTGCCTGATTAAAATGACCTAACTTTTTAGCGAAAAGGTTTTTGAGCAACCCCCCCCCCCCCCCCCCCCCCACTCAGCACAAAACAATATGCAACGGATACGTTTTGAGAATCGGGATATATAATCTCTCTACTATTTAGATTATAAAAGAAATGAAACGTTCGTCCTTTCGAAGGGACAAATTTTCGGACATAATTGATGTATTATTTCTTGTAATTGTTATTACCCATCGATTTGAAAGTCACGCTGTATTCATTTTCCTTTAATTGGGTGTGCTCGGAGACATACTCCATAAATATGTCAAGTTATCTTCCGATTTTTCTCAACTTCTACCTGGCAAATAAGATGGATCAATCTAAAAAAATGTGAACAAACTATTAGTTTTGCCGGGCCCCCAATTTTGAATGATCTTCCTCTTGAATTTTTTTTTTAATGTGAAGCGCCTTAGGCATATTTATTTGGAAGGGCGCTATACAGTATAAGAAAAAGTTATTATGAAATTAATGTAATAACTGTAATATGTGCCCGTCCACTTATTCAGGATCTTGGTTGAAATCTCGGATCTATTTTGATTACGTTTTTGTGGTCGGACATTACCACTACCGACCACAATAGTGTCAAAGTTTGGTCACATTTTCTTTTACTTAATTCTTTGACCAAGGTGGTTTATCAAGTTCATTCGTCATTTTGACCAAAATCCTGGACAAACATATATTGATTAAACTTGACTAATCCTCTATTTCAGTGATTTCATGTCCGTTTGCACGTTTGTGGAGAATTCTGGACTTGGATGTACCAATAAATTTATATTCACAGAATAACAGCATTTAAACAGACGCACTTCAGATAAAGCCTGCTCGTCACATTTCAAACTTCTGTACCTAAATCCAACCATAACATGACATAAACAACAAAAACGATCACTGCTCCAGACGAACTCATAACAAATGCTGTAAAACCATCACAATCACGGAAGAAGTAGAAAAAGGACAGACAGAATGTATAAAATATGTACACAACTTTTTATTTACAATGAGTTTGATAGCTGGCAGAACTACAGCTAATAAGGCTGACATAAATAATTACAGCACTTTGAAAGCACATACATAATCATACAGAGCATCAAGACTTTTATTTTGACAATTCAGTCAAAAGCATATTTTTGGCCCAAGCTTCGATAGCATCTTAACTCAATACATACTTGTGACATGAATAATACACAGTAAAACCTGTGCTAAAACACTTACAGGAATTTCGTTTCTATCTTTACCAACGACAGTTTACAGAAGAAATGAGGGTATATTGAAGGATTTAATCACACACAAGGTGCATCTTACATAATAATAATAATAATATTAATTTATAAAGCGCAATGTTTATGTAGATACATCATGCCACAAGATGAATATTTCATGAGATAACATTAATCTGATAATCCTACATACTGTACACGCTGAATGTTTGGCTGTAGTTTTATTTCCGTGAATTTCGCGTAAAAAAATTCACTTCCTGATATTCCTGTGCTAAGTGAATGCTAATACAGTAAATTCGTGAAAATATACTCTCGCAAATTCCCTGGCTTGAAGCAAAATCGCGAAAATAATATGGACGCGGAATATATTGCAAATACAGCACAGTTTAGATAATATAATTAGAACACTGACCAACTTTCCAAAACGTCATAGTGCTTTTAGTTTGGTAACTATAGCTAATAATGGGTAGGGGGACATGTCTTAAAGATGTACGTTCCCCATAGTGTAGAGGGAGTTCAAAATACGTACGCGGTAACGAACTATGCAAGCTGCCCATTCATACCAACGATGTGCGACTCTTACGCAGTGGTCCAAAAACCGAAAGCTAGAACACCCGAACGATTGCCGAAGTCATGAGCCAATTTCTTGTCGGCAATGATTCGCGTGCAAGCGAGAAGGTGATACTAGATCCGAACACTACAATGTATTCGGCCCAGGTATTCACTCATGCACGTATGCTTTATACACACAAACAGTAGCACACACAATGGTGTGTATCGCGAATCGCTCTCACAGCGCGATCGCGATTGGCTGGCATGTAACCGTATGCAAATTAAGTCATGCTCTAAGCTTCGTGAACAATATGGCTGCGACCACACACACAGTTTAGCGATGCTCGTGAATGACCACCTTTAAAGCACTGTACCACTTAATTTCTATTAAATACAACTGAATTTCTAAGACCTTCAATGGGACATATTCTCAACGTTGGATAATGCGAGTACAGTGGAAAGCTAATAAGAGTTCTGACATAACACAATACCTGATATAACAAACTATTTCTCCAATCAAAAATTAAACTTATTTGTTTTGTATTATTGACCATTGATCTAGAGAGATACAACAAGCAAAAAAAATTCCAGACCCCACTGACCTTGTTTCAACTGAATATGAATATCTGATTCTAAGATAAGCTGCCTATGACACTAACAGCCCTAATACTTGAAAAATATGTTTGTGAATAGACAGGCAATAACATTCAGATAATATCCAAGCATTACACAATTTGACCAGCAGATAATATGAAGTTATAAATAGTTTTGATAAATTTACACATTAGACAGAACATCTAGTGCAGATTTAGAATCTTGTGAAACAACCAAATTATCAACTGAAAGTGTATAATACTGTATTCTCAAAATTTAGAACTACTGCAACACAGACTTATACTTGATAACAATACATGTATACGACGTATCCATATCTCCATTTACATAAAGTATTCCAACAAGAAGTCCTTCATTATGAACTTATGGAAACAGAATTTGATGAGTATACACCCCAATTAAAATCAAGAATTATTACATGATTAAATCCTAGAAAAATGTAAAACTCACTTGCAGTACGACTAGATTTGGGGAAAGTGAAGTCGCAACATGTGAAAACATATCTTTAGAATAACTCTTTGTACATCAACAAATAAAGTGTTAAGTAAACAAAGTATTCAAATACAATAACATTCATAAAATTATCCTAATCAATTAGTATTTTGTAAAAAACACAATTTGATCAGATTCAATAATAGTAATAAACAAAACAGAAGGCTGAGAAATTTTATCACTGATAAAGAATAAAGATAAAATATGTTGATTTGATTTTCAGTTGTGTACTCACGCAAGACCTTGAAATACAAAATTAAACTGTTGGCAGCAAAAGAAAAAGCAAGTTTCATTTGTAACTACCGGTATCACTGAAGACTTGATCATCTAGATTGTCTCCATTGGAAATACATCCCAGAAACCACTCCAACTCCTTTAATGGAGCAGATATTTCTCATCCGTGACAGTAGCATCTTGTAACAATAATTCAGGAACAACTACATTGAAAATTTTAATAATTATTACATCAGGTTTTCCTATAAAAGTGTATAAATATAGTGCAAATATTTCTGCTAGTAATACTGTAAGACCAGAAACTTGAATTGTCAAGTCGTTTTTTTTGCAACAAAACTTACTGTAGTCTACTTCCATTATAACGAACACAGATACACAAAGATTTTCTTATAACGAGACAATTCTCCCAGTCCCGCTTACATGTTTGTGCTTTCAGTATAGCGAGATTTCATTATAACATGGTAATTGGCTTGAATGTATGGATTAATGAATACTTTTGTATTTTGTGGTATGAAACTTTCACAAATCCTGACCCCTCACCCCAAAATCTGTTTTTACAGTATTTAAGTTGATGCATTACAAGCTCAAGTCAAATAAATACATAACAAACACATCTTCAAATGGTTGTCAGACAATGGAATAATCAAGGTATTGAAAGCTTACTCATTATTCGGATGTACTAATTTAGAAATACCTTAACCACTTGACTGCTGCATGGTGCTAAATGCACAGTACGCGTATGACCAGCGTGGTGGCGCTGGTGTGTCAAAACAGACAAAGCTCAGATAATAGCATGAGCACGTAATATTACATGGTCCGTGCACAGCGTAAAAATGCCAAGAACGTAATATTACGTGGTCCGCAGCCAAGTGGTTAAGCTGGGTTCACATACAAGTATACGCTATTTGCTATTCGCGCGCTGTAAGGGCATGGCGGTCTACTTTGTATTTTGACACAGATGACATGGACATTTTGAAGGAAGAAAATTCAGCTTTCCTCGTAGTAACCAAAGCTGAGGAGACTCATTTGAGGAGAAAAATAGCAGCTTAAGGATGGTATAAACAGAAAAAATATTGAACACGTCCAAATATTTTTTGGGTAATCCCCTTGTATATGAACCAGTATTTTTAAAATTTAAAAGGAATGTGGCTGGTTCGATTTCAGCTATATGTGCTCTCTCAAAATGTGCCTGTATACCTGAGCCTTCTACCTCTATGTGAACCCAGCCTTATGATGAGAGAACTAGAAGGCAGTTTGATAAAATAGAATGTAACAAACAGCCTTCTTGCTCTTACCACACAATAGCTACCACGTTGGGCTGGTAAATCGCCACTTGGTCGACAGCAAATATGTCTAATAACCATTTGGTCACATCGCAATTTCGCCCATTTAGCAAGTATGATCTACACGTAAATTGATCAAATTTCCGGTAAGGCTATACCCACTTTTGTTTAATATCTAGTCGGTATAACACCACCACTTTGTCTACATGTTTAAATGAATTGGTAATGACCCAAATCTGTATTTGATGAAATGGGAAGAAGTAGATGAAGGGGCCACTAGACCATTTGGACACAAGACCAAATAGCCCTTGTGAGTATTAGACCAAGTCATAATTGGACCAAACAGATAAAAGACAATTAATTGGTTTAGCTAATGTGAATTTCTAGATATTCAAAGAATTACGGTAGACCATTTACTAGTAGAACAAGTGGATATAAACCACTGGCAGCACATTGAATATAGCTACATGATATCAGGTTCTTATTAGACAATAGTCATCACAGGACCAGAATGGAACTCAACAGCTACCAAGATGGGCTAGACCACTTTATGTTGAGAGGCATAAGGTCTTAACGGGCAGCACATTGTACACAGCTGGTTCATTCTGGCTCTTAAGAAACAATAGCTACAGAGATAGGTGAGACCGCTTCATGCTACATTTTCACATGAGGACTAGAACCGGGTCCAGGGCTAGTGCCACTCTGACTCTCATCTACCAAGGTGGGCAAGACTTATTAAACATGCTGACCTAGTCATATAACCAAACTAGCTTCATGCTCGACGACAGCTCACAAGTTCTGGACCATTGGTAGTAATATAATATTTCATTTCTTGATTCCACAGTATTGTGTCAAGTTAACCATTGCAACTGGGACATGACGATGGAACTGACAAAGTGGATGGCGTGATAAAAAATAGAATTCTGTGAAGAGGTGGAGTAGACATCAACCTGATAAGTCACTTGAATCAAATCTTTCTTGGTCGTAGATTTCACCTCTAACCATCCTACCGCCAAACCATCTGCTATTAAGGGCGTCGGCTGCTTGCTCGGCTTCTGTAATGTGGAAACATAAAATAAACAGAATACATTTAAAGATGCAATGCAGGATTTTAAAATGTTGTGCCCCTAAAGTTGAAAATTCCAAAATATGACTATTGCACTATGTTCCTTTGTGGTCTTATTTTCATCAATGATTGTGTTACTTTGGTACCAATGGTAGGCTAGATAATATCTTAATTCTGAATTCTTCTCACCCAAATAACAATGAAATATTTTAGTCATGAAGGAGCCAGTTTTATCAATTGACAATCTGGAAAGATAAACACAATTATTGAGGGACAATATTATTTGCTTATATTATTGTTAATTGAAGACCAAATGGATTTCAATCTAAAATGCATCTAGATGAAACAGCATTTTGTGAAGCAGTTTTCCTTTATACAAAATAAAACGTCACAGATGCAAACTGAATGAATGGTCATTTTTTGTTATGGTACAAGGGTCAACCTTCTTTGGTCAACGCTCATCTTATCTTGTTCAAACATGATGAGGAAGTTTGATCACGGTCACCCAGTAACACTGCAAAGGACATCAAGGTCTTGATGATGATAACAAGGGGAGGGGATGTTTGACGCAATGTTTACAAACAAACCGTAATCTACTCACGCACAATCCCTGGAAACCTATGTGTACAAGCTTTCTAACTAGTGCATACCTTAAAGTCGTGACTTGTCAAAGTGACTTTGTAATATTTTGTCCATTGCAGCAAACAAACTAGGGCAGTTGAATGCCAAATAATGAACTAGGGCAGTTGAAAACAGGGTAAATTAAAAAAAATAATGCCTTCAAAAGTACAACTACACATATAGGAAAGCAGGAAAAAAAAGCAACTTCCTCACAGTATTTGTAAGAAAACAAAACATTCTAATGTTGCCCATAATCTAAACTTATTTCTATCAGTCACATGAAATTTAATACAAGGGAGGGGTATGAATGGGAGGGGTATGAATGGGAGGGAGGAATAGGCCAAAAAATGACACAAACTTAGAGATGGGACACATCTGTATTTTGCTGCATCATTATTTCTTTTAGCTTTGTTGATAATCGAAGTCCCACATGGTGTAAATTCCATTCCATTCTTGGACATTATCAGTATTGATTCAATGGGTTCAGAGCCATCGGTAAACGCTCTCTGATGGATATCAATACAAACAAGACGCATGTTTGCTCTCTACCACTACAGACCCCACCACACCTGTAATAACTGATACTCCAGCCACACTGATGCAACAAGCATCAGAGCACAGATGGTCCCAATGCAACATAACATTACACAGAATAAACAAGATAATATATGGCTTTGGGAGTGTGACAAGAGTGACTGACTCAGTCCATTCATAACTTTATAACTCCATCTATCTTTTATTAACAGTTTGTCAATATATATGTTTCTATTTTTAGGTGGGAATTACCAGAAGGTTTCTTGAAGTCGTCAGTGGAATTTGTACTGAACATTTCTTTTTTTAAATCTAGAACTAGGCAATTAATCATTAGGCAATTTCATTGTAATTTTCCTTCCCTTATTTTTCTTTGATCAAAAGCCAATGTACTACAGGATTTCAAGCCTTTATTAAATGTTTTTGTCAGGTTTTGTTAATATTTGGTTTATGAATAATTAATACAACATATTTCAAGGGTGCAAGGGTAATGTTATTAACCCACCCCAAAAGTAATCACTGATTCCTTTCATAATAGGCTCCCTCCATTTATTATGAATAGTTTGCCAATATGTTTCTAGCTTAAGATGAGAACCACCAGAAAGTTCATGAAGCCAGTGGGTAGAATTTGGAATGGAAAAAAAAAAAAAAAAAAAAAAGCTTTTGTTTTCTTTGATGATAAGTCTGCACAGGATGTCACATGCAATATTTGGGTCAGGGTTCATTAGTCATGAGCTGATAAATAACAGGGTACTGAAAAATACAAGAGCTCAAATTGATCCCAAATCGATTTCAGGCTCAATATCAGCCATTTGAGCGATATCGCTCTGGGCCCTGATTCACTAAGTTATTTGGGATCAAATTTATCATTAAAATTGATAATAAGGCTAGAAGCAATCCCAATCGCTTTCTAGTACATGCTTTTTGTATATTATATAATTATTGCAAGGGAAAACTCAAAGTTTCAAGCACAACATGCACATTTTTATATGAAGTTTATAAGCAGATTTCAGGAATTCAATCATTTTATCAATCAATTATGCAATTTGCATATGGCAGCCCCATTATCCCTATTCACAAAAATTGAATTGCCATCAAATTGTACAGATTGGTTGGTTAATGGTGTACATGCATATTCATACATTGGAACTTAAAATAAGTCCAATGTTAAAAGCAATTTTGTGAACCAGTGAGTTGAGATCGATTCTAAGCTGGTTGATATTACTCCCAGAAAATGATTTTAGGAACAACATCGATCCCAGTGAGTTATCACACACATGACCTACCACACATAATAATTGATTAAATTCATTCTTCTAAAAAATTATATATATATTTTCTTTTATTAACCATTTGTCAATAGGTTTCTCTAGTGAGAATCAACAGCACGTCTAATACGTCAGCAGTGGACTTTGTACAGGAAAATGTACTATATAAGTATTTATAGAACTAGGCGAGTACATCGTAAAATATAAAATGATGTTTGTTTTAATATTTGATACCACGCGCATGTAAATTGTTGGTGTTTTATTTTTTTTTTAAGATGGGACACACAAAAAAAGAGAGATTAGAATCCTTAAAGAAAATCAAAATTAATTCTTAGTTTCTTTGCACCTCGTGTCGTAATTACTATGTGGATTTCAATATAGATCTTTTTGTAAATATTCATTATCAGCAAAGGTTAATATGTAGGCCAATATTTATACATTAAACTTCCTTTTTTGAGTTTCTTCCAGTAACCGTACACAGGGTTTAAGGCTAAAATTTAGTTGCGGTAGAGAAAATTGAATTTTATTGAAACTTGTGAACACAGTTTTGTTGCTAAATTCACATCTGGGAGTGGATTTTATGGCAAATCCTTTTGTAAACAGGTGCTATTTGAGGTATGCATTCATAATATTCTGCTATGAAAGTAAAACAAAAAATATATGGTCATATGGTACATGCACAAAGCTCAGAAACAAAGCTGTTTTGATATCAAAGATACACTCATCAGGTGTCCTAAGTATAAGCTAAGTCATCACAGCTGTGCATCATGAAGTCTTTCCTTCAGTAAAACTCCCCAAGATAAATCTTTAGCTATTAGTGATTTTCACATGAACTGAAAGATTTCTATGTGATTATAATAATACTGGATTTATAGGTAGAAATTGCATCAATATTGCATGGCGCACTGATCTTTCCAGGCTCAGATCGGGTACCAATTTTATTTGCACACAGAATTTACCAAAATTTTGTTTAACTCCTATATTAATATGTTGGAGATGAGCTGATTTGGCTATAACACACACTTCCCATAGACCTCAGCCCGAATATATTCGGGCTCAGTCCTCAATGGGTTAAAAAAAAAAAGGTTCTTTATAAAATTCTGTGTTGCGAACGAGGTAAATACGCAACTTTGCAAGCAAACTCGATATTGTAACATACTGCTACAAGAAAAAGTGAGCTAGAGTGAGCTAAAAGGCAAGCAAACCATGGGAAGTCATTTTTCAAAACATGTACAAGCTTCATCAAGCTCCACATGCAACAATTTGAGCGCTATGCTGCTTTTGGCTGCATTAGGCTGCTTCTGGCTAATGCAGCTACAAACAAAAACGGTGTGAGCCGGGCTTAACCCAATGAGGACTGAGCCCAAATATCTTGGGGCTGAGGTCTACGGGAAAAATGTGTTATAGTCAAATCAATTTGTTTTAAATTGAGGTGAGCATTTACGAGGTATCCTGGACAGATACAAAACTCTGTGTGTGGTTATGCACATGGTGGCAGAGGCAAAACAGTATGGTAAGATTGTGTCACAATGTTTTTGTTTTACAAGGAAATGTAAAAGAAACAACCATTCTCACCTGCTGGATCTGAAAATTCCACAAAGATTTTGACGATGACCTCTGCATCCTCCTCCTCTCCTTGTCTCTCCTGGTAGATGACCACTCTATTGACCGTACCAAACTTGCCACATTCCTCCGTCACCTCTCCTTCTAATTCATCATCTAGGTCCTCCACACCAACCATGTTACGCAATACCATCACATGTGACTGCAAGAAACAAATCATTATTAGATTAAATGAATGATCCAATAAGACAAAAAATTTGCCAAATAAACTTCAAAGCGACCATTTGTGGTAATGCCATCACTTAGTATTTTGGGTTTTGTTTCGAAGTCGGTCTCTCTTGAATTAGGCTATCATGACCCCCCCGTCTTGACAGCTACAAAAATACCCCAGTCTGATTATGATTGAAATTTAAAAAGTAGAGGGGCTACAACAATCAGTATAAGTGTATTCTTTATCAAAAACATGAATACTGCTGGATTGACGTCTCCTTCTCACAATTGTCGAATAGAGGTAATAAAGAATATTACAACACGATGAATCCTTGACCGTGCGTGGTCGAAATGCATGCCACCATCATTGCCAGATAAGAAATATATGGCAAATTCATCCATTAATTTTCCTTCATTGACCTTTGACCTACATAATCGAATCAGACCGTCTTTCTATGGCGCTACATACTACACCTAAGTTTGAAGCTCATATCTCAACTGGTTCTGGAGATATAGCGATAACGAACTCAGTACATGAAATTTCACAATTTGACCTCTGTGACCCTTCATTCAATGAATGGCTATCTAATCTCAAAAGTATATTGTTTTATAATGTAATGGTGCTTATGAACCAATTAAAACATCCAGAAATCTTGCTAATTACATGGCTTGCCATGACATGACTGCCATCAAAGCTTCCAGACTTCAGAATCCTGCAACTTACATCTGATTTTCTGAGTAGTTTCTGCATGACCATGTGCCTTGCATTACTGCCAGATATTGTCATATTCTCCTGTTCACTGATCGTCTGTGGCAGTTCTAGATCTTTAGTCTCTACCGGTTCTTCCTTGACAGGTTCTGTCATACCAGCTGCTACAGCCGCTGCCATTGCTGGAGCCATCAGACCTGCTGGAACCATACCTGGTGCTGTGGGCAGGACTCCAGGGGCAGTGGTGGTGATGGGTATCGTTGGGATCTGAGGTCTGATAGGGGTCACGCCTGTGAGAGGAGAGGAAGCTGGATAATATGTTTTTCATTTAGCTGTGTGTCATGCAAGTAAAATGCAACCTCGATCGCTCAAGAGAAAATTGTCTTGATAGGCAGGTGTTTGCTAAGGTGGGGTTTACTTTATTAAACTAGCATTTGGACAGTTCGTTGTCCTCTATAAGCATATGAAGCTAATACAGTCCATTACTGCTATATCACGCACGGATACAAGATTTTAGGGTAACAAGGCAATTCTTATACTTTCAATTTTTGAAACATAACATTTAGGAGAAATACTAACAAGGCCAACAGGAAAAAGTTTGATAATCCTTGCATATAGTGTATGCATAGCTAAGAATCTTATTTTGAACTCGCACTAACTCTACTGGTATGCAGAAAGCTCAGAAACAAAGCTTTTTTCATATCAAAGATACACTCATCAGGTGTCCTAAGTATAAGCTAAGTCATCATAGCTGTGCAGTTACCAGAAGTACCTCTCAAAGCACTATAACGTCTAAATATAATGTTCATTATTATGTCTCATGTAAAAGAATTATTCAAGGTTACTCTATTCCATCTAAAGAAATTCACTTTAGCTTATCAAAAAATAAAGTAATTTCATGAAAACAAAAAATAAAGAACAAAACTTTTGCAGCAGGTAATACAATGTATAAAAACCTATTTTTAAGAGATATAACTATTCTGCTCAATCAGTTTAAATGTTTACAAACTGGCACTTTTGGAATACTCTGTTATCTTAGAATTTGATTCACAATGTCACCGGTGACATGTAACATTAAAGGGATGCTCTGGACCCAAAATAAGTTGCTTTTATAGTAAGCAGAATAATCAGAAAAACAGATTAAAACAAGTTTGAAGAAAATCGGACTAATAATAAGAAAGTTATGAATATCTTTAACCCTAATCTGCCCGGGCTCCTTTTGAAAATGCACAGCCCGGGGGGGGGCTAATTTAGCCCCCCCCTAAGATCTCGGCCGTTGATCGCGCGATCGCGACGAAAATTTGCACGCGCCTTCCCTGTGGCGTAATCTCCGTAACTGCATAGTTAATTTTTCCGAAAAATGTTTCATTTTAATTATGTATGCTAATTATGCTAATTTATGCATGAAATCATACTTTTTGCTCTAATTCACTAAATATAGCTCCTAGAATGCTAATTTTTGGTGTGAATCTTCTTTATAGCATTCCTATCAATTGTACTTGAAAAAAATTCCGGAATCAAAATTGATTTCTTATGTATTTTATTGTTTTTTGAATTTCTTATGTATTTCTTTGTTTTTTTCACCTTTTTATTTCTATTGTTTTTTCGACAAAATTGGTCCGTGACATTATTTCGGTCATAAATAGAAACAAAACAAGTGATTATTATCAATAAAGCAAAATTAATCACTCATTTATGAATGTTAGCTGAAAACACAATTTGTATTGACTTTGTACATGAAATCACGTTATTGAGCAATTTTTGGTCTGACGCACGTGTATAAAATTATGCATAACTCGTGAACCAAGTACCCGGGGGTCGCGAATTTGGTCTCAAAAGATGCGCAAGACTTCAAAGAAAAAACTCATAAAGCGCCGCGGCTTTAGCTTGTCGCGTCAAAAATTTATCGCGAAAAATGTCGAGGGGGGGGCTAAATTAGCCCCCCCCCGGGCAGATTAGGGTTAAGATGCACAAAAAATTGATCGCTATACCAAATTGGCAACAACTGTGATGTCATAGGGGCACAACTTGCCATGCATTTTCTATATTGTCTAAGATAAATATTCATTTTATTTGTTAAGTAACTGTTTTTCTCATAACTTTGGCCAAGATATATTTTTCATGAAATTCAACATTCATGAATATCTTTTTTTCTACACTGAAAACAACTTAAAATCTTTGTTTTTTGTATTTCTAGATGGGGTGCTGATTTTACAGTATATGTATAGAAGATGCATTAGCATATTGCCATCAATATATCTTGGCCAAAGTTATGAGGAAAACAGTTTCTTAACAAATAAAGTGAACATTTCTGATGAAACCATATAGAAAATGCATGGAAAGTTGTGCCCCTGTGACATCACAGCTTTGTGACAGTGTTGCCAATTGGGTATAGCGATCACTTTTTTTGTGCATCGTAAAGATATTCATAACTTTCTTATTATAAGTCAGATTTTCTTCAAACTTTTTTTTATTCTGTTTTTCTAATTTTTCTGCTTTTTATAAAAGCAACTTATTTTGGGTCCAGAGCTTCCCTTTAAGCGGTACTATCAAATGCAATTTTGAACCAACCATTCTGATTGGTTCACAGTCAGACTATCATGCAAGAGGTCTATGCAACAAGAATCCTGGTTGGTTACTATCGATTTTCAATTGATCATAATAACTGTTAAAGGGTATAGTTTGTTGTGATGAAAGGATGTTCAGATGAACCCTTTAGCACCTACACCGCCCAAGACCGCCCTTCAGCTTACTCACTAAACCGCCCAAAACCGCCCGTTTTATGCACGCTTTACTCATGATAATATCAAAAATATGTGATGGAACATGCCAATACTTGTTTTGCATTACCCACAGGATGTGGCTTTCAGATTCTGCACAAAAAAAGTATGTTTTACAAGTATTTCTTATTGAAAAACCCTAGTGAAAACAAAGCAAGACCCTTTCCGTTAACTCTTTGCCTGCCAAATTTGACTATAGTCACAATTGTACTTATCAACTATACAATCATAACAATTCATTTTCTCTGTAATGGCTGGGCTAAAAGATCTGAAAATAACTGATAATGCTAGGATCAGGTCTGCAGCATAATTTCTTGTACATGTAGTTTATACTTTAAACAAATCAAAATGTAAGCAAATATTGTTATACTATTTTTAGTAATTAAAGAGATAAGTCTTCTATTTTCTGCTTAAAATTAATGTGGCATGCAAAGAGTTAAGGAGTAAGCAGACACTTTTCATGCAGTGTCCAGGTGCTAAAGGGTTAATGAAAGGGTCAAACTCACCAGTGATGACTCCGGCTGCTGAGCTTGCCATGACAGGATGGGGCATGCCTAGGATACCAACTTGAGGTGTTGCTAGTAGTCCTGGAGCTGCTTGTAAGGTTGTTGGATTAATAAGGCTGGTAGGAGCTACACTCACCATGTTCAAGGCTGCAGCAGCAGCTGGTGCTGTCACTGCATCTAAGGCCTGGTGGATAATTACAAAACATCAGTTTGGCACAGTAAAAACCTCTCCAGTGGGGTGTAACACAAAGACTTACGATTGATAAAAAGTTACAATTGATTTTTTCTCGGTAGCCGTATCATGGACACGATGCTCTAACGTTGATGATCTTACTCCTAACCCCAGCCATAACCCTAATCTTAATCATATCCCAATCCTAATCCTTGACTGTACCTAGTTTTCAAATGAGGCTACCGAGAAAAAAATCAATCATATCTTTTTATCAATCGTAAGTCTTTGTGTTACAGGGCACTGGACACAAGATAAGCAGGTATTTTCCCTATATATGTGTCTTTAGCCTGAAATCCTGGTGGTAGCTAACTATTTTCATTGCTCTCATGCCAAACATAAGCACTGCATCTGGAACGGCAAGACAAGCTGCATGTTGGGTGTCATTTTCTTAATTATCATGATACTTTCACAAAGGTTTTTCGTAGAAAATTTATAAACGACTCTATTGGAAGACAAGAAACAACGTAGAGCGAGTGACAAGATGCGGTCACGAGCAGCCATTGCTAGTTACTCTCACGTGAGCAGACATATTGATTATATAGTTCAGCGCAAGCGGAAATAACATGCATGTAGTAAAGGCGAGCTCACCCTATGCGACTTGCTGCGGTGCGATTTTTTAAACAAATGGAGTTTGCATTATTAATGCGACATTTGAAACATTCAAAGTTCTCTTATGAGATGGAAGAATTGTAAAGGAACAATTTTATCAAAATTTTGTTCCAATGCAAGTCTTTAATTAGGAGTAAAGATCAAATTACCTTAAAATCGCAAGATCGCAGTGACGTCATTGCGATTTGGAAACATTTAGATTTTATACAGAGAAAAGGGTTCGCAATTGCCTTGAAATTCAATTTTGATATTCATAGGAATACCCACAACTTTGTACATTATGAATTTCCTTGTTTGAATGTTTATATCAAATAATATTAAAGTTTTCCTGAAAAATCGCACCGCAGCAAGTCGCATAGCGTGAGCCCGCCTTTAGTTGTCCGCCTAGATTACAGGCCAAGGTTACCTCAGCAACAAATACTTTCAATATTGAAACACGATTTCTAAAGGAACAATATAAAGTGCATTCTTATAGATACAATTAAAGGGATTGAGTAACTTTAAAAAACAAGAGCAATTAGATCAAGATTAATAAAATGATATTGTTCCAACAGTAAAAACAAACTACTGAAAGTTTCAGATCAAATGGAAGTCATTTACTACCTTAAAATAGTGTAACAAACAATGCCAAGCATACAGCCAAACACCAGTACCCTCTGCTGACAGCTCACTAGGCCGCTAGGGACAGGGGCTATACAACAGGAAATGGGTGTATGTTGTGCCATGTGGAAAAGCACATGGTTTTATAAACCATCCGGTGTTGGTTTATAAAATTTGAGTATGAAATCATTGATATCTCGAAGGTAAAGCAAGTAATTAGCTTGCAATTTCGAAGAAAAACCAGATTGACCTAAGTGTTTATAATTATGTTGGCAAAATAAGCTAAATCGAAAAAAATGTGATTTGAATATCATTCAATGTTACTGCATCCCTTTAATTTCTTTACTGGTGGTTCTTCATGCTTGATAATTTGACAATTTTTTTTTCAGGTGGTATACACAAAGCTCAGAAACAAAGCTGTTTTCATATCAAAGATACACTCATCAGGTGTCCTAAGTATAAGCTAAGTCATCACAGCTTTGTGTTATCATTATGGTGCCTAATTCCTCATGGGATGATCTGTGCGATATGATGAAGAATAAGAGTTAAATCCAAAAATATGTTGTAATTCGCTTCTACGTGCTCTGTGTGAGAAATAGAGTCTGCTTAGCTTATAAGGTGTGCAGTCAGGGTCAAAATTTATATATATATTTCTGAATTTAAAGTAACAGCATGTTATCTTCACTTACATCCTACCGCGTTTTAATGGCGTTTTATGGCTTTTAAACACAGATAAACTACGTGCAATAACATTGCACGCTGTTTTAAATGTCTGAGTTATTAAAATGATATATGGAGTACATTGTTAGGCCCTAAATTTGTAGTGATCCATAAAACAAATATTTTGATGATATTAATACCTGTATCTTAGCCGTAGCTGCAGCTGCAGCAACAGCAGCTGCTGGGGGAAGACCAGAGCCTAGTAGATTAGGAAGACCCATCATAGAATTAGGAGTAATAGCCTGTCAATAGAGAGGTGAAGAATCATAGGGTAAACAATCAATACATAGTTATGGAATGGATCAGAATCAGTGTTATAGCTATGCTGGTCGGCGGTGGTTGGGCCCGACCACCACTGGTACTTTCCGACCACCACTCGTGTTGAAAAACACTGCTTCGGACCACCACTAATTTCTCATTAAAACTGCATCTAACTTCCTTATTTATATTTCTAATCATATTTTATGCACATTTTTTACGAGAATTATGCTTTCAATTTGACATTATATGTTTAATTTCTAAGCATTTACCGAATGTTTTCGTCTTTTGTTACGGGAAAAGCCTTTGGGAAACAGGGAAAAGCACCAACAGGAAACATAATGAATGGGGCAGCATGGCTAGGAAGATATCGCGATCACAATTGCGATCGGATCATAATCATTAGGTGGTCAACCACTTTTTTTATTAATGTTTGTTTTATGTGCGGTAAATTAATATTTTGTATTTTAAGAGAGAAAAAATCCGAAAATAAAATTTGTATTAAAATCAATATTAAATTGTAAAATTTGTCCATATTTTTTCTTAACTAGCCTAATTTGTTTTGTTTGGTATGCACATGTGCACAAAGTATACTGAAAGTGATAACATGATTGAAGTGTGATTATGGATTAACTCTGCATCTGTGTAGTACACTGAGTGTTTGTCATTTTAGGTATCCAGATTATAAAAATTTACAACCATAAAAACAAGGAGCACATTTCTGAAATGTACCTACATAATTATGCACATATATTTACATGGAGTAGACTATCTTTATTGACTAAAATTGATCAATTACAAATCTTGCCCAAACCCTTTTATTCATTTTGCTTGAAACTCTTCAAATATTATATCATTGCCAGAACTCAAGACCAACATAGCAATAGCTCTTCCAGATAAACCACAATGTTGCTTAGGTCCATGTTGAAGTAGTAAATAAATTTTAATTCCAACGGTACGCAAGAAGCTTCAGATACATAGCCATTTTTATATCAAAGATACACTCATAGGTGTCCTAAGTAAAGCTAAGTCATCATAGCATTGCAATACCACAAAATATGTGTTACCGTTTTAATGCCAGGGAATTTTGTAGCCGCAATTCTTCTTCCAAAACTCTCAAAACTGAAAACCAAGTAGACTTTTTATTAGTCCTTTCTAACAATTGTTTTTGATTGTAAAATGTTTGTCGCTATGAGTGAAATATTCAAATAAGAGGTGTAATAGTTTTGACACTTATTAGACAAAAAGTCATGGAACACCTGAGCCTATATCTGCAAGTCTCAAGTTTGGTCTCACAAGTAGTACGACACTCCAAAGAAGCTAATCTGGCCTTTTGGGCCGGATAAGCGTAAACTTGTGACAAAATTGCACAGCAGTACCCACTTACAATGTAGAATTATTAAGCATTAGTTGAGGGGTGGGTCCGTCATGGCCCCAAATCTTTTGAGGGATAAGTCCTGGGTCAAGGAAGCAAATTCACTCAAAGTAACATTTTAACCCTAATAAGACTTGGGGGGGGGGGCCATCATGGCCCCCCCTCGACATTTTCCAAGACCATTCTGCCGTGCGAAATTTTTTGACAGCGCCGCTTGCTGACTTTATATTTTCAAGTCTCGCACATCTTTTGAAACCATTTTCGCGAAAATCGGTCATAAAATATCCATCAGACCGAAAACGGCTCAAAAACGTGATTTTGTGTACATGCAAATAGAGTTTGCTCACCTTATTCATAAAGATACGATTATTTTGACTTTCATTGGCTGAAATCAATTTATTTTAGCATTATTATGCTTCAAAATGTTTCTTCAATAATTTTTGCGAAAAAAACAAAGAAAAACATAAGGTCGAAAAAACAAAAAAATACATAAGAAATTCATAAAACAATAAAATACATAAGAAATTAATTTCGATACAAGAATTTTTTCATAGTATAATTGTTAGGAATGCTATAAGGAATAATAATACACAAAATTAGCATTCTAGGAGCTTTATTTTTTTCAATTAGAGCAAAAAGTATGATTTCTTACATAAATTAGCATAATTAATTCATATAAAATAAATCGATATTATTTCAGACAAATTAACAGTGCGGTCTTGTAGATTACATGACACACTACCATCGTGCAAATTTTCGGCCTGGTCGCGTGATTGGCGGCCGAGATGGCCCCCCCAGTCTTGACAGCTACCAAAACACCCCAGTCTTACCTAATGGGAGCATTGGGCATGTCTTACTTAAAAAAAAAAAAACCTTGTGGGATTTCTATGCAGCAAGATCTGGCATTGACAACATAGGATGATACGTTTCAATTCGATGTTTCTATCTCATAATTACTGTAAAATTCATTGGCAATAATCAACACACTATTAAGATATTTAGCAGATCCATCCTTATATACACATGAAATAAAATGGGAAAACATTCTACATGGTTCATTTCCATTTCTATTTTTCCATTGAAACAATAGATGGGCTTCAAGTCCAATTTAACTATGCCCATCAGTGAGCTTGTTATTTGAGCTTCAATGAATGTACAAAGAGAAATAAAAACTGAAGGCATTTGAAAAGGCCTTATGACTCCATGTGACATAAACAACATAGTGGTTTACCTTTAGGTCTGTATGTACATCTGTCCAGTTTGGTCGTAACATCTAAAACATACCACACAAATACAAACAATTGGTTTTCAAACCGTCTTGAATATATAAACTTCCATTCATGACGGCTCCTTCAGTGCCACAAAGTGGACTAACAATTTTCATAAAATAAAAAGAAGTGACAGATTTTATATCTCGTATAAAAATAATATACACAATTATGTACATGTCCCTGCCCCTGTTCAAAGAAGAAGAAAACAACATAAACAAGAAAAATAACAACAAATTAATAATGTTAAAACTAAAAGCTGTGTACTACATTATCTTTGGCAGGTAAAGGGGTTCAGGTATTTGAGCAGTATTAGTATGCCTACAACAAGAATCAGCTACTTATTTTTTTAAAATTCTTTTTATGAATAGCTAAGTGATCCATGTTCTATGCACTTGCACTTTCTTTTGTTCATCACAGTGACATCTTACAAAAATTAAAAGCAATAAATAGGTTTATGTACCTTGCTGCTAAATGTATGATTTTTTAAATATATATTTCAGTCACATCTTCACACTGGGCATTTACATCCAATTTCAGACCATTGCACTTCAACTGCTTGGATCTTTTAATGATTGATTGATTGACAAATATCAAAGAGCACAAGGGGAAGAAGAATGGACGGTGAAATAATTATTAAAGGAGATTGAAACCATTCAAATACTTTAAAAGCCAATATTTCCACGATTTTAGACTAGTTGGGGAAATTCGTGAAATATATTTGAAATATATTTTGAGCTCAGAAGTAAATAAGACATATTTTGTAAGAAAATGGGGAAAATCTGAAAATTTGTGTACAAAACAAATGGAGAGTTGTCCATAAAATCAGCCATTTTGAAGCCGATGATGCCAATTTGAGGATCCCCATAGAAGGTTCAATGAGACTTGTCAAACTTCCATAACTCTCTTATTTTATAACTGATTTTGATAAAACTTTTTTTAAAATTGCTCCACTCATTGTGCTCTTTCCTACAAAAGTGGTTAGTTCCTTGGGTATTGGTCCCCTTTAATGGGTACTTACTCTTCCAACTCTGAGGAACTGCCCACCAAGATCAAAGAGGTTCATCGATGAAATAGCATCTGAGGCTGACTGCATATTCTCATATTCAATGAATCCATAGCCCCTAGAGTAAAGAAGAGAAACATAAAAAGAAGTGCAAAATATTACAATCTAACTTTTAGGAATTACATTCAAATCCTATTGTATAATAAGGTGTCAGGGAACAAACCCACTTACCTTGTTATAACTAAACTTTGTTGTATTGAACACTTAGATAGCTACACACATGCATGTATGTTTGGGACTGGGCAAGTTCATCTGAGTGAAAAATTGCACCTGTATGCAAAGCAATGGTGTAGGGATAAAGTAAACATTGATATCCTTGTTGGAGAAAATTTGCCCCTGGGGTGATTCACAAACTAGAATTGAGATCATTTTCAACAGCGATTTCTGGGATTGTTTTTAACCCAATGGTTCACTAAATTGCCAAATGATTAGCTTGTGTGAGCTTAATAAAAACACAAAAGATAATGCTAATAAAAAGCGATTGGGATCGCTTTTACCCTTAACACCGATCCCAAATATATTAATGCATCAGTTCCTCAAAGCGATATTGATCTAAGAGTTGATATTGAACTTGAGATAAATTTTGTCCTATTTGTAATTGATTTTAGCCATCAGTGAATGGAAGGTATTAATTATTTTTCGGCCCTCGGCCATCAAGAAAGCTCTCAACTATCGCCCATAGAGGTAAGGTTCAGATGGTCAATCGGGTCAATCATATATTTTTTTCCTCTTTCTTTTTTTCGCTGGGGGGAGGGGGGGGGGGGGGGGGGGGGGCCTGCCCACTCCCTTGATTTGAACCAGGTTTATTGTGTATAAGTAATGAGATGAAACATGTTTGAAATACTTACTTGTGTTTGCCGCCAATAGATTCTGTAGGGAGATTACAAGACATGATTTTACCAAACGCTTCAAACACACTGTAAGATAAAAAGGAACAAAAATGAATTATTAAAGAAGATAGGAAACATTTCAAATTGGGCAGGGCCTCCATCACTTGTTTCATGTCATATTTCAATTTTTGCCCCAAATTACACAAAACATCAACACATAATAGTCACTTTTCTTCAAAGAGATGGGGTGCTTCTTATGAATAAATAACACTGAATTTGCAGTAAACTAAATACTCAAATAATGGTTGGTTATACCCATCTTATTATTACTTCTAAGAGAGCTGTTTTGCTTTATCTTCACAGGCTAAGACATATCACTGAATTTGGAGATGCACATAGTAGTAATCTATTCAACATTCAAAACTTTATGCTAGAATGTCTGAACTCTGGCTTTCAATTACCAATAAACGGATTTGTCTCCTTTTAACTTACTGTGAGCATGCCAAATACAAGACTCACAACCAGAGAGATAAATATCTCCTTTTAACCTACTGTGAGCATGCCAAATGCAAGACTCACAACCCTAGAGATAAATATCTCCTTTTAACCTACTGTGAGTACGCCAAATGCAAGACTCACAACCCTAGAGATAAATATCTCCTTTTAACCTACTGTGAGCATGCCAAATGCAAGACTCACAACCCTAGATATATCTTCACAGGCTAAGACATATCACTGAATTTGGAGATGCACATAGTAGTAATCTATTCAACATTCAAAACTTTATGCTAGAATGTCTTAACTCTGGCTTTCAATTACCAATAAAACGGATTTGTCTCCTTTTAACCTACTGTGAGCACGCCAAATGCAAGACTCACAACCCTAGAGATAAACATCTCCTTTTAGTGAAGCATCAGTACCATGAACAAAAAATAGTTTGAATTTATTTCTAGTGCACTAATTTGAAAAAGTTTGAATAATAATAGTAATTGAATTCTCTAAATTGGCAATGCCAAGAAAATGTATAGCAGTGCTTTCTTGCACAAATATGCACTTTTTTTAAACACAATTGTCATAGAAGAAAATGCAATGTAATGTAAATTGGTGTCAATTTGAGAAGGATCATTGATTCTATTTAGAACTGTTACGATTTAAATCAGGGAGAGCAACGCACCTTTTGATGTCATCTGCCGAGAGATCTGAATGAATTGAAGTGATAAATATCTTGGGTTGGTGCTTAGCCTCCTCCATGATCTGATCAACTACCGGCTGGGCTTGAGGCATGTTGCTTGGTCGTCCAACCTAAAAAAACAAAAACAAATAGATGACATGAAATATTTGTTGGTTACTGAATATGCATCACATTTCAAAACTCAGGCAAATAATCTTTGAAGGTTCCACTAGTGGTAGTACGTGAAGGTTTCACGGTGCACCAAGTATTCTTTCTTGAGGTTATGAGTGGTCCTGAAAAGGACCTACCCAATCTCAACATTTCGGTGAGCATGTTCTCACCGTCTTCAGGAGAAATGACAAGCTACAGATGGAATAAAACTCATAAACAAGTGAATGATTAAATAACGCAATGCATAATATTTTCCCCACATCAAGTGTAGCTCATCAGAACATGAATTTGTTTAGTACTCTGTGGTATCATGCGACAACTAGCACCTCATGTCTTACATGCCATCTCACAATTTTAATAAAAATTAATGCACAAATGTACAGTAGGCCATATAAACAAATTTTCCTGTAATTCAAATAGGAATTAGATAGAACTTTACAATTACTTCTTCTCGTTTTACTGTTGACTCCCATTAACCCATTGAGGACTGAGCCCGAATATATTCGGGATAAGGTCAATGGGAAACGCGTGTTATAGGCAAATCAGCTCGTCTCCAACAGGTTAAGGCAAGGTGCTAGAGACCAAGAAATTACCTTGTTATTTTAAGAATATCACACGTAGACACACATGTACAGTTGAGGCCAAAAGTTTACATACACCTGGTAAGAAAACATATGAATACAATTTTTACCACCCTAAGAACATTGGTCATCATTTATTTTGATGAATATGGTTAGGTATCATATCTACTTTATTTTCAGAGTATGTTTTAATTCAAGATATTTAGAAACATATATATAGTTGATCTGACTTCAGTGTGGATAAATTCAATGGGTCAAAAGTTTACATACACTAACCAAAATTGGTGATGGTGCTGCCTGTATTTTGCTTTATTTTTTATTTTTTTCACTTGTTGAAGCTATGAACGAGCTTTCTATATACTTCTCCTGAGAGTATCGTCCATTCCTCCAGCAATATTGCCAACATTAAGTCCCATTTGCAGGTTTCTTTTGGCAAATACCAATTTTGGGGTCTGCCCATATGTTTTGTACAGGGATCTGGTCTTAACATGTGACAACCCCTCCTTAATCCCCTTTTCTCTGTTTACCCACTCTAAAAAGTATTCTAAATGAAGGTCTGGGTTATTGTGGCGAATAAATACTCAATTTTAATATGGTTCCAACATTCAGGCTGGCATATTGATGATGCTACATACTCCAACATCATATTTTACTATCAATATGGTTTATCAATGGGGTTTATACATTGTTCATGTAGTGTGATGTTGGAGCATGTAGCATCATATCAATATGCCAGCATGAAAGTTGGAACCATATTAGAATTGAATCTTTAATCATCATAATAACCTTAACATTCATTTGAATTGTTTTAGAGTAGGTGAAAGAGAGAAAAGGGAAGATTACGGAGGGGTTGTCACATATTCAGACCAGATCCCTGTACAAACCATATGGGAAGACCCCCAAAATGGTATTCGTGCAAGGAAAGTTGTAAATGGGACTGAATTGTTGCAATCTTGCTGTAGGAATGGACAATAATCTCAGGAGAAGTATATAGAAAGCTCGTTGACAGCGTCAACAAGTGAAAAAATGAAAAATAAAGCAAAACACAGGCAGCATCATCACCAATTTTGGTTAGTGTATGTAAACTTTTGACCCATCAAATTTATCCAAACTGAAATAAGATCAAGCATATGTTTCTAAATATCTTTTATGAAAACATACTCTCTGAAAACAAAGTAAATACCATACCTAACCATCTTCATCGAAATAAATGATGCCAAATGTTTGTATGGTAGTAAAAATATTAGTCACATTTTTTCGTACCAGGTGTATGTAAACTTTTGGCCTCAACTGTATGTATTACATAGCAAAAGTTTAACTACACAGATGGCACTATATAAATGCGTTATAGTTATTGTTATTAAATTGGGACTGGGAAATCTACTTCATAAAACCAAATCTTGCTGTATCTGTCCTCAGTTTAACAAGAATAATAGACTGTACAGTCTGTGTCACATAAAATGGTACAGTTGGAAAACATTTTTTCAAAGTATGAAAATTAATCACATTCTAAAAGTGTTTGATATTTCCATAAAGTAGGAAAATCAGGCTTTCTTCTACAATTTTTTTCATCCCATTTGGTGCTGTAGATCTTGAAATATGACCAGTTTTCTATAATCAAGAAAAAAAGTACTTTGCGCATGGTTCTGTATAGGTTTAGCACATGAAGCCATGAATTCAGCGCACCAAGACAATAGATGTGGGTAATTTCAATTAGCTCATCGCCGCATAAAATTTAGGATAAGTTTTGTTTTGCAAAAGCAAATTATACAAAACAAAGTACATCAGCGAGAATAGTCTTTTGGCTTTAAGTCGGTACCACATTCACACATCACTTAAGAAGATTTCTTACCAAAATATTTTTTTTTTTCTGACTGTACCATTTTTTTTTTACACAGACTGTAGAATGAGAAATGGGCTTGTAATTGAGCGAAATCAATGTTACCTTTATATTCCTTCCACCGATCATGACACCATTCATCTGCTCCAAGGCAAGCTGGGCAGCTTCAGGCAAGTCATACTCTACAAACGCAAATCCCTTGTGTTTCATAGTGATAGGATCCCAGGACATATTGATGCTCTTGATTGGACCAAAGGGATGGAAGGCTTGACGGATGGTGTCCTCCTTCAGCTCAAAGCTGATGGAACCCACGTATACCCGACACATTAGGGCAATGGCACGCTGCCTCTGGGCCTGCATCTGGAGGTTGGACATTTGCTGAAAAACAGGAAGGTGAAAACACTATAGGAGAAGTTTGGCAAAAACTGAAGGGCTTAAATTAATCGACGGCCACGGAGGCCATGGCCTTGGATGCCCACCCCCCCCCCATTACTGGCCTTAATGCCTCTTCCAAAATTCCCTGTTTGGCCTTAAATATTTTGAGCCCTTTTCCAGACATTTGCATTGGTGCTGTACTTGTGCCCTATGAAAAAAATGGAATTGCCCTAAAACTGATGAAATTTAAGTCCTGAAACTGTCCAAAGGAAACAAAAATAAATGAAGAGATGGACACTGAAGGCTGAAGATCTACTTTCTTTTTTTAGTATCTAGAAGAACAAGCATGTAAGACAACTTGGTACAAATATTTCATTTGAAATGTAGGGTCCTTCCTCAGTTATCCAGCTATATTGGGACAAACATCCATTTGTGTAAGTAATATGGCCAGATATATGAGAGTAATGCAGTGGGACATAATTTCAATCAAATTTTACATGGCCTTACGGAAAAGATTTTATAGGAAGGTTTTAGAGGATTTATAAGGTGGTTGAATGTTAATGACAAATAGTGTCTTTCTTTATAAAAAGGAGCTCACATAAAATGAGAAATGAGGATATTTAGGCTTTTAAATAAAGAATAAAAGAGGGTAACTGGCCACAGGACATGGTTGCTTGATAGGAGTCTGGATAACTGACAGCTGTAAAAGCGAGGTCGAGTGAATTGAAGGCAATGTTACATTTGCCATACAGTATAAGCAGAGTTTATAATGTACCTGTTGCTGGTGAGCTAATGTCTGTTTGACCAGCACACTCTTAATGCTCTGTTCCATAGCATATTTCTTGGCTCTCATCACTGCTTCCTGCTGCTCTGAGCTCAGCTGAGGTAGCCCAATCATAGATGGCATCCCAGGTACGGCTAGCAGACTCTCCTTCTTGGCCCCAGGACCGGCAAGCACCGGCCCCGTCTGCTCTGCAAACTGAAACTCAAAGTTGGGTTGAGGCGAGGACGATGGTTGCTGTTCAACAGCTAGCAGGTCCAAACAGGAAGGCATCATTGAGGGAGGGAATGAAAAATGGGAGAGTGTTAGAGTCCGATTTGTGTAGGGATACCTTGATAGCATGAACTGTGTGAACAAGCCAGACACCAGTACAAACTATCAAGGAAACCTCATGCCCATTTTATGTCCCACAAGACTTTTTCTTTTCAAGCAAACGAAAACCAATAGCCCTATAGGTTAGCAAGTTTAGCAATCTCCTACAATTAAAATTAAGTTCCTTAAACTTTTTTAATATCCTTTAGAAATCTTTAAAATGTAACACTATTCTATTAACAAAATGTTTACATATCTTTCTTTTCATACAATTCAAGGTTTAAAGCCTGTGAACCATCATATTAACACCTTTAAATATATTCTTGCAATCTTGAATTTAGCTACATATTGTTAACCCGTTGAAGACTGATTTATTTTATTTTTATATCAATGGGGCTTACATGTTTGATAATTGCCAAAAAACCTTTTCATTTTAAGGTGAAACAAAGAAATCCATTTTCATCAATAATTTGAATAATTTGTATAATTTAACCTATTCATACAATAACAAGTAAAATAAACAGTCAACAACAGGTCAACAGAGAAATTGATGCAATTCTGTGGTCAAATATATTGGTCTAAATATCACAAGAGGCTAATATCAAGTTCATCAAGTTTCAAT
The DNA here is from genome assembly GCA_940671915.1 of Paracentrotus lividus. Classification (NCBI taxonomy): domain Eukaryota; kingdom Metazoa; phylum Echinodermata; class Echinoidea; order Camarodonta; family Echinidae; genus Paracentrotus; species Paracentrotus lividus. The sequence continues at coordinate 29,494,997 of CALNVZ010003432.1, forward strand.
GGCATATAGCAAATCAAGAAAGATCTACAGAAAACCCAGCTTCTCAACATTCGAGGTTACAGGAGACACACAAGAAAGAAAGAAAGTCATCTTTATATAATGCTTCTTTCCTACCGACGATTGCCACAAAGAAACATGAGAACAATGTAAAAGAAATGAGTGGCAAACATCTTGAATTCAATCCACCACTCTCTACAAACAGCACTGTTTGTTTACCACTCTAGAAGCGTTAAGGGGTGGTTGGACGATAGCTGAATGTCAGGTTGTGCTGTAGCCTCGGCCAATATTTTATTTTACATGGGATCGGTCGGGCGGTCCGAGGAGCGCAAAGGTCAGCGACCTCACTGGCCATGGTGGATTGCTTGTGGGTCGGCTAAGGTCAGAGGTCATATATTTACATACAACCTCATCACCCCCTTTTCACACATGCGGCAAGCTGAAGCTACATGACACAAAATAAAGAATAAATAATGCAGAGAAGAAAAAAAACACAAAAAATAAAGATGGAGAGAAAAACCTTGAGTCAAATCCAACATCACCAAACGGACAATATATTTGAAGGACATGGGAGATCGTCTCTTACTTCGTATTTGAATATATGGGCATTAATGGGGTTCAATATTGCACAGGTTACAAATTCCAGAAACACATAGGGCCAGCATTCATAAAAAGACAACAAATATCAATGCTACAATTCATGGTAAATAGGGTTCAGTCACTTTGCGCAGATACAAATAGGTCATTGTTGGACTAGTTTGAAGTTTCAATATAAAGTTGGGTTTTTTTTCTTTCAATTCTGACAACCTCGTTCAATATACAAATCCCGAATAATAATTTTTTAGTTTTCCAAAAATGACAAACTAGTTAAAGTCGAGCGCAATTGTGTCATATATTATTTATATAACCCCTAGGCAGTTATACAGACGATTTTATGCAAGGCGAAATTCCTTTTCTCAAAGCTGCTCATTTGGAATTCGAAAATTGAACTGCTTCCTCAAACCTTAAATCTGTAGTATTACTTTGTCAGGTGCGGGCAAATTGAACTATGAACTTTGTTGCAAATGGTACTTTCAATGTTCTTACAATAGTTGGATTGGGGGAGAGGAGTGGGAGGGAAGAAATAAAAGAGAAAATATGTGATGATGGCATCTTGATCGCTCAGTTCTGTTGGCTGCTCAGAAAGACAAAGCGTCACTCCCAGCTGCTTTTTTGCTTTCAATGCAAATAAAAAATGACCAAAAACAAGAGAAGAAACACAAAGGTTATGATACATACAGCCTTTTACAGGCCAAAAATAACCATCTTTCTTACTTTCACCTTACAAACATCAACATATTATCATTAGCTTAAATGATAAAGATGTTCTTTCAAATAAATCTCCCTTATTACAAGATGGGACCAAAAAAAACAAAAAACAAACAAACAAATCATTTTTCCTCTTTTTCTTCAATGAATAATATAGACCTGGGTTATCGATAATAAGATGAATTGCAGTATGGACCAATAAATAGGTCAAGTACTTTCAATATATTGAATGGATGATCATCATAAATGAAAAGATTTGGACTCTATGACCTTAGGTTATATAGGATCAAATTTTCCCCACAGAAATAATTGTGTGCTGCTAACATTGTTTTACCCTTTCTCTACTGCAACTTTCAAAATCTTCTTTTGCATGTATGATTGTCCGAAAACATATCCTACAAAACATTACAACATGCAGGCATAGAAACAGTACATAAGATGTGATAAGTTTCCTCCCTACTGGTTCATACTAGATGTGTTACTTTGGATTTTCTTTAATGCACAGTTTTGAGGAATGCCTCATCTCACAGCCGCCGGGGTCAATACACAGGAATAGCATCAAACCTGGAATAATAACGAACAAGGAAAGAAAAAAAAGAGAGAGAGAAAGAGCAGAACATTTACAGTGGTCTCAAATCCATTCATGCCAATGAGTTTAATGTCATAGACACACGTTTGCTTTAAAATATGCATGTACATAGGGAAATCTGTATGTTTGAAGTGAGGGCATTTCTCTAGTTCAGAAAATACCATGTTATGAATCCAGAGATGAAAGAAGCCCCAAATTTTAAAGGGGTCGAAAGAAAATGAAAGAGTGAGTAGAAAGGCTATGACGTATGATCTTAAAGGGGAATGAAACTCAAGGAATCAGTCAAGTTATATAAAAACAGAAAAATCAAAGAAACAGATCAACGAAGGTTTGAGAAAAAATGAATAAATAATAAGAAAGTTATGAGAATATGAATGTTATGATCACTACTGCTATGGAGATCCTCAAACTGGCAACGGTCCCAAGATGTGTGATGTCATACATGAACAACTTCGCAATTACTTTTGCACATATTTCACTTAAATTGTCTTTTTCAACAATTCTGTCAGTAGATCTGGTATTCTTTTTGTGGGAGGACATGTAATACAGGTTTTACAAAATATAATAATCAACAAAGAATCTGTACTACAATTAGAGGAAAAAGCAATATTTTTTGTATTTTTCTGTCCACTAAATGGGAGAGTTGTTCATGTATGACATCACATATTTTGGGCCTGTTGCCAGTGTGAGGATCTCCATAGCATTAGTGATCCCAACATTCAAATGCTCATAACTTTCTTATTATCTATTCAATTTTTCTCAAACTTCCATTGATCTGTTTCTTTGATTTTTCTGTTTTATACAATTTAATTGAATCCTAGGGTTTCCTTCTCCTTTAAATTAGAAGGGGGTTAAGGGTATGATGAATATGTATGGCCCCAGTGTGACAATATTATTTAAAAAATAAATAAATAAATAAAAAACCCTGAACTTACATGTAAATAACAGCATAACATGTTAAAAGAACACATAAGGGATGAAAAATAAAGGATGGTCATACAATGTATTTATCTCGTAATTTAACTTCTGCGTGAGCCATTTATGTATTACACATGCAATATCTCAATACTTATAATTATGCAGACATGATTTTAGTTCTAACTTAGTAAAAATGATACCCCTTACAGTGGAAAATCTTAACATGGTCATTTATACTACATTCATGAGACTCTTGTATTCCATGTGATGTAACGGAGTATTAAACCACTTCAGTTCTGCTAGCCATGATGATGCTTTATCGAAGCCTACGAGGAAGAAAACTCAAAAACGGAGAGAGAAACAGAAAAAAACAAAAACAAAATATCAGAAGCGGTAACAGTGATTGCATGAAAATCAAAAGGGAATGTGGGTAGCAAAGGGAATATTTTTTTTAAAGTTTAACATTAAAAGACAATCTTTGCAAAGATATCTTAGGATCATGAAGCTTGCAAAAACTGGTTTGGCTGTTCACATTACTTTAACCAGTTGAGGACTGAGCCCGAATATATTCGGGCTGAGGTCAATGGGAAACGTGCGTTATAGCCAAATCAGCTTGTTTCCAACAGGTTAAAGAGATTATATTTGTTCCATAATAGCCATAGACTTTCATAATAGCTACAGAATTTTTTTTTTAATGTTAAAAATTAATGTATTATTTTCAATTCTCTGCCAAACCATCTACCAGAGGTGAAAAAATATGTAACCGTTGTTATTCCTGATTTGTAAAAAAAAAATTGCTTGAGGTGTTGTTTTTCTTTACACATTTCTCACGTCACCCTTACCCAAATGCACAAGCACGCATACGACATAAGAGTGTGTTGCATTACAGGCAAACCTTGTAATTTTACTTGAAACTGAACTGAATAATCAACTAAATATTCTCATCATCAACAACCCATTTTAATTCACAAGTTACATACAACTAAAATAAAGCAAAATTTGCATATTTATGTTTATTTTGTTTCAATGATAATAATCACACCTGTCTTTACTGGGTTAACTACATGTGTATTTGTTTGCAATCGCTGCATAATAATTCAAGTTCTTAGATGGTGAGAAAATTAATGTTGATTACACAGGCTGACAAGTGTAAATGTTAACATAAATCTTATTTTAAGAATTCCTAAGTTTCAGCAACAACACAATCATAAACATCTACACACAGTTTTGTTTTGTTTTAACTTTTGTAATTTGTTATGTTTCTAAAGAAAATTTCAAATTCCAGAATCCATTTCATTCAGCCATATTCTAGGTTGTGCAAGCTTCATTTTCCTGCATATCAGGCAGTATATACCCACCAGGTTGCTGTTGATCCAATTCCAGTTTGATCTTCTTGGGAGAGGGTTCTGGAACATGGTTTTCTTCCATCATTGCAACTGGCTCCTGTCAAAATGAAATTAAAATATAAACATATTCATCAGCCCCCGAGTGTCACAAAGTGACTGATATTTTAGACTAGGGGGAAAAGACTAGTAAAACTTTGATCATGTTGATAGTGGTACTTAGAGGACAATAGGCTTTTTGGGTAGAGTGAACAAGTTGTTAGGCAGCGGTATGGGTGTGGTGCTTTAGGCATACTCATGCATAGCACAGTACATGCTCTATATTAGGTGTGTGCTGTAAGAGTGAGAAGGGTTGGAGAGACTTTAGCCTTGATGAGAGAAGTTTGCTGAATGTCTGAGAGGAAGCCATGTCATGCATGTAGGATGCGCAGCTTGTTAACTTTTGGTGCCATCATGGAATCCAGGCATGCAGGCAGTGAAGACTCCTCTACAGCTCCCACTATGATTTGTGAACCTGTAAGTGATATTTTGTACATTTTTCCTTATCCTTATCTATGTTTTTTGTTTAGGTAATGTCATAAATTAGGTGTGGCAACATATTACACAGCCACACGTTGTGATATAGATAATGATATATAAGAAATCATTATGTTTGAATCTTTATAGCAAAGCATTGAATTATTATTTGGATTATATATATTGTGTCAATTATACATTTGATGTCCTTCACAGCAAAGAGGCAGGATAGTAAAGTTATGATCTTTTGTTAAAAGAGATATTGTGAGTTGGTAACATAGAGCAATATTATGAGGCTTAAAGAAGCAGTAATTTATGGTTTCCTTTGATAAATGGAAGGAAATTATTATCGACTCTTTACCAGATTATTATGCATTTATTTACTAAAAGAAGAAATGGAATTATGATGATTCTGATATTTTGTACTGCTAGAGGAGGTGTATTTGAAAGCTTTAGTGCATTGATGTTTAATATTATATACCCTGTACAAATGCAGTGATATTTTGATGGAATATTTAGGTGAATTTAATACTGAAGATAATCTTTATGATACATGAAGCATCCGTGTGTATAGTTTTTAGATATATCATATAGAATAAGCATGTTCATGTATGCTATGACTTGTATTGGATGCTATTTCAACAGCAGTTACAGATGAACTGGGGTTTCGGTTTAGTTTCAGCTATATTTCAGCGTTCAGCTTTCAGCTTGTTTCAACAATTTCCAGTTCACTTATATCTGGATCCGACCTGCGGAGGTTTTTAGATAGACGGCTCAACACGTTGACTTCACCACTGATCGACTCCTGACCTAGTATGGGTTAACGCTTTCGTCGATGGGAGATCAGCTGACTTCACTACAGGCGTTCGCTGCTACTTCAGAGATCCATGGGCATTCTATCGTAGGTTTTCGATAGGACAGATCGGACAGATAGCGTGCGGTTAAATGGACAGAAACAGTCGCGTCGCGTGATGGTATCGTTTATCTATTCAACAGTTTATTTTGAGACTTTAACAGAAAATATTTAAATCGCGAAAGGTACTTGTAGCTTGTTGATTAATCTATAACGGAAGTTCTGAATCTGGGTTATATTTTCTGAGTTCACGTATAGAATATCTTGTTTAAGGTATACTTTATTGATTAAACTAAACGAGTCTTGAAATCTGGGTTAATATTTCTGAGTTCTGTTTGAAACTCATAAGTTTATATATCGTGGTCTAAACATTAACATAGGAGTATCTTCTCAATATTAGCATCATAGTAATTTGTGGTAATCTCTTTTATTTTGTTGGATATCATTATGCCAATTTATTGTTTGCAATATAATTATGAGAGACATATGTAAGTCCTGGAACCAATTGTGGTTTGAAGCAAATGATAATAGTTTCATGAATAAAGCATGCTTGTAAGCTGTAAACTTTATATGATATGAATGAGATATTTGTTTTATTTTGTGTGAATTCCTAACCAACTGTAATTATACAGACAGAACTTGTTCTTATCGCCAGACTTTGCAAATACAGTGCAAATGATTCTGACACCGAGCACCAACTTAGACTATAGTTATAATAGTTAGGCGCATATATTTTGAGATGTCCTTCTCTAGCTTTTAGTCGTCTTAAATTTTAAAAAAAGGCAGATATCAGAAGACATAACTTATAAACACTTGATCTTGGTCAAGAATCTATTTCTGGTTTCTGTTTTGTTAAACCTGGTGTATAGTTTTGGTTACAAAAAAGGAATCGGCATAAAACCGATTAAATAAAGTCTCATGTTGTTCACATTGCACTAAAAGATATGTGTGAGAGATTTTGTGATATTACTTTCACGATTTCCGGTGAATTTCAGTGAAATTTTTTAACCCAAACATAATTGTAACGGTTTTTGAGACCTTTGCTTGGGTGTCCAGTCCCCCGAACTTCCCGCATGAATGAACCGTAGCGATCTGTGTGTATCACCCACACAAGAGAATCCCCATTGGTTTTCCACGTGAATGCCTAGTGCACACTGAGAGGAGTCGGATCCCCGACTTATCTTTTTTTTATATCATGAAATAAAGACACTAAAACGAGATTTCATGTAATATAACTTTCTTTGTTACAGTTAAAGGATTCAGTCTTTCATATTATCTAACTGTGAATCCAAATTAAATGATTCTTTCTCCCAACACTATACACCAGCTTTAAGCTTCTCTATTATTAGCATGTTGCTATTGTGTTAGCTCCAATTTTGTTTTATACTTAACAGTGAGATTTGGTAATATTCAATTCAATAAATTTGATACCGAGCTTAATATGAATATCTTAACCTTGAACAAAAGGGCAATTCAATGCATTTGTTTTCGTCTTTTGGGGTTTTTTTCCTTGATATTTTTTAGTCCCATACACCGGAGTAGGCCTTCTATTTTTCATAAAGGATGTGTAACCAAGTTAAGTCTTGGTTCTTGTGCCCCTTCTGGTACTACTTGAGGATCACCGTCAATCAAGAAAAAAAATTCTGTCATTTTCATGTCTAAAAGATATACATGTAAAATGTTGTCAAAATTTCAAAATGTCACGTACGACACAGCAATTTTCACAACATTTATAGTGCAGCTTGATTATTCATCAAGCTTCTTTTTTTTTAAAGCAAAGTCTTGATAACAATAATTATGCAATTTTACTATTTTTGTGAGCGTAGCTATCTTGGTGATGGCATTTGAACGTTAAATTTTATCACTTGTCACTAGCATTAGGGCTGTAGTCCACGCACTTTGTCTTCAACCGCTAAAAAGTAAAATAATTCAATGTTTTTATCAAAAATGTTTGGCGAATGCGCAAGCCGAGTCGATTACGCGACCCTGCCAATTTTGCTTTGGTTTGGCAAAACTTAACGGTACATACATTACTCATAAGTCCTCGTGCATAACCTACCGATTAAGAGTCTACACCAGTAATGAATGTAAATTTTCATTTTGTGTTTCAATGAAGTGTATTTTTGATGGTTTCATAAATTCATGAAAATACATGAAACAAAAGATTTTCCCCAAAGTTTTTGTGATATTTTTCGATTTAATTGTTGTTTTCTTGATTATTGAGAAAATTGAGCGCGCATATCGCGCGTGTTTAAGTTAGAGGTGCGTGGACTAAGTAAGGTACTTCTAGTACTACCATACACGGCCTGGACCTGGGATTAAATTCATGTCCAACATTCACACACACAAAACACACACAAACGATCTACCCACTCATCCACTCACGCACTCAAGCTAACTTCACGCACGCAACGTTTCTAAGTTTGGGCCACGGCTCGAGAAAAATCCATTGCAGTCTCCCGTCTATTTTCACATTTTCTCTGGTATTCCCATGCTAATTTCCTTGCAATTTATCCCTATCTTATCTACATACTTCATTATATACAATGGAAGTAGAAACATACCGAATCTCCATTAGTTTCTGCCATTTTGGAAGTCGTTTCCTCGTCCTTTTCCAGTAAAGTATGCATCGATTGTCAATATCTTTGGTCACAATTTAGCTTTCGCTCAATCAAATCGTGCAGATAATATTTGATAAATCCATGAATTGACGCGGATCTAGGAAGCAGCGAAATATCGTCTTTGTGATATAGCGCCATCTATGTTTGATTTCTTTCCTTTCTTTTTGTTGTTGTTGATTTTTTGTCTGGCTTTTTTATTGACTAGTGAGTCATATTGTTTTAATTTACACGTTCTACACTGTTCGTCGTGAAGGTGGATTATTTTTTCTGGCTCTTTCTATCTTCCCAAAATTGTATTGTAAATCTCAGCTTAACATAAATCAAAATAAAATATTATCCATAGTCACCATTTACAACCTTGTCATCATTGTAAAAAAAAAAAAAAAAAAAAAAAAAAATTAGGGGAAAATGATAACAATTAAGGGGTTCAAAGTTGTTTTCGATTTATTTTGTTTTTAGCATAAAGGTGGAATAAAATATTCTGAATTTTAACCAATCACACTTTTTACTTCAACCCCTCCCGTAGACAAAGGACCTACGCCTGTCCCTATAAATCTAGATTTAACTTAAAGAACATTATAAACAATACATCTCAGACGCGTTTCCTGGGGGTAGGACTGAGGGGGGCTTGATCAATCGGGTAAACAAAAAAGGGGCCCCAAAATGAGAACAAAAAATGACAAAAATGGGCATCATGGCGGTTGACAAAACTTTTTTGAACATAAATCCCCGTGAAGGGTTGGGAAAATGTTCAAGATATAGCCAGGGTCCAGAAAAGTAAAAGCATAGACAAACATGTTCAAAGCCGGAGCAAAATAATGTTGCTAGAGCGACAAAAAATATTCCACCTTTTATGACGGACAGTGTATTTATAGTTCTTAAGAACCATTTTATAATATCTAAAATATGGTGTTCCATGACGTTTATGTTATTTCTAATCTAATTAAGCTTAAACGATTCCTTCTACTCCCCCTCCACCATCCCTACCTTTCTCTTCTTCTTCATCCTACTCCTTTCATTCATCCCCTTCCCTCCTCCTCCTACTCTTCCTCCTCTCATCCACCTATAGTCTCCATATCTTCCATCCTTTCCTCCCACCTCCTCCTCCCCTCCCGCATGCTGGCACTTCGCCTTATTCAACGGCGCCCCTCACACCACATTCAATCCTCCACACCACTTCAATCTCCTCCTACTCTCCAACCTCCTTCATCGTCCATTCCTCGTCTTCCTCCTCCTCAATCCCCTCCCCTTCTCCCTCCTACTACACACACTTCCTCTGCCGTCCTCCTTACCGCTCCACATCACATCTACCATCAAATTACTTACCCTCCTCCTCCTCCTCCTCCTCCTCGCCCTCCCCTTTTTCCTCCCATACCCTACCTCCTCCTCCGCCTCCGCCTCCACATCTACCATCAGTCACTTTCCTCCTCCCTCCTCTCCTCACTCCCCCCTCCCCTAGCTTCCCCCTTCCTCTCACCACCCTTCCTCCGTCCTCACCCGCCTCCGCCTCCCACCACCTCCTCCCCCTCCTCGTCCCTCCCTTCTCCTCTCACTACCCCTTCATCCTCGTTCTCGTCCGCATCCACATCCACAATCTACCATCAGTCACTTTCCCACTCCTCCTCTCGTCCTCGTCCTCTCCCCTCTCTCCTCTACTGACCCCTTCATCCTCGTCCTCGTCCGCCTCCACATCCACATCTACCATCAGTCACTTTCCCACTCCTCCTCCTCGTCCTCGTCCTCGTCCCCTCCCTTCTCCTCCACCACCCCTTCCTCCACGTCCTCCTCCGCCTCCATGCACATCCACATCTACCATCAATTACTTTCCCACTCCTCCTCCTCATCCTCCAAGACCCTTTCCCAGCTTTGGCTTTTCTTCATCCTACTCCTTCTCATCCTTGGATGACATCGAAGGGATTTCGTCCAATTTACAACGAATGATGATTAGCATCCCAAGCTATCATGCATCCAAGCTTGAAGAATACCATGGACCCATCTCATCCTGGTTGTCTCAACCAAAGTGACCCATGTCATTCAGAGATAATGTCGTGCATGCAGTTTGAGATGTAGAGAACTATGTGCACTTGCAAAGTCTGGAATTTGAGACTCTACAGCATATTGCTAGTTAAAGAAATATTTAGATTAAATAATGCAATCATGTTTAAATGCTATATTATTATTATTACTGTTTATTTTGAATTGAATTTATATACAGTACTTTACATGGCATCATATTATAATTTCATTTCACATAGACATTAACAAATCATACAAATAATTAATTGAATCCTCGCCTATATTCGAACAGGCATATCGCTCAGCCTTGGGCAATAATGATATCTATAATCATTCATGGATGATTACGAATTCAAAACGTAAAATCATGATTCAATTCCCCTTGATAGGGGAACCAGCAAACCGTGAAGATATAACCTTCATGGGCGTTGAACAATAATTATCTTTTGAAAACGTCACGGGATTAATAATATCCAAAAACACAGTCAAGAGCGAGGAATTTAATGACAGTCATTTTGCTGACAGCCTATGAGAAAAGAGAACAAAGAGATACATCTTACAGTGGCGGATCCAGGATTTGAAAATAGGGGCGTGCAGCACCGAAAATTTTCCGATTCCAACATGTACAGTCAATAAGTGGGGGCGCGCGCCTGTTGCGCCCGGATCCACCACTGTTGTAGAAATAAACTTAAAATTTGAAAGAATGGAAACTTTGAAATTGTTAACAGGTATTTTTAATTTTCACCCCCTCCTCACTCCTCCATCGAGTATGATAAACAATTAGAATGAATCAACCCAGTCGCGTGGCCCTCAATATTTTGTGTAGGCCTGGGGCAGATGAATGCTTGCGTCAACAAGACTGACACAGTGGCGGATCCAGGCGGGGCGCAGGGGACGCGCCCCCCTATAATTTGAAAACCGCTTATTGACTGTACATGTTAAAATCCGAAAATTTCGGCGGCGCCCCCTATCCTGATATCCTGGATCCGCCACTGCTGACATCATCCTGTGATGCTGCGTTTGATTTTAAATGATTAAAATTCCCCTGAGAGCCCTTGAGAATGGCCGAAAAGGGATCTGACCTGCAATGTTCAATAACAGAGGACCAAGTAGGTGTCGTGTTCACGAAAAGTGATGGAACGCACTATAGCACTTACATGTATAGCAATGAACGGACCATCAATTTATTAAGCATGATTTACAGATTCCATAACGCAGGGGCCGCGGAGCCGGGGGGGGGGGCTTCAGCCCCACTTTTTTCACCCAACGTGTAAAAAAAACACACGCAAAAATGACCACTTTATTATATTTGTGATTTTTAGCCTGTTCAGCCCCCCCCCCGCCCATACTTTCGGCTCAGCCCCTCCACTTTCAAAAACGCTCTGCGGCCCCTGTAACGCTAGCTAGTGGAAAACTTCAATTCCTTGAATCAAAAGCATGTAAAAATGTAAAGGCTATTTAATTGGATTAAGGTGTTACGATTGGGGACTTTTGGCCTGTATAAAAAGCTATTCGATTTCTGTTGGCAGTGCAATTCGCTTCCTCTCCACTTTTATAGGCCTACTGTGTATTTTAAAAATATTTAAAAATAGCTCAGAAATTACACAACGTCAGTGACGGATCCCTGATTTTGAAACACGACCGGCGCGTCCCGAAAATTTGAAAAAAAAAGGCAAAAATGTACTGATTTTGATAAGTACAGTCAGTGAGTGGTTTTAAAATTAATGGAGGGGGCGCGCGTCCCCTGCGCCCCCGCCTGGATCCGCCACTGCAACTGCAATAAACTCATGCAGTGTAATAACGTCATGTACATTTCAAACTGCATAATCATTCAAATCTCATAATGAATTCAAATTGTGAAAGTTTATAATTTTATATTTTGTGTTTTAAACTTGTAGCTTTTTATCTATTTTGCCATTCTCGTATTTTTTTTTCTTTAAATGGCCCCTGATTTTAAGCATGCTTCCTAAGGGTATCTCTCCATTCTATTATTTAATACGTCAAATAATCAATGATAATTCATATTATGAATAATACATTTTACATTTATTGTGTTTTTAAAATGGAAAATAAATTAAATGAAAATGAATTTAAAAAAAAAAAAAAAAAAAAAAAAAAAAAAAAAAAAAAAAAAGAGAAGAAAAAAAAAAAAAGAAGAAGAGGAAAAAAAAAAGAAAGAAAAAATATCCACAAAAACTATATACCCATGATCTAAGGCTTTATTGCCAACTACTAGAACATGAATAAGCAGTGTGGTTCTGATTCTATTAACTTAGATTCAAGAAAGTAAATATTCATGTATTTCAAAAGTGTCCATGAATAGTGTCCAACCTCTTTATCTTGTCCCAGCCTGTACTTGACCTCCTTTTCTATATGACCGCAAGACAAAGGTAATTACCAAATATAGCTGGGACACCATTTAACGTATACATAATTTTAACCATACAGAACGAGTGTATAATTGCAAGTTTGTTGTTGTTGTCGCATTTTTCGCTGCTTTTGTTTGTCTCTTCACACCGAGCACACATAGTCGCACTTTCTTCATGCACGTGCATGTATAGAGTTCTTCTCCGTCACTGGGCAAATTGTTGATTTTCTTCTTCAATATTGTGTTTAGGACTTTAGGGTGTTATATCTCTTTTTCGGACAAATATACTTTTTACAGCTTATTGCACATGCGTGTAGGCAGTTTTTCAGAAACCAACAAACATCAATTCTTATTATAACGTTTAATGTTAAAAATTGAAAACATAGAATTGACAGCATCGAGCACTTCAAATCATGCTTCAAAAATCACTTATTTTAGCAGATGTGTAGTAATGAACTTAATTGGATGAACATGGGCCTTTGATTGATTTCAACAGAATTATGACGCATTATTAATGCTCACGGTGGATCAGCAATAAATTATCATCAAACAGTCAAAAAATAATTTTTCGTAAAAAAGGAGAAAAATTCACTTGTTCTCTAATATTTTCAGTTCAATAAATTTCCTTTTCCTTTTTAAATAGCACAACTGTGAAGGTATTGTAATATTCTCTATGATGGTACCAAACTTGGTGGCCCGCATCAGGGGCCGAGGAGCGTTTTTGAAAGTGGAGGGGCTGAGCCACAAGTGGGGAGACTGAACAGGCTAAAAATCACAAATGTATGGTCATTTTTGCGTTTTTGTACACGTTTGCTGACAAAAGTCGGGAGGGGGGGCTGAAGCACCCCAGCCCCCGGCTCCGCGGCCCCTGCGTATTCTGATCCGCTGACTAGAGTTTTGCTACAGCACTGAAATTGTACGAATTTTGAGACGAGAATGCATCATTCGTTGGTACTTAAAGAGTCAGTGAAGCGTGAGTCTAAAAATACAATTCTAGTCTGCGATCGCGTCAGCAGGTCTTTTGTATTTGTGTGGTCCTATTGTGCGATGATATTGTTTAACTTCGAACAAGATCAGTCCTCAGATCAGAATACGCTCCGGTGTTTTTAGAAAATTATTTAGTCTATTTTTCTTCAAAATAATATATTTTTTTTGGTAAAAGGGGCATACTTTTTGGACGCCCCCGCTTGTAGGGGTCATGCATGCAGCAGAAATGTACTGCCAGACATTTATCTTGATAAATGGGGTTGTTTTACAGGTTTTACAATTTTCAGATACTGGTAGGCCTACCTCGTTCGTTTGATCAAAAGTCATGTAGCTGTCTGACTATTTCTAATGAAACTATGTCACGCATCATTAAATCCCATTGCTCTGAAAATGTCTCGCTAGATTGTAAGGGTGGTATCTCACTTCGCGGAAACTACTTTGAAACTACTTTGAGACGGTTTTTGGACTACTTTTGGGCGGTTTTGAAACTACTTGGAGACGGTTTTGAAACATGTTGCGGAGACGTCTCGGAGACCTCTTCGGGACGTATCCGAGACGTCTCCGCGACGTTTCATGCGTCGCGGAAGTTATTTGCGAACGCAAAAACATTTTCATGTCATGTTTCCAAAGAGGAAATCCCCTGAAAATCATGCACTTGAAGGAACAAGCCTAAACATTAACAAAGGAAGGTCCGGGAGAAGAAGATTAGCGAGGACATGAGAAAACATTGAAGCATTGTGGATAATGTATGAAGCGTGAAAGCGAGGTATTTTTTAGAACATTAGGGTTCACTGATCTGCTGATGTGTGACATTGGTGAGCTGGGAGACGAATCATTAAAATGGTAACAAGTTGCTCTTTTTCATCGATATCAACTTCATAATCACCACCTTAATATCTTTTATCTTTGATTATTGATAATGAAACTCGGATTTTTTTAATACACCCCGTGTAAGGAACATGCACGAAAGAATAAAAAGTCAATTTGAAAAAAATAAAACATACAAACAGAAGTTACATTTTTGCAGGAATTTTCTGTAAAGGTTTTCGGTTAATAACTCATTAGGTATAAACACAGATGTTCATCTTTCTCGCATCCCATCACTACATGACCATTTTGTATTTCTCTCTTTAAAAAAAAAATGACTTTCTATCTCTCTCCCTCTCTCTCCCCCTCCCCCTCTCGCTCTCGCGCTCTCTCTCTCTCTCTCTCTCTCTCTCCATATCAGTTTCTTTGTTATTTTGCTGAAAAGAAGCTTTTAGCTGATTAACAGAGTCAATTGAACGTAACCTCACCCCTGTCTCTCCTTCCTTCTCTTGCATAATATTCCGATTCCTCTACTCTCTGTGCCTGTTTTTTTCCCCCAATATTTCTTTCTCTTGAAGATGCATCTCTTTCTCTAAGCATACTTCGTTATCGTCTTTCTGTCTTTCCGTATCTACTCTGACTGTATATTACGTATATGTCTTGAATATGCCCCAGAGAATTTACTTTGCTCTAATTTTGGTCTGTCTTACTTTCAAAATACACACCCTATCCATTTTGATGATCAGAAATATAATATTCCCGATTCGCGCATTCATTCTTAACATGTGTAAACCCGGTGGCCATTTTAATCCTCTTGACATCCACAAGCCTCCGTACTTTTCCTTTGAACCTTTCCCTCGACCTGTTTTTGCAAGAATTACAGTTTGCTTTCAGCTGAGTGTTTTGGACGAGCATCGCCCTATCACTTTATTTCCCTCAGAATATTAGAAAAAAAAACACTAATATTTAGAACACTGAACATTAATTTTCTGGGACGATCCGAAACGTTTTCCCCTTGACACAAAAATTCTCCGCCTCGTTTGCGCGCGTGCACTTTGCTCGCGTGCGCCTGATTTCCCGAAGATGTCGTCTGCTCCAAAATGTTTTCGTCTCATCCAAAATGATTCGCTGCTCCATTGCGTCATAATGTACTTTATCCATCTGACGAGCAAGGTGCTCTGTATAACCTCGTCAGCTCTGAGGCGTCACAAAAACAAGCCCTTGGTATAGAAAGCTTCTTCGTGACATGCAAATCAATTCATTCGTCGATCTTCATCCATTGTTTTTGTCGATCGGGCTTGCCATCTGACGTTACGTGAGACTAAAATAGTTGCTTTTTTGTCACGATTTCCAAGAGGGATTCACTTATTTTTTGTTCTCCGTTGCCTCAAGTTTCTTCGATCTCAACCTGAGGGATAGGCATGGATATTGGCAGTAAGGAGAACAACCAAAGGGATAAAGGAGATCTACTGTCACCTTCAAGATTGTTTTCTTTTGCCTGAATCATTTTCAATCGGTGAGTGACAGTTTGATACACAAGAACAAATTGAATACTGAGACATAGAAAAAAAGAAGAAATACATAAGATTTGCTTGCCACTTTGCTGAATGTTTCGTGTTTCATAACTTTTGATTCCTTGAACAGGTATTTTTCATTTCTATCATAGATACGCAAGTGTTAAAAACGACATATTATTGCTTATTGTATAATCTGACACAATTATGTTATTGCTGTCATGCTAATTGCTAATTAAAACAGAAAACGATTTTCTAGAATTTCATCCCCTGGAACTTAAGCTCTACTCTTCAATTCAATTCGCAAATAACAATGTCTAAAAAATTTGGCTAAGTATCGTCATTGATCTTTATAACTTATTATCCATATTACGTATCGATACTCATGAGCATTGGTGTCGGGTTAAAAATCATGGAACTTAGAAAATAGTATTGGATTTATCCACTATATTTATCCTCTATCTGATAATGATGTTATAATTACATAATAATCTATGGTTGTTATGTAATCGTCATTGTATTTTTTCGTGTGTTTCAATGATGATCCATCTATACTTGTCAGATTTGTTTTGCTTTTGTTTGATACAAATTGTTTCTAAGGGTGTTAAGAGGTACTTAGTGACACTCTTAAAAGGTGGCACTTAATTGTATGACGATACTTTTAAACCAGCTGAAACCGATCCTTTCCCCTTATAGTGTATGTGTCATGGACATTGGGCCGAATACATAAAAGTAAGTAGGCCTAATTGATTTACCTGGATTTTTGCTTGTGCATTTTCTTATTAATATAATGTGATTATTTTGCGTCATTGTTACACGAGTATCATTGTTCATTTTATCCATTTAATCTACTAACAGTTTGGTAAAAGTTTCATTGGTCTGATACATACTTGGTCTAAATCTCACTTGGTCTAAATCTCACTAGGTCTAATGACCACTTTGTCTAATTTACAATTCATTCAAAAGCCAAACAGTCTAATTGCATTTTGGTCTAATGCCCAAATGAATATTTGGTCTATACCAGTTTGTTGCTGGAAGTGACCAAGTGGTGTTAGACCAAGTGGATATTAGACCAAATGGACATTAGACTAAATGAGAATTAGACAAAGTGGTAAAATAGGCGAATTGGCAGTCAGACCGAAAGTTAATTAGACAAACTATTTGTAGACGAAATGGAATTAGACAAAGTGCGATGAGAACAAACATGCATTAGTCAAAGTGCATTTAGACCAATAGACCAGTTTACTATCAATTTTTATGCATACTTTTTTAACCAAAGTTGTTCTTGGCAACCTTAAAAAGCTTACCATAGCTTGCCCGACATAGCGACAACTAATATATGCAAACTGGATTCCATGCATTGTAGTTCATTCTTTTATTACAGGTTGTGTGAATACCATGTAACTATGTCGACAGGAAAAAGTTTGCATAAAATTTGAATATGTTAGTAAACTGGTCTATTGGCAATTTACCATACGAGACATCCACTGTCATAATATACTCTGGCTCCTGCAGACGATTTACAGTCTGTGTCAAAAAAAAAAAAACAAAAAAAAAAATGGTACAGTCGGGGAAAAAAAAAAAATTAGGTGTGAAATCTTTTCGAATAATGTGTGAATTGGATACCAAATTAAAACCAAAGAATTTTCCTTACTTATGCGCTTTGTTTTGTAAAATTTGCTTCTGTAAAACAAAAGTTATGCTAAATTTTGTGCGACTTGGAACAAATCGAAATAACGCATTTCTATTGTTCTAGAGCGCTGAATTCATGGTCATTATGCGAAACTACACAAAGGCAGGGGAAGGCGAGCGAAAAATGGATATTTCTTGCTTGTAGAAAACTAGTGATATCTCAAAAACTACAGCACCAAATGTGATGAAAAAATTGCAGAAGAAAGTCTGATTTTCCTGCTTTATGATAATACCAAACAATTCCAGGTTGTGATTAATCTTCATTCTAGACAAAAATGTTTTCCACTTGTACCATTTTATTTGACACAGACTGTATTCTCAATCTACAAAACAGACGAGACTACCCGTCCATCCGATTTATGGGCAATAATCGAGTTAATAGTTGACTTTAATTCAACACAATAAAAGTAAAAATCCCAAGCATTATTCTCTCGAAGAAACAATCACCATTGCGTAATCCAAGTGTAATTAAAATAGGTTTATTTGCTAATGCTTCTGTTATAAAACAAAATCAGGGTCGTACTAATATAAACAATGACGCATGGAGGTGAATATCACATGATTATTTGTCGAATGTGACACCTATAAAGATAGTCAAATGTAAATACAGAAATGACATTGTGCAATTGGAATATGAAATGTTACGATTTCGTTTTTTCTTAATAGAAAAATTGTAGGCCTATCCTCAAAAGATTAAACTTTTGTTTCAGTTTTCAACCTTAGCAAAGGTACATCGCATATAAACGGTACAGAGCAGTAGTGTATGATGGACAAGCATGAATCACAAACTATCAACAGTTTTTAAAATTTTCTTGCGATAGTGTTGTATGCAGAGCAGACTGTCTTATTCTTTTATATTTTTCTCTATTCTTTTTTTTTTCATAGATAAAAAAATAGAGAAGAAAGGGAAAGAGTGAAAAGACGAAAAGAAAGAAAAAAAAAAAAAAAACTTCAAAGACAAACAGTCATGACTTGTAGCTGTACAATAATATTACGGTTCCGTTTTTCGTCAAAATGTTGAACATTTAATGCGCTCTTATGGGCCTTTATGTTCCATCTTTTGACATTTAAAATTAGAATAGTTCCCCGAAGACACATGACCTAAAGCTTAACCAGCAAACTATTCCATATGGAAAATTCCCATCAAATAATTACGACTCTAGAAAATACATATATAATTGTATAAACTTAATTCTAATTGCGTATTACATAAATTAACTGCAAACCGAAAGTTTTCATTTAAACATAAATGACTGTCCGACAATACATCAGAATATGTATGGAGAAGATGCAAAGAGAAGATTAGTAGATTCAAACGATTATTTTCATACTCGCAAATTACTAGTCGGTCCACGAAGCTGTAAGTTTTCATTCCCTTGTCGATAATATCAGTCAGACAGATAGTCTGTTAACCAAATTAATCTTTCATGCTGTTAACATGTTTCTTAATCCCATCTGAGGAATGTGATTTTAATGGTAGTTATATGCTGTGCTGCAAACTTTGCTCGTTATTCAACAAAAATCCATTCATCCGGCATATTTCTGACCTTTATTACTGCCCAATATCTCTAGTTACTATGGAAACCCATTTAGGTAACTACCTGATCAAAATGTGTAGGATGTCATCCGAAGAACTATCCCACGTTAAGAGTTTCATTTCAAAAGGGATTAAACCACGTTTGTAACTTTAGAGAAATAAGCGGTTAATTACCAGATTTTGTACAGTCTTCTATGAAAAAGTGATAATAAAAAGTGCATTATGCTACATTTGCTTTCAAAAATTAGGTTCATACATTTTGTAGAAAGACAGGTACATACATGTCCATTGGTGTGATATCAATAACTCATATTTTCATGAAAGTGGATTTGATCTCTTTTGGAGTGAAACTCTTCATATATGGCATGGGTATTATCATGATTATAACGTATGTGTTGACAGATGGGCATGTCGTAGCGCGGATCATCGCGCCTATCAAAAGAGCGAATAAATCTTGGCGGGAAAAAGCATGGAAAATGCCAGAGACCATAACCGGGATACTATGCTTGTATATTTACTCATCATTCGCCGTGGGCGCCAAAACGAGAATACTCATCATTAATGTTACTTTTTAACGTTTATCTTATATTTTTAGGCGGAGGTAATATCAATTTTCTTTCAAAATACATTATAGGATTTCTGTTCATAATAATGATAATATGTTGTTTGAAAGTGAATGGGGGGGGGGGGGTTAATAAAATAATAATGGATTTTAGGGTTTGTAATTTTTTTCTGAATCATATATTTTGAAAAAGAATAAAAAATAAAGACAATCACGATTGTCTTTCAATCTAGTCTATCATGTCTATCGACACTTTGGATTCCTTATCGATCAAACGGAGACTATATAACAAATAATACGATAGCATGAACATGAGGAAGAAGAAGCAGAAGAAGAAGAAAAGGAAGAAGAAGAAGAAAACAAGAAGAGGAAGGAGAGGAAGAAGAAGAAGAAGAAGAAGAAGAAGAAGAAAAGGAAGAAGAAGAAGAAAACAAGAAGAGGAAGGAGAAGATGGTTGATAATGATGAAGATGAAGAAGAAACGGCATCAGGCAATGTTATACAACAATCAGATGCAATACATACCTTGTATCATACTCTGGGTATTAATGGTTGCTCTTATATATCCATGCTCTTATTGGGGGGGGGGGGGTCGTGTTGGGAACGCACCCTATTCCCTGAACCGAAAGTTCAACTTTTTCATAAGAACGTAAGTCTCAACACAACAATTGAAATAAATGCGTTGAAATGACCTCTACTTATTTTACTTAAAAACCACATCACCTGAAAAATTTTGGATCGACCTCCATCTTTTAAATGCACTGATGGTGTGTGGGAGGGGGTTGTAAATGCACCGATGGTGTGGGGGTGGGGTTGAAAATGCACCAATGGTGTGGGGGAGGGGTTGTCCTATCCCTTCTAAGGTGAGATGTAAGCCAGGGTGATCAGACGTGGATTGCTCATTATAAACAAACCCTCTTCCTTTTCTATCAGGGTTTCGGTCACAAAGCGGGAAATCCTCCTATACTCTTCTAGTCTCACTCACTTTAATCATGCATGCAATGTAGTACTACTAGTTTGCAGGCACAAACCCTTACTAGTTTTAAGCATTGAAGATGGTCTGAATAATAAGGCTTATACACTACATCACATAGGCCATAAAACTGACATTTTTAAGCTAGAGTAGACTGCGTTCAAATATATTCAATAAGCTTCCAAGTCAGAATCTGCATGTGCTTGCGGCAATGATGCGCTTGAAAGGGCGAGTTAGGAAGAGAAGGGTTAATCTAAATTCCCTACTTATAGTGAAGCTATACAGCTATGAGATATAGTGCAGTATAATATTACGCGTTATCACTGGTGATGGCATCGACGAATGTACTTTAAATGTATTTAACCTTTGTATTATGGTTATAAGATTAGTAAATCCGCAGCACTCGAAACGGAAATTAAATCAAATCTCCCGTCTGCCTAATAAGGCTACAATGTTAATGCATTTATAGAAATTTATAGAAAAAAGACAAAAAACTTTAACAAATTTTGGGAATAATGTCAATGAAATCTAAATAAGGTAAAGTGGATTCAGAAAGCTGTATTGTGATTCTCTACACAAGCTGTTATACGATATTCTATTGCTCCATCGTTTACAATGTGCCCATTATAAGAAATTCTTGCTGGATTTATCCACAATGTAAAACCCATCAACCTGCACTGCATCATTATTCTGCGGATGTTTCCCAAATATTTCCTGACACCATTTTTTTTTCCACTTATGCACCCCCTTCAAAATAAAAACAAACATAATAATTTTTTTTTTAATGGTTAAAATGGAATATAAAAATAAAATGATTCGCTCAGTCAGACAGACATCCTAAAAGTTGGCATTGGCAAAATAATGTTAAAAATAGGATATTTTTTTTATGAGAGTGAGGGTTGGATGGAAAGAGAGAGAGAGAGAGAGAGAGAGAGAGAGAGAGAGAGAGAGAGAAATACAGATATATAAATTTGGAGCGTTTTATATATATATGTATATATATATATACATATACACAAATATATATATAAGAAACTGTAGAATGAAACCGTAGTGAGTAATGATGTAATTATGGAATTTTGTGAACATACAATCTCTCTCAGCGAGGCGACGTTTTGCGAGATAATGTTACAGCTTTTGGCGATTAATCGCGTCGTAGAGCGCAGCAGAATGCACTGTCCTCGAAATCCGATATTGACTGTATTTTCGAGTTCACTTCTAATCATTACTGTGCCAAGTAGCTTATGAATGCTTTCTGAAGAGATATTGAAAACAAAATCATATTTAATGGATAAATTAGATGGAAACTGTTTGTAGTGATGCCACAAGCATATGTGTCCAATTTCACTATTGGTGAATGAAATTTATACTTCTATTTTGGTTTTGCTGTGGACACTATCATTCTCATCTTTGAAGAATATAAACATGTTATGCTGCAGTCACACAGACACTTACGTATAGATACGTTTGTGCTGTTTTAATCTGATTTCTTCTTCTATTCTATCATTTTTCATGTATTTCTTTGTTTTACTGGATGAACGAAATTATCAATATTTCCACTGCTGACTGTGACGGGTAGGCATCCGTGGGGATCCGCAGAAAAGAAAAGAATTTTTGGACGCAACCAGACGTAACTCAACGTAAGTGTCTGTGTGACTGTAGCATAAGGGCGTGTTCAATGTCCTTCTATGTCAAAAATTCAAAGCTGATTATATTTCCATCGTCTTTAAATTCCCCGCTCTCAAAAAACAATCATCTTCTCCTTTTTTTCACTTGCACCGGAAGCTTCCACTGCGAGAGCACATTTAAACACGGTTGAAAACTCGTTGCAATCGCGATGTTCAAGGTCGTAAAATAATTGAAGCTGATTGTGTTTCAAAACGCATCTTTTTCGGCGTTTAAATTTTCCTCGGAATCGAGATTTGAAACACGTTTACTTTTTCGACCGGGGATGAGGGACAATGAACACACACTTTGCTTCTCTTTATATCAGCGTTTTGTAATTGCGTTTTGTATCTTGATCATGATTCATTTTGGCGTTTAAATTTGAAATTGGACATTGAACACACTCCTAAAGGTGTTATGAAAGTAAATTTAGGGAATTTCCTTTAGCAAAAAGCTTAGGTTTAAAATCTATTTTGTAAAATAATCCAAATCCAAAGTGAAATTGATTTAAACAACAAAAGAGAAGACATTATATTACACACAATAAAGTAGTTTAATCATGGTAATGTCGATTGAATAAAAAACGGCAATATGTCAAACTTATAAAAATATATCCCATATCAACAAGTATATACGATTTTTTTTGTTTATTTCATGAAATCTTAACATAGATTTCTGTTTCCAGCATGTTCTATTCAATCGACCTTGCTTGTAATCTTCTGCACGACAATGTAAAGTGATATTTCCCTAAGGGTGATTTTTTTAATCCTTTTATTTAGGGTTATTTTTGAATACTTTCCAGAGGTAAACCCTGCTCTCTTGTGGTATATAAATATCACCGAGAGACAATACTAGTTAAGGTCATTTCATATCCGTGATTTTGCCTCCAGCGGAATTTGTTATTGAATATCATACTGATTTATATGCTCTTAAGAGAAGCTGTGAGGTTGTACTTGGAAAATTTAGGCACTTGAAATCATGTATGAATTTTATCATACACGGTTGCTCATAACGGTTGGATATGTTTTTATGTGATTCAGCAACATCTTTGTGATCCGGCTTTAATTTCTTGAAATTGTTTGTCCCCACCTTCACTTTTCGGTGCCCTGGCTATATTTTGGACGTTCTCTCAACCTTTCCCGGGAATTTAAAAACAAAATAAGTTTGTCAACCCCCACAATGCTCATTTTTGCAATTTTTTCTCATTTTGGGGCCCCCTTTTTGTTCACCCGGCTGACCAAGGCTCCCTCAGTCCTACCCCATGAATTGCGATTGAGGTATAGGGTTGTTATTATGCTTTACGTTTAATCTAGGTTTATGGTCACAGACTTTGATTTCTTGTCCAGGGGAAGGGTCAAAGTTTGTTTCGATTGTTGCTCAAAATTGATTTTATTCATTTTTACAAGGTGTAAATTTCTATCTCCCAAAAAAAGTACTGTAGAATCTCAGCCAAACCTGAATCATAATGAAAGAAAGACTATAGTCACCATTTCCAACCTTGTCATTAAGGCTGAAACAAAATTTTTGGGGAAATGATAACAATTAAGTATTTATGTTTTTTTTTATTTCCTTTGTTTTGACCATAAAGGTAACATAAAATATTTCAATTTTTCACGGATCTCACTTTTTACTTCAACCCCTCCCCTAAACGAGATACCAAAGCCTTTGACCCTAAATCTTAATTTAACGTAAAGAACAATATCAACCCCTTACTTCAGACGCGTTTCGTGGGGGTAGGATGGAGGGGGCCTTGGTCAGCCGGGTAAACAAAAAAGGGGCCCCAAAATGAAAAAAAAATGGCAAAAATGGGCATTGTGGGGGTTGACAAACTTTTTTTGTTTTTCAATTCCCGGGAATGGTTGAGGGAACATCCAAATTATAGCTAGGGCCCCGAAAAGTGAAAGTGGGGACAAACAATTTCAAGAAATTGTAGCCGGATCAAAAAGATGTTGCCGAATCATATTTAAAAATATCCAACCTATATGAGCAACAGTGTATATACAAGTATATTGAGAGCCAAAAGGGCGTTATTGCATCTTAAAGATGTTCCGTTGGGAACCAGAAGTGCGCTATTGCTGTACAAAGTCAATGGTAATAGCGCCCTTGTGGTTCTCAACGGAACATCTTTCATCTGTAATAGCGCCCTTTCGGTTCTCAGCCGACGATAATATATAAAATAAATGAATTCAAACGATTGTCTGTTTTTGTCAATATCATCAGATTTGTGATTTGATTGGGGAACGTGTCACGATTTGTATCCACATGTTTGTATCTCATGGAAGAAAAAGCATCTATATTAGGTCGATAAATAAACATGGAAGGCCAGGGGCACTGTTGTTACCCACTATATAAAAATTAATGTCTATAACTTTATGTCATGTTCAGTTCTGGTGCATGGTCTATGCATCTGTATCATCATTATTATCATATTACATCATTAAGGTAGATCAGATGTACAGTGTGTCCCAGAAAGAACTATAAACATTTGAAACGGCTACCAAATAAGAAATATATGGTTCGTGGGCGGAAAGATCCATATGTAGAGAAAGCTCATATCCTCAACTTTTATTTGCGCAAGAATTCACTATGCATTTACCACCTGCCTATGGGCGGCCATGAGCGATTAAAAGCAATAATGACGTGATTCCTCTAACAAAGGCAAAATAAACCAAAAGTCAGAAATAAACATCAATATTATGCGAAAATGTAATGGACAACCTTTAGGTTTTCATATTATTGTTGGTTTTTTGTCTTTTGGTTTATTTTGTCTTTGTTAGCCGATTCACACCATTATTGTTTTGATTCCTCATGGCCGCCCATAGGCAGGTGGGAAATGCATAGCGAATTCCTGCGCAGCCCCGTTTTTGTGTCCTTCACAAAAGTGGGCATTGCTCATTGAAGCATGCATCATTTTCGGACTTTTTGGTGTCAAATGATAGTTGAAGATATGAGCTTTCCAATGCTTTCTCTACATATGAACCCTTTTCCCCCAAGAACGATATACTTATTATTTTGTAGCCGTTTCAAAAGTGTAGGGTACATGCAGGTAATATGGCCCCCTAAGCTCATTTGCCCAATTTGCATAAAATTACGAAATGACACACCGTCTAATCTTTGTTTATATGAATCAATAACTACTGCTCTAACTTTTATTGTGAAGAAAAACAATTATCACCAACCCCCCTGTCTGCAATATTCAAATGTTGACGTCATTACCAAAGTGCCCATATTACCTGCATGTGCAGGTAATATGGGCACATGTATTTAATGTATGTTTTAAAAACTACAATGACTCTACCATGTTTGGAATTTGCTTAAAATGTTGAAAATCATTAACTTCAAGATATAATTTGAAATTATAAGACCCTTCAGTAAATCCTTTGACTATATATTTCATTGTTATGTATTTTGTATATTATTTCCTTTTTTGATATTCTTTAAATATTATTTTCATTATACAAGTCAATATAGGCCTACAATAAGTTATTTATATTAATCATATACTGTGAATATACCCCAAAAAATCGTAGCAAAGAGATTGATGCCTCATCCCAATAATAAGTACCAGAATCACTTCCGCCATTTTGGATGTCCCATATTACCTGCACTAATGTTGCTGTGTCAGGCAAGCATTCAATGCCACATTGCACCCCTTCACTAAAACAAATTGACCTGTGCACGCTAGTATGATCAAAATGAAACTATAAGCTTACTAAATATACAAAACAATTAAGGTTACCACCTCAAACACTCTTTCACCATCACATTCTGTGAAATATCAAATTTTATATCAGGGTAAAAAAATGCCGTAAGTATACCTTGTTGGTTTTCAGCAGTTTTCTCAGAGAAATTTCGGCATCAGATGCTCTCACGACGATATATTTGCGTATACAGTTCATATGAACAACATTATGGTGCTCACACCGGTCACCGGTCACCGGTCGACGGTCACGACATAATTTGCTTCAGGTGGCCCATATTACCTGCTGGCCCATATTACCTGCATGTACCCTATAGTTCTTTCTGGGACACACTGTAGTAAAGATACCTCCTCGTCCACCTGAATGTGAGGTAAGGGATCCTCATTTAACGAGTATGGGACGGTGCAATCTCTGTTATTATTTTTCTTGCCTTTTAATGTACGATTGCGTGTAACACGAACTATGGAATTTGTATTTCTAAATACGATTTGATTTGTATTCAGGTGACCGTCTTATATAATTTTTCATATGAGAAAGTGAAAAAATGAGCAAAGAAAATGGGGCACCGTCGGGATTTAAACCAGAGACCTTCAGGTTACTAGTCAAGTGCTCTACCAGCTGAGCTATAGTAAACCCACACTGGTTCCGTCCCTGAAACCTGTTAACCCTTAAATGCTCGAGTGGACAAAAGCTATTGAAACATGGCATAAACCCAAAGGATAGAAATATATATATTTTTAAATTACAAACATGGTGTAAATGTATGATGCAAAGGCTCAGACAAGATAGAAAGTTATAAATAATGTCCGTCTATGTCACGTGATGGTATCCAGACGGTGAGTTTCCTTTCAGCAAGGCGCATGGCGATAACAGTTTCAAAGAGGGAAGTGTCTGACAATATTGTCCCAGAAGGTTGGTCAAAGTTTCTCACAAAGAAAGAAACGGAAAGAGATTTTTTTTTGTAAATTAACCAACAAGGGTTTAAAAGAAAAAGCGTAATTTACAGGGGGGGGGGGATTATTACCCAAAATGTTTACTATTGACATGCTAAAACCTTTACGATTGATAGCTCACTATTTTGATGGTGTCTTTTTGGCCCTGCCTTATCTGTCACTCACTTTTTTTTAGTCGCATACATGGATTTGGTGTCAAAATGATGATAACCTATGACCCGTCAGGTTAAAAACACAATATTATTTGCAAATAGTAAACGGAATATTGGAAAATAGGTTATGGGCGAATGATGAACTCGTATTTTGAAAGCTGATATGACTTTATACCTTTCCTGCTCTGCAGTTGTCTGTCACTGAAGTCTGTCACATGAATTTTCGCGCCATAATCATGATAATGATGATAACCACTAACTCGCTATGTTTAAAAGACCAGATTGTTTGGATAAAGTAAACGAAATATTAGAGTGCGGATTGGGAAAAGGTGAGCACTTATTGCAAGGTATGACGAGTGACAAGACAGTGTTATCAGGGAGCCAGTGTCTCGTATCTCAAAACGACTGGGGTTGTTTTGTTTCGTGTATCGAGGCAACAAGGGTTGTTCTAATTACTATATCCGGAATGAAGTATGATGAGTCGTTATGTGTGGACAGAAGACTAGGTAACATGATAGCTTGGGACTCAACATATGACGTCCAATTCCATACATTCGATCCCATTTTCGATCTTTTCTCTCACAATTTTTTGTTTTATTGTAAAACCGAGTGCGTATGGCAACGACTTCATTTGAACGCACTAGCTAGTAATCTTTAAAAAAAAAATGAAAAGCGTAACGGAAATATATTTGTATTTGGGATTTATTTTTTATTTAGCACTTTTCAATCAGCAAGTTCCCATACGAGAACATTCCGTGTTTTGCACACTGATTAAAACATGACGTCATTGTTTATATTGAAATAAGGACCAACTCTCTAGATTCCTGCCCTTTTTATCAATTTCTATGTATAATTTTATCGATATATTTCCTGATAAGAACATTTCTGATTAAATTTATTAATTTTCTCTTCTTGGAGTAGGCCTATTAGGTGGCGAAAAGCGAATAGAAAGTGGACGTATGATTTATTCATTAATATAATACAGGGAACCCAAACAGAAAGTCTATACAAGGAAAGTTTGTAGACTCTTGTGAAGACCAGCAACTATCAAGAACATTTAGGTCAAGTGGACTTGTTGAAAATGATCAGATGAATGTGAACGAGAAGGAATAAAATTATTATTAAAAAAAATATATAATGAGCAAGAAAGAGAGCGTAAAATTATAGGGAAAGATAAATACAAATCCTCTTACACAACGATTTCCCTGACACACAACTCCCCTCCATAGACACCCTCCCACTTCCAGCTATCCACATGCCTGTATCATGTATATAGAGGAAGGATGTGTGCAGAGATACGGAGTGTCTGTGGGTGTGTTTGTGTGTGAGAGGGAGAGAGATATATGTATTAAAAACCAGCCCTTCCAAACACATATACATAAACACACACACACACCACACACACACACACACACACACACACACACACACACACACACACACACACACACACACACACACACACACACACACCACACACACACACTCACACCGACACTTACCCTCACCCTCACAATATTTCACACAATCTCCCCACACATACACATCATCACACACACACCAACACACACACATATTCAGAGAGGATGGGTGCAAAAACACGAATAAGATGCGAGAGAGAGAGAGAGAGAGAAAGAAATATCCACCCTTTCACACACCTACCCTCTCCCTCACGATATCTCCCACTACCTACCTCCTACATAAACACCATCACACACATCCAAACATATACCGAAATAGAGAGGATGGGTGCAAAATGACGGATAACGAATAAGATGAGAGAGCGTGAGAGAGGGAGAGAAACAGAGAGAGAGCAAAAAATAAAATCCACCCTTTCACACCCTCTCCCTCACCCTCACAATATCTCATACCATCTCCCTCCAACATACACACCAACACACACACACACACACATACACACACACCCTGATAGAGAGAGGAAGGGTGCGAAGAGACGGATAAAGAAAGAGCGAGAGACAAAAATAAAAAAGATAGATAATAGGTAGACAGAGAGATTAGATAAAGGATGGAGGTTTGGAATATGAAAAGAAGGTAGTGATGAAACGAAGATCACGCAGGGGGTCCTGACATTCAAATTCGTATCCCACTGTCTACTGCTGCTTTGATTTAATGAATATTTTATCTGCTGCATTCAGTTAATGAATATTATTTCATCTTGATAATAAACCTGAATTATAGAACTAAACACTTAAAGAAATTCAATTTTGAAAGCTCGTTTGAAGAGTAATTATTCACTCACGGTATGTCGTAGCATATGCAACGCTTTAGGGCTCTTTATAATTTCAATTTAAATGAATATATCATTTCGTATGAAGATTAAACAAATGCATTGGTACGATAGAGGTTTCGAGGCCATCGCACGTCTTTCCAATGTATTATGAAAGAAAGCGTGATGCGACCATTATATAAAACATTTATAATGTAATTTTATTTTTTATTTCAATAGGCCCTATACATGTACACAATATATCAAAAAGAATGGTACAGTCAGGGAAAAAATAATTTAGGTGCGAAATCTTCTCAAATGATGTGTGTTTGTGGTATCAAATTAAAGCCCCCCCCCAAAAAAAAAAAAACAAAAACAAAAACAACCTTGTCGAAGCACTTTGTTTTGTATGATTTTGTAAAACAAAAGTTGTGCTAAATTTTGTGCGACGATGAGCTCATCGAAATCACACACATTTATTATTCCGGAGCGCTGAATTTATGGCCATTATGCGCGAAACCTATACAAAGCCATAGAAAAGCGTGCGCCAAAAAAGATTTTTGATTATATATAGAAAACTTATCATATCTCAATATCAACAGCACCATATGAGATGAAAAAAATTGCAAAAGAAAGCCCGATTTTCCTTCTTTATGAAAACATCAAGCAATACTCGATTGTGATTAATTTTCATACTTAAAAAAAAAAAAATGTTTTCCGACTGTACCATATTATTTGATACCGACTGTATCTAACCATTCATGTCCCTTCAAGTTGTAGGATATAGGCTTCGAGTCGTTGAAGTTGTGACGTCATACCAACCTCATGACTGACCACCAACTGATTGCTCATTAGGTATTTCTCTGATTTGAATGCTTAAAATATCATGCTATTTTGATTTAGAAAAAAGTGATGTTTTAATTCATTCCTTATGCGCCTTGTCCGTTGCAGACATTGGTGACCAAGGCTTCCTACCTAATAATCTTATTATTCTGTTACCTGTCAGGTCGATGTTTGTATTTTAGACAAGGTGTGCTCGACACAAGTATTTGCTTTCAGAGATCCTCGCCTCCTGTTCTAAACTGGAAATAAATTTTCTTTTGACTTGAAAAAAAAAATGACCACGAGATAAATGATACCAGAATCACATAAACTTACAAGTTTTCATCTGTATGAATACATCATAATCTGCTATATGATTGTAATAGAAAAATAAATAAATAATTACCAAAACAAGGGATATTATTTTCTATTAAAGTGGTAGTTTATTGTTTTTCATATTATGATATGTCTACAAAGTAAGACTAAATACAAAGAGTATATAAAGCAAGATTAAACAAGAAAAACATGGTAATAATTTGTAATATATTAAGTATACAATTTGTAAAAGATAATTAAGATTAAAGAGAGGAGCTTGCTAAAAGAAATACATACAAGCGTATAATAGTCCTGTAATCGAACAAGCAGGGAAACATGAAGAAAAATCCAGGTGATAACCATGATTACATACTGAACTTCATATCAATGCTTTTTTCCTATTAATACTTGAAAATGTCATCCCAACTAAAGTTTCTAAACCATTTTTCGCACTACAAATAAATTTCATTTAAATTGTAATTTTGAGACACATTTTAAGTTATAACTCAGAATTGCAGTTTAAAGTTCAAATACAAAAATGAGAATATTTAATTATTTACATCGTAGTATACCGTAAAAGGTTACATCATTATGTTGGTATATCAAGTTGGTTTTTAATTACAACAGGAAAAAAAAATCAGCAACCTCGCGGAGCTGCAAAAAAAACAACAAACAAACAAACAAAACAAAACACCCCTCCCCCCAAAAAAAGCATTTTCGATGACAGCTTTAAGACATTTGTTATACCGATTCAGATGTTTCTCTGCTTATTAAAACGAACTCAATGTTAGTTGAACTTCCCCTATAAAGTAAAATAACATATACGTAGTATACAAGTAAGAAGGTTGTCTCCCAGGAAAAGATACGGAAGTAAAAAGATATTGAGGAAGGAAGGAGAAATTGATAGCAATCAAACCTGTAATATACCAATTATATAAAAATTCGTCCATAACGCAACAAACTGACAAAATTTACCAATAAGACAAATGTGTGTAATAAAATTACACAAATCACATAAAATTTCGTTAAATGCTGTCAAAGTTTACCAATAAAATAAGAGTATGTAGTACTATAGTAGAATTAGATTACAAAAAATTATACCCATACACTGTAATGCATAAATTTACCAAGTTTACCAATAAAATAATTGTATTGTAGTAAAATTCTACCAATAACATATAAAGGTACGTACACAGTGGCAGATCCAGGCGGGGATGCAGGCGAGGAACCCCCTATAATGATAATCTGAAAACCGCTCATTGACTGTAAATGTTAAAAGCGGAAAATCTCGGCGGCGCCTCCTATCGTGCCTGGCACCCCAGGTTGTCAAATCCTATATCTGTCACTGGTCCATAGTGCATAATATTGACCAAGTTTACTAAAAAAAAAAAAAAAAAAAAAAAAATGATTGTAATAAATTATAGCAATCGCGTAAAAGTCCCTCCAAAATGCACAATACTGACAAAACAGACCAACAAAAATAAGTTTTGTCCAAGGTTATACGCTATCATGTGGATAGAAATGAAATTTTGGTAATATTCTGTGACCGAGGTTTTTCATAGATTTCTATGAGAAGTGGCCAAAATACCACCTGCTTTTGGTCAATTGTATTTGTACAAATTTTCAGAAATCTTGTTACTTTTTGTAGTGATATCCAATATAGAAGCAATCGCAATATCAACAATTCTTGGAGGTTCACTTTAAGAAAAAAGTGTCACAAGCAATAGCCTCTCGTATCATTAAATTTTGTTCATAGGTTCAAATTTCCAAATCTCAACGTGAGTGCGTAAATCGAGTCTTCAGGCCGCCGAGAAGGTGTACCCCTCCAATATGGAAAACACTTAATCTGTCAAGTCATGTAGCCCTTGTGTGCATATCTACCATTTATCAAGTAAAGACGTTGTCCTTTTATGCACTATTCCTAAAAATGGAATCCTGATTCCGTTGTGTTAGTCATGTTAGTGGTGCACCACAGCATTCAACCGGGTATCTCCATGGTTATACCCAGAGAGAACCGATTGCTAAGACGAAGCTTTTTCCCCTCCTTTAAAGCCCAGATGACGATTATTGATTATGTCGGTTGAACCACTGGTTTTTAAAGCTGTTAGATTAATTATCAGAAGTTTTATTTCGACCGAAGCACAATCCATCTATAGGAAAATTGTGACAAGATAGATGCTTAGGCCACTCAAAGCCGAATTTCTTCATCATGCTTTTACACCCATTCCGAGCTCGCCGACAGAGCGACCTACAAGGGGGTAATGGATCTTCCAAGACCGTGCAAACTGGAGCATACACGGAGCACAAGAAGAACTGTAGATCTTCAGAACATTGTACTTTGACGAGAGGATAGAACTGATGAACCTCAATTCCTGCTTCTTCTTGGCTCTGATGATCTCGAAGGTTTGGCATGATCGTCATGTTATACGGCATATCCAGGCATAGCGGGATCGTTATTGCTTCACAAAGCCCATGTGTTATTTCTTCAGGTTCTGCATTAACAGTGCCAAAAAGCACCAAGATCAATGTCAGGATAACTCCAGCGGCTAGGTGGCCTTTTTCAGTCACCATGCAACCCATCTTTCTGCTGTTTATGTTCTACAGTATTCCAATCAGCTAGAATTCCTTACGAATTGAAACAACACCTTGTTAGTCAGAAACTCACAAGACAAATGAAAAGAGCGACAAACGTCTCGGCTAGAGTCCACGCCAATCTAGGCCCTCAATATGTTCTTTATCAAATGCTGCTGCTGTACCGTGGTCGTACTCTTGAGGTGAAGCAAGTGCTGACGTGTTCTTGCGCTCTACCCGCATAAGTTGTTAAATTAACACCAAAAAATGAAATCAAGACTCACTGGTGTCAAATTAACACCAGCATGTGCTGAAATAAGACCCAGCAGTTTCAAGTGATGTTACACTTAATTTGGTGTTAATTCAACACAACTGTTTTTGCAGTGTCGGTTTGCAATTCACATCATTCAAACTTCATTAAATCTTAGAA
This sequence comes from Paracentrotus lividus, assembly GCA_940671915.1. NCBI lineage: Eukaryota > Metazoa > Echinodermata > Echinoidea > Camarodonta > Echinidae > Paracentrotus > Paracentrotus lividus. The sequence continues at coordinate 29,528,433 of CALNVZ010003432.1, forward strand.
ATCTTAGAGCTTATACAGTGCGCCCCAGATAAAAGTAAACCCAAATTTGAGAGCCTCGTATTAAAATTGTATTATTATTTTTTATATCATATCAAAAGAGTAACTCGTATTCTGTCCAGTGATACCAAAATCATACCTGTACTGTCAAGGATGACTGAACACTCGAGTTCTAGAATTTTTTTGTCAAAAAGAAATTTTTACAAGTTTTATCAGAAGTAATCATGGCTTTCTAATCATTCATTCTTTGTTTTAGGTCAGCCTTCCTAAGTTCATTCATAAGGGACTATGGATTTCTTGGTCTATTGAAATGCAAGGGCTGTTTCTCCTCAAACTTGGAACATTTGAATTTTGACGCTTGTTTTTTTTTTTAAAGCCGAAGTGCTCATCCATCCATTACAGTCGGCAATTGAGTTAGAGGGGCACAGTCGTCAATTTGAGACAGAGGGTTGGGGGCGGGTGGGGGGTCACAATCGCCAATTTGAAATAGATGGGACAAATTTGCGGCGTGCACATACAACCACGAATGCTCAATATTATTTAGCATTCGTGGTTGTATGTGCCCGCCGCAAAATCAATCGATTCTCACACCCCATTATTATGATTAAAGTATTTATAGTTTCATTTTGAAGTGGAACGTACCACAGAACTATCCGTTGTTTATTCATTTACTCACCATTAATTTGATTGACATGAATCTCGTAGCCAAAAATATTCAAAACAAAGCAACCCCCACCGAAAACCGTATTGGTTGAATTGATGATTATGGTACCTTTTTATTGCGTTCAAGAAGCCAGTTTTCAAGGCAGTAGACAAATACATTATAAACAAAATATCTTGAAACAATGTTCACTTTATATTCAAAATTCAGGAATATCTATTTACTCAGTCAAATCGGTAGAGCCTGTCGAGCCTGTAGTAGCACTGATGCAAATCCTCATATACGGAAAATACTCCATCCCTCGAACACCCAAACGTAAGCCCGGAGAGTAAATTCCTCCAGAGGCCCCCTGGTTGGTGCAGTTATCCATGAAGAAGATACTCGATGGTAGAGTGATCAAATATGTCATAATCTGAATCTACATTTGCCCAGATGAAGATGCTAAATGTGTCTTTTTTTGGTGTAAATTTATCATGGATCAGAGAGTTGTTATATCAAATTAATAACATCTCTAGTCAAGACATATGGCATCTGATCTTCTTGGAAGATTGCGACAGGAAAGGTGCTTAGGCCACTCAAAACCAAATTGTCTCATCAGGGTTTTGCATCCCTTTCTGGCACGACGACAAAGCGATCTACAAGTGGGCAATGGCCTCTCGAGCAAGGTGCAAACTGGGGTATACATAGAGCACAAGAAACGCTTCAGATCCTCCGAACATTCTACTTTGACGAGAGGATAGAATTGATGAGCCTCAAGTCCTGCTTCATTTTGGCTCGTATGATTGAGAAGGTTTGGCATGATCGTCATATTATACGGCAAATCCTGGCAAAGCGGGATCGTTATTGCTTCACAACGCCCGGTAACTGGTACGGCTCCATCAGATTGTGTGCTGACTGTGCCAAGAGACACCAATGTCATAACCAATATGATTCCTGTAGCTAGATTCTTTTTCTCAGTCACTATGCAACCCATCTTTCTATTATTTATCTTTAACAGGTTTCCAATAAACCAGATGTTCTTATGGATTGACCCAAAATCTTGCCAATCAGGCACACACAGGACAAATGAAGTAAATGAAGAGAGCGTTCAAAGTCTTGTCTGCCACGCCCGTGTACGCTCGTTCAATAATTTCTGAAAGTTTTCAAATTTCCATTGTTTCATGTTAGCAAGAGCACAGTCTTGCAATTCAGACCATCTAGTTTGGGGCTCATAGTACATCGCTCATTAGTAGTATTTGATTTGATATTTGCTAGTATCATACCCCTTCCAAAATAGTTACAATAATTATTTCCAAACGACAGTTATCATTAAACTGGTCATACAAATACAACATTCGCTTATTTTCTACAGCATTTTGTTTACTTTCATTGTTTTATAGGCATGACGAAGATAAAAATGATAGATATCTTGGCTTGCAGAATCGTAGCTATAAAGATGATTATGAGGGCATACCTTAATTGAAAGGCTGGGGGAAAACAACTATAGTATACTGTACAGTTCAGGTGCCCTAATTATTTAGCTAACTAAACATTATTATATGACCTAATCAGCTATATGTTATGTTTGCCTACCCCATCCTCTCGATCAAGCTTAAACTACACCTCTACCTCAGCAAACGAGGTCAAATGAGAAACGGAAGTGACATGACAACAAGAGGAAGGTGGGGATCAATTTATATTTTGTTAATAGGACACGCGTGAAATATATCAACAAAAATCCAAACACCGCTTAACAGTTTTAGTTTTCATTTTATTTGGGGTACTTGTCTGGAGTATAGTTTGCTGGGGGTACTTGTCCGGGGGTATACTTATAATAATAATAATAATAATAATATCGTTTTATTTACCCAGGGTAGCCACTTCAGTTCTGACAACTGTTCTCCCAGCGGGCCCTGCATGATGTTATTATTACCCCCAAGCTCCTTATTAAAAGGCAACTTTTAGGTACCATTTTTGTAAGTCTTTGGTATGACTCGGCCGGGTTTCGAACTCACGACCTACCGTTCATGAAAGCAAGAAAGGCTACCTTTTTACTTGACTTGGGGTACTTGGCTGCGGGTTACTTGTCCGTCCGGGAGGGGTCCTTGTTAGGGGGCCGGTACTTGTTCGGGGATACTTGGCTGGGGGTACTTGTCCGGAGGTAGATGTTCAGGGGTATTTGTCTTGGATGGTGGTTGTAGTAGGGGTAATTGGATGGAGGTAATTATCCTAGAGGGTAATCGTCCTATTAGTGGTCGGCCTAGAGGTTTAATGTCCTTGGATTGGTTGTCCTGAATTTAACTTAAAGAATAATGACAACTCTACACCTCAGACGAGTTTTGTGAGGGTAGGAGTGAGTGAGCCTTGGTTAGCATGAAAAACATAAAAGGGGCCTGTGGCAACACAACGTATTGTAGATTTGACGTTGCTAATTACAACAGGGCATGATTATTCCTCTTTTCACCTTCCTCTTGTTTTCATGTCACTTCCGTATCTCACAATGTCACCATTCGTTTTTTCTCAGGGCCTGATACAGGCAGTGCATGATGGTGAAACCGGTTCTAGGACAATTACCCCCTGGACATCCCCCCGGACAATTACCCCCGCGACAATTACCCCCCAGACAATTACCCCCCAGACAATTACCCCCGAAGCAATTACCCCCCGAGGACATTTACTCCGGACAATTACTCCCCGGAAAATTACCCCCCCCCCCTCTCCGGCATCGAATCAGAGGCGCCCATTGTGAGTCTGCCCGGTGTTGCATGTTTTCGAATTATTTTCTACTTTCTCTTTCCCTTTCTGTTTTAAATTTCTCTTTCTCCTTTCTCTCTCTCTCTCTCTCTCTCTCTCACTTTCTCCTTTTTTTCCTTGCTTTTCCCTTTTTTCCCCCTTTTCCTTCCGAATATTCCAGATTAAGATGTGGCTTTATAACTTTAATAAGCTTAATAACTTTAAAACAAAGATAATACACACAATAACACCTTGTAATTTTACCATTTAGGGTGATAGCAATTACAAGTCAAAGAATGAAACTAATTACCAAAATTCCTAAATTCTCTCTCTCACTTTCTTCTTTTCCCCTTGCTTTTCCCTCTTTTTTCTTCCTTTTCCCCTTTTCCTTCTCAATATTCCAGATTAAGATATGGCTTTATGATTTATAAGCTTTATAACTTTAAAAACAAAGATAATACACACAATAAACCTTGTAATTTTACCATTTAGGTAGATAGCAATTAAACGTCACAGAAGTAAATTAAGTACCAAAATTCCTAAATTGTAAACGATATGACATAATCAAATCCAGTGTATTTCCATACTCCATAAATTAGCAAATAAAGTGAAAATATAAACTAATGCCCAATGTCAATTTATGCAAAAATAAGGTTAATCGTGAAATTAAATATCATAAATAACTTATTTTTCACTTTATTTGTTAATTTATAGAGTCATGGTTATGGCCCTTATGACCGCCCATAGAAACCATGGTTTTAGACCACGGAGTTTGCAGAATCCACCGTCAAGTATTCGGGCCAATAAGTTTTTGATTGATTTACACCACCTTATTTATGTGGTTATGTATAAAACTATCGAGAATTGATAATTGTTAAAGACAAAACAACGTAGTATTCTCCAAACAAATTTATTGATTTTTATCGAATTTTATTGTATCACATAAATGAAATCAATTAATTGGGCCTGAGAAAAATATGAATAAACGTGATATATGAATTGGAAAGAAATGAAGTATAAAGATAATTTGCAACTTGTACAAGACCGTTTCGTCGGATGTTGTTGCTCTCCTTACAGCGTTCTTACGATAAACATTATTACTAAGCATTTTATGCTTCAATATTGCCGTGGACCATATTAAATATACAAATTATGTTGTCTTACGTGGTCCTTACGGCGTTCCTGGGGGGGGGGGGAATTGTCCGGGTAATATCCTGGGGGTAATTGTCATGGTAGTTGTCGGGGTAATATTGTCCGCGGGTAATTGTCATGGGGTAGTTGTCCTCGGGGGTAGTTGTCGTCGGGGTTGAACTCGGGGTAATTGTCCGGGAGTAATTATCTGGGGGTAATTGTCCGGGTTAATAATCCAGTGGGTAATTGTCTTGAGGTAGTTGTCGTCGGGGGTAATTGTCGAGGGGGTAATTGTCTTGAGATCGGGGGTAATTGTCAGGGGGTGATTGTCCAGGGGGTAATTGTCCTCGGGGTAATTGTCCTCGGTAGGTATATTGTCCGGGGGTAATTGTCCGGGCGTAATTGTCCTCGGGGTAATTGTCTGGGGTAATTGTCCGGGGTAATTATCCGGGGGTAATTGTCCGGGGGTATTGTCCTCGGGGGGGGGGTAATTGTTCTGGGGGTATATCGGTTTATGGGAATATGGCATGCGAATTGTTGCAAAATTCCAAAAACCCATGGGTTTAAAACCCATGATTTTCGGTTTAAAACCTATGATCAAAACCCCTGCACGCAGGAGTTAAAACCAATGATCATGGGTTTTCGCTCGACATGCAGCAGATAAAACCCATGATCATGGGTTTTATCTGCTGCATACAGAGCAAAAACATGATCATAGGGTTTTAACCTCTGTATGCAGGGGTTTCACTCTGCATGCAGCCATTAATACCCATGGTCATGGGTTTTATCTGCTGCTTGTAGAGTGAAAACCCATGATCATGGATTTTAACTAATGCGTGCAAGGGTTTCGCTCTACAAGCAGTAGTTAAAACGAATGACCATTGGTTTTAACTCCTTCATGCAGGGTTTTCACTGCATACAAGTAGAGTTAAAACCCATTATTATGGGTTTTAACTCCTGCATGCAGGGGTTTCACTGTACAAGCATGAGTTAAAACTCATGATCATGGGTTAGGCCTATAACCGATGATCATTGGTTTTAAACCCATGATTATGGGTTTTGGGAATTTTGCAACAATTCGCTTTTCATACGGGGAGTGAGCGTCTGAGGCGATCGGTTCCGGGCTTCCGCAGAATCAATCGGCTGGATATATTTACACCGATTGGCAAAAGAAAATCCTGTTTTCCACCACTCGTTTAAACATTTGGCGAAATTCTTTCAATAAGATCACGGCTGACCAGTTTTAGTTGCATAAATGTAGCAGACATAGAATTTGGGGACAAAAATGGCGCAGTTGCAATTTCAGATGGCTGGGCGCGCAGGGGGAGGGGGGGGGGGTGCAGACGGATATTGGAAGGGCACAGATGGATTTTTTTTTTGGATATACATAGTTCTGTCAATATACATTGACATTGCATATGACTTTGTTATCACGTGCACCTCTTGGGTCCCATCTGGATCCACAACTGCTGAGTGGATGATGGTTTTAATTTATTTTTAAATTTCAATTAATATTGGACCTAATTATTATAATTCAAACATTTACAAATTCATAGTGGAACGGGAGGTAACATACTCAACCAACACAGAGGCAATGTTGGATCACATGAGAGTCTGATTCACATAGCTTTCGCAGACACTAGATATATATTTATTCATCTTTCTCCCACATGTTGCAAAGGAAAATATACTCATGAAGCTTAAGTAACACATTGTTTCACACCTAGTTTATCCATGTATAAGATACATTTTGAAAGGATAGGGTGTGATAATAGGTTCATATAAAAGGGAGTCTGCATCACCACGGTAATACAGGAGAGAGAGAAAAAAGTACAGCATATCAGGAGTATACATACAACGAAGGAATAAAGGTTGAAAACTTATACGCAGTATATCGACAAGAGGGAGGAAGACTGGATGTTTATCTCATAATAATACATAACATGATTCTTACCCAATGGCTACTACAATACTGACTCTTATCTTAATTAATATTAATCTGACTTTGCAAACTAATAAATAAATGTAAGAGTCGCAATAACTATCAAGAAGATGAACCTCAATTGCCCAAACAGAGAGGCTTACAGAAAGCGTGAATAAAAAGAGTTCCAGTTCAGATAGGTCCACCTACTAGTCTTTACTTTTGGTGAAACGCAGAAGCATTTCGTGTGGTTCTGCTTTCAAAGGGTTAAAAAGTTTATATTTCTACAATCTCATAAAAGGTTAGGTTTATGTTATTACTGTTCGACGTTGTCTAATATCTGAGAAACCTAAGCAAACCAATAATCTCTTCATCCACTTTGACAGTATCTAAGGGTCGTAGATATGCCAATATTCTTTTTTAAAAAGCATAATATTGCATTTTCTAGTCTTCACAGGGTCCGAAGTTCGAAGTTAAATGTAGGTCCTTTTATTTCTTAAAAAAAAATCTTAGCATGGGTATTCAGTTTGTTTGAAAAGCCCTAATATGAGTTATAATTTTTATTGTCCTATACAAATCGTTCGGTTAATGTTCTTGATCTCCAAAACCGGTCAGATTAGAAAATAATGTATAAGCTTGTAGGGGGGGGGGGTAATGGGGGGGGGGGTTCCAAAGAAAGTTCGAAAGTTCTGTAGATACGGTAAACGGGTGGTGTTTCTAGCTCATCTCTGCAGTAGTTGAACAGTTTATATGCCATTTCTGACGCGAACTCCTCCCGAAGATCGTACATGAAAATTTCTCCATTCCTCGAAATAAATATTGAAATTTCTCCATTCGTCGACACAAGATGTATGCCCCTATTAAATGTAGGAGAGTATAACATGCGATGCCTCCAGAGGCGCATCAGATGTATTGGTGTAGCTACAGCAGGAAGGAAATACTTGATTGTCCAGACAGGTATCAAATTCGCCATGTCCCTTTCTGACTCTAATGCCCAGTGTGATCTGATTCAATGTGTCATTTTTGCTTTGTATTGTAGTGTAGAATTATGGGCCCAAACTGATAGCTACTTAATTGCCAAGACCATCTCTCCCAAGACAAATGCCATCTCTTGGAAAATTGCGACAGGACAGAGCTTTAGGCCACTTGAAGTTAAATGTCTTCATCAGGGTTTTGCACCCCTTTCTGGCACTTTTGCACAAGGATTTACACGGGGGTATAGGTGTTTCAAGAAGGGTGCAAACTGGAGCATACACGGAGCACAAGAAGGGTCGCAGATCCTCAGAACAATTTACCGCCACGAGAGGTGAGAATTCATGAACTTCAAGGGCTGCATCTCTTTGGTTCTGATGGTTCAAAAGGTTCGGCATGATCGTCATATTATACGTCATACCCTCGCATAGCGGGATATCCAATGCTTCGCAACGCCCGTGCATTGTGTCAACGGATCGTGCATTAATAGTGCCAAAAAACACCATGATTACTATCACAATCCAAGCAGCATTTCTCACCAAACATCCCATCTTTCTAATGCGTATCTTCTATAATATTCAAATAACCAGATTTCCTTATGACTGAAGCAACACCTTCCAAGGTTCAATCAGAAACACACAATGAAAATGAAGAGGCGTTATGTTTAGTATGCTACGCTCACGATCTCAATATTATCTGATTATATAAAAGTTGGTAGATTCTTAAAATCTTCTTGCTGTACCTGCATTAGTTAGTCCATAGTCTTGACGTTCAGACAATTTTTAAGGTTTATGTCGTGCAAACGAGATTAAATTTTGGAGCCAGCACGTCGTGTTGTAGATTTGACCATAATGATAACAGGGTATAACAACAATTGCTCCTCCTGGCTTCCTCTAGTTGTCATGTCACTTCCGTATCTCAATGTTGTCCTCTTTTTCTGATGGCCGGGGGGCGTTTCATGAAAGGACTTGTAGGACGTTTTATCCGACAAACTGTTATAAGCTACTGAAATGCTTGCATCTGATTGGCAGAGAGCAAATTTGTCAGATAAAATGTCTGACAAGTCCTTCGATGAAATGCCCCTCTGATTATAGACAATGGTGGAGCTTGGGATTGGTTATGGGGGCGTGTATGGATGACTCGGTTGTCATAGTTACGAGGGTTGGGGCATCAGTGTAAAGCCGACTCGGTTGATGAGATAGGGGAACCGGTCTATAATTTACCCGAATATGGGCAGGGGGCACCAGTTTATAATAATATAATACATCAGATTTGTAATGCGCCAAAGCCACACTGGTCATGTAGACAGGGGCACCAGTGTATAATCAACTCGTTCATGGGTGGGGGCACTTATGTATAGTTGATTCCTGTCGGTCATGGGTGGGGGGGGGGCACTCCAGTATATAGGCAAAACAGTCATGGGGGCACCAGTGTATAGTTGAATCGGTCAAGGAGGGGGCACCATTGTATAATTGACTTAGTTATGGGGGCGGAACACAAGCGTATGGTTCAACCGGCCATGGGGGCACCACTGTATAATTTACTCGGTCACGGGGACGGGGCGCCAGTGTATAGTTGAATCGGTTATAGGGGGCACTCGTTTATAGTTCAATCGGTCATGGGGGCGGGGGCACCAGTGTACATTGTATAATTGACTCGGTCAAGGGTGCACTATTGTGTAATGTTGACTCGGTTATGTGGCCGATGCACCAGCGTATAATTCGCTCGGATATGGGGCCGGTGACACCAGTGCATAGTTCACTCAATCATGGGGCACCAGTGTATATTTGATTCTGTCGGAGGCGTGGCACCAACGTATAGCTGACTCGTTAGGAAATGAATCACGTCCATCCGGTTTTCGCGCCTCGCCTCACATTTTATAAATTTTCTTGTTTTTGAGTGCAGTAGCCTACCGGATCCAAGGTTTTGAATCAATGAAGGCACGTGCGAAATAAGTGCTTCTCGCCTTGGCCCATTGACGTCTCGCAGACAAAATCATAGAAATTATACACCAATAACACTGATTATAAAGTATAGGAGATGATAATAAGCAAGACAGTCTGTATTTTGTAGGGCCAGGGAATAATCAAGCTTCTTTCATGGGCAGGACTTCGAGAGCACTTTCAAGTCTTGCATAAAGAACCTCACTATTTAGTTAAGTGCTAGGGTTGAGGTGTGGCATGAGTTCCTGTGCAGCCCCAATTTGAGTGAACTCTATAAAGAAAAAAGAAAAAGCCGTATGAAAACATATTTTGTGCAGTTCCGCAGAATAAGAGGTCGTTGTTAGCGTAGTCTATATGATATGGAGATTAATATAATTTTGATTCAGAACACCTTTCATATTTTATTTATATTCAGTGGCATATTTATGCTTATTGTGTTTTGTTATTCAACTAAACGAGGATAGTTTTCACTTAATTACAAATTAAAACACGACTCTCATCAAAGAGGAGCAATCATGAGTGCTAGTTAGTTTATATTTTACAAAGAAAATATATGCCGTTCACCGATTGATTATCTCTACCTGAAAGACTGATATTTACTAATCATGGACATAATTAGACAACGATTTGTTTCGAAAGCCAGGCGAACGGTCTGTAATTGCAAAATACTTTATACTCTGTTAAAGTCGTATTGATTTCTGCTTCGGGTGTATTAAAAACTAATCACGTTTGTTAAAATATTGAAAGGAAAGGGAGTTGATTTATTGACGTCAGAAGAGAGGTATAATCTAGTTACTATTATTATGGACCTGCTGGGTGTTTAGTATCAATATAATCACCATCGCTGCTTTTACTTGCCGAATGATACTTGGTGATTTATGATAATCAACAATGTTGAACGCCTGATAGTGACACTCGACTTGTCCAATACAAGCAATCAAAACTCCATCCATCACCATCTGTGCTTACATCCAACATTTTTCTTTCTTTATACAGTTATATGAGGAGCTTCATTTCAAAATGCCCTAAAATCATTTTTGATGAGCAGATAAGACAAATTACATCTTTTCATGAATTACTATTCAATAGGCGCCTTTAAGAATTCCGAACGCTCTTTTTTATAATCTGAAGTCACAAAACAGAGGATTTAGTTCCTTTTGCCAGCAGACTGTTTGATTTCTTCTTACTGCTGTCCCACACCCCTTCAATTCCTGTAAGACGATAAAGCAAAAACGTTCAGCACAATCGGAGTATAACTTTTAAATACAACACTCTAAAAAATGAAATGGTGGAAAGGGGTAAATCAACCTTTAAAGGGGCCGAGGAGTGACAGCGTTTTCGAAAAGTGTTGGAAAGGGTGTCACATTTTCAACCCTTTTCAAAAACGCTGTCATACTCCTCGGCCCCTTTAAAGGGTGATTTACCCCTTTCCACCATTTCATTTTAAGAGTAAATGATGACGAACATACATTTATGTATATATTATAAATGTGACATTTATGCAGGGCGTAGTTGATCAACGCAATACACCTACCACGTTTTCAAATTAAATCTAACATTTGAATCAGTAAATGAATGTGAGGTTTTATTTCTTTTTAAATTTGGAATACGACATGAAGTAGTCATTTAAAGAGCAGATGATATTGCATTAATATCACGACATACGACCTACCCATACAATTTGTAACAACCAAAATATCCAGGAAATACTAACTAATAATTAATTAAATTGCACCCCTCCGTGCAAGGTCCCAAAATTGATTATGATAGCGTAATATTAATAAAACATATGGGGCACAGTGTACGGCCTCGCCCTTTTTATCATCCGAGCAATTAGAATCATCAAATTATTTCTTACCAACACCCATCCACACAGACCACACTGTGTCGAATAAAAAAAAAAGAAAAAAAGAAGGAGGGTGTCTGTTCATAAGTAAAATTCAATACAAAGATAAAGGAATCTGCAGAAAATAAAAAATTAAATTAAATTCTAACAACAGTAGACTTCAAAGCAGTGCCGCGAGTAGGGGTCGCGGAGGAGGAGGAGAGGAGGGGGGGGGGCTTCAGTCCCTATTTACTTTTTCAGACAAGACAGAATAATATGCGATAATGTTATCAGATTATGTCTTACACTGAGTCCGCCCCTTCTACGTTCAAAATCACAATTTAGCTCCGGCTCTATTTAAAAAGGATGCAGTATTCTTTCGTGCACTTAATTCGACATTTTAATATGATAAATATACCTGTTGAATTTGTAACTTTTTTTTTTTTTTTTTTTTTTTACGCGGCCCCTCTTTATCAATTCTGTATCTTTGATAACATTCCCCAGTTGATGGAATTTTAGGCTCTTCAATTTCTGTAACATCAGTTGTGTAGCTGAGGGCACGGTGTACTATTTATATCGTATATATGTTTACACTGATATTCTTCGAACTACATTCATCTAAAATATTTCTCTATCGGAAACAGAACAATCAGAGAAAGAGATTTCTCTATCGGAAACAGAATAATCAGAGAAAGAGATTTCTCTATTAGAAACAGAACAATCGGAGAAAGAGATTGCTGATTTGGGATTCGTTCTGAGATACGTATACTGCACTGTATTAGGATACAGAGAAACTGAATACGAGATGGTAAAATAAATAAATTAACTTTCTTTTCTATTTCCTATATATTATGAAATAAAGGATGTAAATGGTTGTAGGTTAATGGAAAATGATATCAAATAGACATTATTCAATTTTTTCCCCCATAGATTATTGGGGAATAACTGAAAACAGAAGAATTCTGAGTATTTCAAAAATTATATCACTGTCACAGTTTTCCTCCAAAAGTCAATTTGTATTTTTAACAAAGTAAAACAATTTTAATTATATGAGAAGCGTGCGAGCATTGAGCATCGTGTGGCATCATATTAGTACAATAAAATGGCATTCAAATCATGAATTGGAACTTTTCTTTAAAAAGGGGGGAACTTTACTGACTAGTTCCTTGAAGATATAACTGTCAATCTGAAGCACGCATCCCTCATGCTCCTGCATAATTCCTATAGCGTGGGGTAGAGGGCTCCAGGTGCGCCCGGTGTTACATGCGGGCTGGTATCACTGTCTGGTATAAAGGTGAACTGGGATGGCATCTTGTGGATGGAGGAAAGAAATTGAGAGTTGGAGGAGATGGATGGAGAGATGCAGATGAAGATTGGGGATGGTGTGTGTGTGTGTGTGTGTGTGTGTGTGTGTGTGTGTGTGTATGTGTGTGTGTCAGAGAGAAAGAGAGAGAGAGAGAGAGAGAGAGAGAGGGAGTGGAGAGATAGAAAGAGAGAGTAAAAAGTAAAAAAGTGGATATTTAGCAAGGATCACTACCTCTTCAGAAAATTTGCCTTTATTTTTATTTATATACAACTGCAACTTAATAACCAGCACAAACTTTCGTGATTCAGACCTAATGACATTTTATCCCTAGCATGTTGAGCAATTGAGTACGGTATGTCCTGGATTATAGAATGGCGGGGGGACTACATCAGCAGACGAACAAGAATGAAATTCGGACAAAGATGAAGGCGATCGAGTGAATATCGATTGCTCTTAATATTCTCCCGCCGTTTCTATACCCATTGGGCACTTTGTAGAGACTTATGATACTTAATATCGACCAGGTGTAATCTAAACCACACTAGAGAATATTAACGATTTCTTAGTTTTAGTCATCTGATATTTACCCGCATTGCTTTCTACGGTGTCAAGTCTTTATGTTGTTTTAAATGATTAAAGTATGAAAACGTTATGGAATATGCCCAGGAATACCATGATATATAATTAAGTGGGGAGCTTTATTTCAGTACAATTTGTAGATTTTTCATAAATTTGTAAAGGCGGAAATCAGAAGCTGTAGAACAAAGTATTGCACAGGAATTAGAAAAATCTTTTAGACATATAAGTCATGACAATCATTACTATGGTAAAAAGGGCGGCGATTTCATGTCACGACTGGGGGGGGGGGTCGGACACATCGGCAGGGGATAAAAACACTCAAGCGGAATAAAGCGTCCCAAAGATTCATTCATTTGAATCCAAGATTCGAAATAGAATGACCCACTTCGCACATTACGCAGAAACTAGTGAAGATTAAAAGAATAAAGCGTCGGAACAAATAAAAAAATATGCCATGAATACATAGCGACCTGAGGAAAGAGCATTTTTTAATTGTTTGTGAGCGCGAAGCGCGAGCCGAAAATTTTGCCTTATGATAACATTTAGCATTGTATTTGACATATATTTTGCCTCTCACTTGCTTCACTAGCCGATCACTAAATAAAACAAATGTTAAGCTTTAAAAATCGAAGGGGGGGGGTGGACACGTCCCCCCCGAGTCCCACCCCCCGAATAGCCGCCAAGGTAACTGCAGGGAAAGAAGCTTGCTTCAGGATTGTTTGCTTGCCTGAGCTGTTTACGACTTTTTCCCGCCCAATGAACTCTAATACGTGCATCCATTTTTGGAGGATGCTTTCTAAATCTGGGTTTAAATCAGTTCCACAGCCCTTTCTCTCCGGTTTGTCTCCGATTCCGATTACTGTCAAACCACTTTGTACAGATTGAAAATACCCATCCGATAGGAAGGTGATCGTTTTCCGCTCTCGTCGTCTGGTGCGAAAAACAGTCAACTGCAGGCTGCTTTGATAGTTTTAAATTTCAGACCCATTCTCCAGATAAGAGTTCATGTTCAGAGCAGTGTTTCTTCTCATGACAAGGAATGACACGATCCAAATAGGAAAAAAACTAATTCCCAATTTTCAAACTGTCCCATATTACCCACACGTGTTAAACCGGTCCCAGTAAATACCCACACCTGGGGGGCATTTCATAAAAGGAGTTGTCAGACGTTTTATTCGACAAACTGTTATAAGCTGCTGAAATGCTTGCATTTGATTGGCTGAGAGCAAATTTGTTGGATAAAATGTCCGACAAATCATTTGATGAAACGCCCCCTGTTAAGACGCAAACGAAAATAGGACGTTTGTTTTGATTCTGATCCAAACAACCATAAAATTACGTTTCCCTGATTATCACTACGAGGAACAATTTATTTTCTCTTTACTTACTTTAAATTCTTCTCTGAAGCCAACCGAGTTACATCACGTTATGTTTTATAGCTCATCCAATTTCAAATAAAAAAGCAATCATGTCGCACAAACCATATCATGTGTCTATGTTTCAAAATATTCGCTTTGATTGATAAAGTTTTAAAGCGGCGAGGGGGGAGGGGGCTATAGAAAGATAGAGCTACCCGAATCCTATTTTTCCTTTTCTAAAATATGTGTTTCATACGAGTTAGATTTATGTTCTAATTCTTCTAACACTTGACTTAATTGGAAACATCTGAGAATCTCGGCAACCTCTTGTTATGTGTGATTACATAGACATTAGGCTTATTGAGACATCAGGGTAACCCTGAAGCGCCCCGGGCTATGCGACCTAGAAAGCCTTCCGTGAAGACATATTTAGGCCTTGGGTAAGCTCTACCCTCTGTGTGTTATCTTATGATGAAGTAAAACGACTAAGCGGAAATGTTACTCGATTCCTATGACTATAGAGTCATTGAAAACGGATTTGCTCTAAACATGACTCTCAAGTTCTATTAAAAAACTAGGGGTTCCAGAATGTGACACCCCTTTAATTTTTTTTAAAGGGAGGGTGTACAAATTCTTTTTCAATCTTTGTAGATTTTTAGAAAGGAATATCTGACCTATATCATTTTATACATACGTGAAAATTCTTTTGATATATCTTAGATATCAATTTTGTCGAAAATTTGTGACAAACTCAGTCAGTTATCACATTCAGTTAATCAAAATTCAGGCTTTATAAAATAAATGTACTGTAGGGGGCCTACATTTAAATTATACACTGATTAACAAGTGCACAGGGATAAGAAATGAAATAGTATACATAGTAATCAATATTAATATACCATGCATTGAGGATTTCCAGTGAAAATATTATGGATTCCAAGGTGGCAGGAATAGCACTATTTTTTTGAGGGGAATCCATAATTCTAGCTGGAAATTCGAAAAGAGTGCATGGCATATTTGATTTATATCCTACTGCTAGGAAGAAAATGTACACAAAAATAAATTTTAAAAAGTCAACTCGCCAGTGCCGCATTTGCTCAATTTGAGCTCGCTGCACTAGCCCTAGATCTAGTTCTAGTCAACACAAGCCAACGCAAGGCAACGGCAACGATGCAACCGTAAATAAGATTGAACTTGAAAAATTGCTTACCCACATTTGATCTGTTTCTTTGTATTCTCCGAATCAGTCCAATCAAATAAAATCATCTTAATCCCCGTCTTTAACGGGGGCCTTCGGCGACGGGGCTGTGTATAGTTACCGCTCGCGCAATGGAGGCAGCCATGTTTTTTTTTTTTTTTTTTTTTTTTAAGTATGTTTTTATTTCTTCCAAACAATACAACGTAACAAACAATGACGTACATTGTATTTATACTACAGAGATAATTGTTCATAAAACAAATCATAATATCAATTATATATCATCTTATAATACAGCAATGTACAACAAAATTTATACACCGTTAAGGCACATAAAACATTAAATAAAAAAATTTAAAAAAGATGGAAGAATTATAAATTTAATAATAATAAAATAATAAATAGGCCTACATGGGATTTTTATAGCGCCATTTTCCATTTAAATATTTTTTAAATAATGACGTCGGAATTTTGGCCGGGCAAAAACTATTCCGAGGTCTGATGTCGCGAATCTTGTTTGTTGTAGGGGAGACCGGGTATGGAAGTTACACGGGTCAGTTGTTACAGTTCTTAGTGTGCTGAGATGGAACAAGAGAGGATGTGCTAACCGGCATGTATATACAGCCTACACATAGCTGTGATGAACTGCCGGTCGTGAGGTTTTCTCCGTTGTTTTATTAAAAAGTAAATCAACAAAACCATTTTTTACAGTTCAAAGTAAATTTTTTGACAAAAATTGAAATTTGTAATAGCTCTTACAACTGAAGGCACATGATGATAGTCTGTATTGTAAATATAGTATATGTATGTCACTAATATCCCCCTAGCCATGCCCTGTAATTCTGCCTAATGACTGTGCTACAGTTGATTTATGTGTGTAAAATCACCCATGGGGTAGGTTGTTTTACAACAACCTACCCCATGTTGATGTAAAAACTTACCCCAATTACATTACATATGTAAAATTACATTTTGTCTCAATTTTCAGGTGTTTAATATTTTTATTTCTATTTATTATAACTTTTGTATATTCTAGAGCTCTACTTGATCTACTGTTAACGATGTCAAGAAACTGGAAAGTTGAAATTAAAGTATGGTATAAGAGATTTACACATTGTCAACTTACCCGTATGTTTTCATATTGTAACAATTGACCCCGTATGGTGTAACAACCTACCCGTATATGGGTAGGTTGTTACAAAAAAAATGTCTTCACTAATTAAGCTGTAGTTTATTGGTGTTTACATTGTTTTCAATTTTTTATATGCTGAGGTTTTAGCCACATAATAGGCTAACTACAGACCCAATATGGAGTGCGTGATTTCTTTCATTAGAATTATCTGGCCCAAAATGTGAATTTGTAACGTCCATACCCGGTCTCCCTATTGTGGTGAAACTAATTTAGTTACATGAGACGTTCTCAACCAATCCTAGTTAGACAATTTTTAA
This sequence comes from Paracentrotus lividus, assembly GCA_940671915.1. Classification (NCBI taxonomy): domain Eukaryota; kingdom Metazoa; phylum Echinodermata; class Echinoidea; order Camarodonta; family Echinidae; genus Paracentrotus; species Paracentrotus lividus. The sequence goes on from CALNVZ010003432.1 coordinate 29,545,485, forward strand.
GACGTAGGATATAAACCGGGTTATTTTGTGTTAATGATGCACAGTGATGAACTGCGCATGCGTAGTAATGTGGGAATTAACTTAGTAGGCCTACTAAGTTTACCTTTCGTGAATAGCTAACGAACTTAGTATACTTTATTCTAATTTATCAGAATCTTAGGGGCAAAAAATTGTTTATACATTGATAGTATTCAGTCTATTGGCCTGTGGTAAACATTCCATGCATTCTGGTAACTGCTTAGAATGTTTTTTTTTCACCGCTTGCTCTTCACACTGGCGTATCTTTTTTTCTTATACATTTTGTGACGGTCCGCCCAGCGTGCTGTGTTCACCATGACACCGGATCGGTTGCGTCTCTTCGTGCTGCTGTCGGTAATCCGCCCATCGTACGTATTCGCTATGACACGAACAGGCTGATCTAACGACACTCAACAGTGACACCCCTACTAGCCGAAATCGCCTACAAACCGCTTCCTTGCTGGATGTAATATAGATGGAAATGAATCCGTTGTAGATTGGCAAGCAATCTAATACTAAAACCACCGCGTATCATCTTATCTTCCAATCCAAATCACACCTTCACACTATTCTTGCTTTCACAAAGTTTCTCTCTGTTACGTCATTGTTGACCCTGACCCCCTGTATATGAAATACTCCTGTGGAAGTATCCCTTTTTCCTTGCAATTTGCCACGAGCTATTCTCTTAATCTCAGATTTTTTTCATAAGAAAGGGTACTTCTTTTTAAAACTTATTTTCACCGTCTCATCTTTCTATTTTGTGCATGCTAAAGGGATTGTTGACATGGAAACCATTTCTACAGGGACTTCATTCAACGGATATAATCTTTCGATTTGTTATGTGATACGTCATATTTTGCCTGGTTTAGCAACTCATCCCACCGATATGATGTAATTTGGAAAAGATATCGGCCAGAATGAAAATACCATTCCCCCCCACTTTTTGTTCATTTCCTATATGAAAAGTACATATCTTATGTTTATTCTCATGTTTGTAATAACCTATTGCAAACACCTCACCCTCCACGAGACGAGTTTGCGACTCCGGGTCTCTGGAGTGCAGGAGACGTCCCTGCGACATCTCCTAGGGGGCATTTCACGAAAGGACTTGTCGGACGTTTTATCCGAAAAATTTGCTCCCAGCCAATCAGATGCAAGCATTTCACTAGCTTTTATCAGTTTGTCGGTTAAAACGTCCGACAAGTCCTTTCATGAAACGCCCCCCCCCCCCCCGATGAGTCGCGGGAAATTGAACATGTATGTTCTTTAAAATTAATTATATATATTTCCAGTCACCACCTGGGTCGTAAGAAGTAATTGTGTATTAAACGCATTTTTATACCTGATTTGAACCCAGGACTTTGTATCCTAGTCTAAACTATTCCACCATTAACACCTCTACTATACATTTTAATGACACTTTTATATTATTGTATAAAGCTCCTTGAGACTACCCCCTTGGTTCGGCCGTTTTATTATCATGTAAGTCTTATCCAGTTGACAATGTGGTAAACATAGGATACAATATATGCCGTGTTACAACTGCTAATGTCGCGGTCACACCAACGCATAATGTCGCAGATAGTGACATTATCCGTTGACCATCCAACGCATTATTTCAAAGCCAACGCATAATGCCGCAACCTTTCTCGCACAATAATTGACGCAAAAAGTCGCATCAAATTTCTAACGCATAACGTCACATGACCCCAACGCATAATATTGCAGAGGTATTTGTTTCAGGACTCTGAAGTTTAAAATACGTTTATAAACGTTTCAGTTAAATCTCTCTGCGGAACGTTTTTGAAGGTGTGTGTTTGGCCGAAAAGGTGGATCCTGGATTTCTCACACGAGTGGGCTCGATATTGAAACAATGCGCTTATTCTTGTGTTTATTATTTTATGTAGCTGACGAGCGAGCGTATTGAGTTAAAGATCCTGAAAGGAGTAAATACAACCTTGCATCGATAGAAAGCTCTGTAGGCATAGAGTATACACAAAAATAAATCGCAAGTTTGATATCAGTATTAATAAAAAGATGATCAAACCTCAACCTGGCCGCCCCCTCCCAAATACTTGAAAATAGCTCTAATATTGAGGAGAAGGAGAGTGACGTCAAAGGATGTGGATGGAATGCTATGGCCGTCCAGCAGCCAGGCACGACTGCGTTTGCGCTTTGTACAAACAAAATCCATGACAAATACCCATCTGTGTGCGGAGGGTCTATTGTTATGAAATAACAGGGCAAACCTAATCATGCCTGGCTGCCAGACTGACATGGTATTCCATACACATCCTTTGACGTCACTCACCAATGCGGGCCAATTTGGAAGAAGAAAAGTACTAGTTTTAAAGCACCAAATTTGGTGTGTTTCAAAAGGAAACATTTCCTAGGTGGTTAATGTTCACATTCAAATTTGGAATTGTTGAATATTGTGTAGCTTATAAGCTTTCGTTTGATGCATAATTTCCTTTTTTTCATTTTTTGGTCTGGTCGGGGTCTTTAACTAAAATACTCCTGTATAGAAATTATCGACTCGGGTTTTATAACATGCCTTACCAAACAGAACATGGTGTTATATACTATATAATAATCCATACCCCTGTACAATATTGCCTTACATCAAACTAAAACATTGTTGCTGTATATTACTGTACAGTGGGTCAGACAGAGTTTAATGCTAAGTTAAGAATTTTAAATTTGGAACAAGGGATTGGATCCATAAAGATCTTTCCGGTTGACGAAAAGTATTCCGTTATAGAAAGATGGCATTCATCATTACATTGTAATGAGAACAGGAGACTTTAATTTACTCTCCTATCAAAACCTCGTTATGATTTACCTTGTACTATCTACTATACTCGTCATATTGGCTTAATCTGCTTTTAAGCTATACCCACTTGTACGATAATTTGTTTGGCTTTCCTCTCCCTAATTCCTGATCTAATTTTTATGACATTTCAGTTTTATCCTCCCAGTAATGCATTAGATAGACAGTCGCGTGGTACACAATCCACATGAGATGAATTGAGATGAAAATTGGTAGTTGCTGCTTCCCTGTTTGGCGTTCAACAAGAGGGGAAAGAGCAACGTCCTTCTGGCGCTGCTCAGCGGCTGCCGGGCCCACGAGAAAAGGGGCAAAATAAATATCCTTTCCGGACAATAAAATTTGGAGCTTGGAGCATTTCATTAATTCATTCCATATTTGTGTTGCCTAAACGACAGTGCCCGTGGGCAGATATATGGGCCTTCGGGCAGCCCCAAACAAAAAGACAAATTCGATTTCAGAAACAAAAAATATATATAAAGGGATAAATGATGTCAGTAGGACTGCAGAGAATAAAATATTACAATATACTCTTTCATTTCTTCATCCATGATCTGCGTTATTTTTCTAACAAAGTGTTTTTTCTTTTCTTTCTCCTTCCCCATGTCTCATTCGCTTTTTTTGGTCTGCTATTCTGCCATTAAGTGTATTAGCTCTATATCACTTCACAAAGCCGGCCCAATCGCCCCACCCCGTTTTTATTTAACCATTTATAATGTATCTTCATTGAATATACTAACCCATTCAGAAATGAAAATCAATACCACATTTACGGAAACCATTAATTTGGTATATGTTCAATTTCGACTCTCAAGCCCAACTCTGAATGATCAAGGCCTTCTAATGCTGAATAGTTCTGAAAGGATCGAACGAAATATTCTATGTCGATAGGATTAAAGTACTTTACTTAAGTAAGTAAGTCATTTGTGAAAACACTTATTTACCTACTATAATCTGAATTAATATGCCTTGCCATTACGACAAATAGTATAAGTATTGAAAGTATTGAAATTGCACGGAAAGTATTGAAATTGCTTGGCGACTTTTTGGCGATCAAATAAAGTATCAATATTGATTTTTTATGCCATTTTAGCTAAAGTGGAACTCTATCATGTCTATCAATCGGTGTTTCCCCACCAAGAATATTATTTAAAAAATAAGACATGCATTTGAAAAGGACGTCAAAATCCAACTACTAAGCTGACATGCAATGTATGGCCCCATATAAACCCCTCAAAAAATGTCTTGCAATTCAACTTTGAGCCCTCATATCTTTTTATTTGATTGTTTTTGATAGGCTTAATTTGATATCATTGGAAAGTTGATTTATTCCTTGTCACATTGATACCCCATTTGTGATGGTTATGTTATGCTTGAATGCACAGTACTCGCAAACTCGAATGAAAGTCAGAAAAGGAAAGTTGCCAAATGAATGGCTATTGCTTACATCGAGTTCTAACTGTATAAAAGGTTTTTGTGTTTCTTTGTGTTTGTTTGGTTTGTGCGTTAGGCGCTCAATACAATGTTGGATACTCTTGGTTGAATGTCAAATAATGTTTCAGGTAATTTAAGGTAGTATTTGTTGTTAATTTGTTTGTAAAAGAAACTGTTTTAATAACCAGCGAGTGGTTTGAGCATTACTTGTGTATTGGTTACATACAGGTTATTGCAAGTTTCCAGCATAACAAATTCGCTATCATCTCTTTTTCATCCATCTCCAACAAACAAAGCAAGCAGTATCAAAACAAACTTTTTTTTGTGTCCATTTCAGCACACAATCGTTCTCTGTTCTTGAACCGTATTTATCCTCTTTCACTCCCCTCCCTCTGTCTCTACTCATGAAAAATAAGCACTGCCAAGCAAAAAGCTTGGGCAAGGCACATTTCATCTTCCAAACAATAAGTGAAAACATTGAGGAAATGCATGACCCATTTAATTATACTCAATAGAAACTCTGCTTTTCACAATAGCCATTCATTTGGCAACTTTCCACTTCTGACTTTGATTTGTATTCGGGAATACTGTGCATTCAAGCATTGCACAACCTTTACAAATGGGGTATTAGTGTAAAGAGGAATAAATGAACTTTCCAATGGTATAAAATTAATGATTATAGACAATTAACAAAAAAGATACGAGGACTCAAAGTTGAATTGCAAGACATTTTTTGAGGGGTTTATATATATATATATATATATATATATATATATATATATATATATATATTATATATATATATATTATATATTATATATATATATATATAATTAGTGAAAACGGGCCCCTTGAATAACGTGCTATGCAGTGAACCATCTTTTATTTAGTATAGGCGAAATGATCATCTGTCTCATTCATTTCGCCTATATATATATATATATATATTATATATATATATATATATATATATGAACAAATGAAGAAAAAATATGAGCACAGAAAATGGAATTCCATTGGGATTCGAACCCAAGACCTACTGATTACTAGACAGGTGCTCTACCACCTGAGTTATGAAAAGCTCTAATGGCGATTTCCATCCTTTCAATACTCGAGTGATTAGAAGCTAAAGAACATGGCACAAACCCGAAGGAGATAAATCAACTTTGGGATAAAAGCGAGGGATCCCGCTAAAATGATGCAGCTTTTTAAAATACCTTTTGTTCAAATTTATAATTATCTAACCAAGCTGCATCACTTTACCGTGATCCCTCGCATTTACCCCCAAGTTGAGTTCTATCCTTCGGAATTATGCCCGGTTCTATAGCTTCTTATCACTCGAGCATTGAAAGCTAAGGGGTTCTCCGGGACGAAAATCGCAATAAGGGCTTCCCATGGCTCAGGTGGTAGAGTACCTGTCTATAGTAGTCAGGAGATTTTGGTCCGAGTCCCGATGGAATCCCATTTTCTTTGCTCATTTTGTCATATCATATAATTCTGGTCAATTCACCCTTTTTTCAAATTTAAAGTTCCATATTTATGTTAGAATACCATTCAAAGGCGTTCTCAGGTGATCTCTGACTGAGGCATATGTGTATAATCGCAAGTTTTAGTGGAGTCAATTTCACGGAGGGGGCTTTGTGGCCTTTGAAAAATAAAAACAAACGTAGACCTACATGTACTTATAAGACAGTGTAAATAACATAACCAAATACACGCGATTTCCAATTGAAATATTAATTAAAAAGATAAAATTTGTGTTTGCCCTAGTTAAGGAGACTATTAAGTAAATGAGCATTAACGCTCCGTGGTTAACTGTCCACAGAAATCCAGACAACACAAGAGGCAAACAGTTTGCAAGGCATGAATATAGCTTGATATGTAAATGTGAAATGGCTTGAGGCTTGGTGTGAAACTGGACAAGACTTATTTCTTTGAGATTGATCCGCCTGTGTATACTGAGCTGAGACCTTGTTGCTTTTAACTGAAGTAATTCAGAAGAATGGGTTTTAGGGCCTCGGGCAGAAGAAGGACCTTATGAATCAACACATCTTGACATTTCTCATCGGTATCATCTGACATAACATTCTATGCCGCTTTTTTGTTTTGTCTCTGTCTCTTTTTATCTCTGTTTCTCGTCCCCCGTCTCTCTTTCATTCTGTCTAAATATCTCCACCTCTCTGTCTGTGTCTCTCTAAGTTTTTCTCGACAATCTGTCGGTCTCTTTCTCCATGCTTTGTCCTCGTATTAATTTCCTCTTTCTGTCTTTCAATTCTTTTATTTTTTCATTTGTTTCTCTCTCTCTCGTTCTCTCTCTCTCCCTTTTTTCCATACTTATCTCTCTTTCTACATGTTCTCTCCTACTTTTCCTATTCTATGCATGTATCCTTCATCCCCATCCCATCCCTATCTCCCCCATCCCATCTTTCTCATTTCTACCCACATTTATAATACCATTGCTAATCAACATGTCCGTATAGAGAAGAATAATAAGCTTTCGAGGCACTCAGCTCTCAAACACCAATGGCAATCCATTACTTGTTCTTTTTTCCTCGAACAAGCTTAAAACATTCTGTTTATGTCAGCACCACGACATTCTAGTTGACCGCGGTATCAATCCCTGTAGATCACCCAATGCCCAAACATCGGATAATCTTACGTAGATATTAAACGCTTTTAACACGCCCTGTCGCGGCATTCAGTCCTGTGGGGCTATACACAGAGCAGATAGATGGATTACGTTATTTTTAAGAGAGCGGGATGCTATTCCTGCGAAGACATAAGAACCTCTTAAAGGGGAAGTTCACCCTGGGTTTAAATTGGTTTTAGAAAATGCAGAAAAATAAAATAAAAATATGAGTGAAGGTTTGGAGAAAATCGACCAACAAATAATGAAGTTATGAATATTCAAAGTTTTGATTCTGTGACGTCACATGCGAGCAGTTCTCCAATGTGTTATGTAGTATAAATTCCATAAAGTTTCATTTTTTCAAAAGAAAATTAATGATGTCATCTGTGCTGTCAATATATCATCAAACATATCGTCGGCTTGGAGCCAGAAGGGCGCTTTTGCAGATCAAGGATGTTCCGTTTGGAGCCAGAAGGGCGCTATTGCCATTGACTTTGTACAGTAATAGCGCCCTTCTGGCTCTCAACGGAACATCTATAACATGCAATAACGCTCTTATGGCTCCCAACAGACGATATGTTCATATATGTGCCTCTACAAAATTGACCCATTCCTTTATCAAGAATCATGAAAAAAGACAAATTTATGGAGTTTACATACACAACACATGGGAGAGCTGCTCGCACGTGACGTCACAAAATCAAAACTTTACATATTCATAACTTCGCTTTTTTTTGGTCGATTTTATTCAAACTTTTACTAATATTTTAATTTCATTTTTCTGTATTTTTAAAAACCAACACAATTCCAGGGTGAACTTCCCCTTTAAGGCATTCAACAACATACGTGTAATTTCTTAGAAATTTGAATTTGAATTTCAGATTTCCTACATACATCTTTAAAAGCTTAGGAGTCAATGGAATTTTCATTTTCTGTAAAAAATAAATAATGTCCTTAAAAAAAGTCCTTAAACCAAACCAATGGCGTTTCCAAATTGATGCATCACATTACAGGAGGTAAAACAGAATTTGGTTTAAAAAAAATTTCATTCAACAATTGAAAATACTATGATATTTCAAATGGCATATTGGGGTATCCCTATTTCCTATTCTAGTATTTTGTTGACATTTTAAATGTTTTGGTTAAACCTTTAAATTATACTATGTTTTTAATGTAAAAAAAAAAACATTTAGATATTAGCGAATAAGATTGTTCACCGCAGCAATAACATACATTTTTGTTTCTTAAGATTTATTTAAAAATAGAGAAGGTCATATCTGCCACTTGTATCATGTATGCTACCTTAACAATGTAAGTATATAATTCATCATTGTCACTAGATGACAAGCTGAATTCAAACGATAATCATTTATTGTCTGCTAAGCACCAGAAGGGAGTTGTCAACGAGTTAACATCCTTTTGCATCTAAAGCAGATTGAGAATAGCTGTACGTATGTATCCATCATTATATTCATATTTCCGATTCGCATCTTTAATTCAGTAAATAGTTTTGAAATTTTACCATGTTGTGAATGATTTTCTCATTGAAAATGTATGGAAATGTATATGTAAAAATATATATAATATATATAATAATAAATAATAAATAATAATAATAATAATAATAATAATAATAATAATAATAATAATAATAATAATAATAATAATAATAATAATAATAATAATAATAATAATAATAATAATAATAATAATAATAATAATAATAATAGTAATAATAATAATAATAATAAAAACAAAAATAATAATGATAAAAATAATAATAATATAAATAATGCATTATCTCGACTACTTATTTCTAAAAAATATCTTTTTTCTTTGTTAATGCAAGCAAAATGATGAAACGTTAGGTGCATAATTTGAGAGTTCATCTTCTCCTTATTCTTGTGACGCATAGATGAACAAAAAGATTTTGAAATCTAAATGTCAAAACCACTTTGCGCAAACCAATGCAATGTAAATCGCACTGGATTCCCGCAGCACAGGGCGATTAATTTTATTCACTATCAATAAACCTTATGCATTATGACAGCATAATCTCATAGCGCCCTCCCTCAGAGGGTATAGGAAAACGCGTATACGGAATTGACAGAGATGCGACAGCTGCAGATCTCAAACGCGTGCAAGGCAATGGCCTCAGCCTCTAAGATGGCGGCGCGATGACGTCAGTGCATAATGTCTACGGGAGATTTGATAAATTAAAGGCTAACAAAGAACAGTAACAGAAATGCTAACGAACCCTCTCTGTATCAATCCAACTCCTGCCCATTCATTCGGCGCAAACTGAATTTTACAATTAATTTTGTAAATACGTCTTGTTCCTCTATGCGTGGCTCTTTTGAAACGCATTTGATGCCAAATGAAAGAAGAAAGATCGAACATAAAAATACTGCACTTCATATCTTATTATTTGCTTGCTTTCACCAAGACTTTTTTAAATGACTCACCATTCGGGTTCCACTTTTTCTTGGACGCACTGTATACATGTATATACGAAATCAATCAAATGCAATTAAAAACTTCAAAATTGAGTCAAAGTTTAAAAACAAAGCATCAAAAATATTATTGTTTACTCCAGAAGTTATAATTATTTTTTATTTAGGGGACTTACATTTTGTTTTTTGTTTTAAGAGGAATGGAACCATCGGAGTAGAATAGTGTACTGTTACAATGCAATTGCGCATTAACTAGCCTCATGTTTTCGAGAACCGTGCACAAGACCCATGAAATCTATATAGATGACCTATAACATTCGAATCTATTTCGGAAAAAGCGAGCCCGATGTAAACCGATGCAGTGAGTAACTTGATCGTACCTAATGTCTCCTCACTGTTTGTTACCTCTCCAACGCCTAATTCCAAGTAATGTGATTTCTGGTTACAATGAATTACTTCGTATTGTGTTTCTATTATTCATACTCGACCTGGTTTTGGGACGAATTTAAACTATTTCATGTGCTCTGCGAAAGATTGTTACCATAGTCACCGAATCGCCGATCTACAAATCGAGAACATGAAACACAATTCGGAAAAAAAAAGTTGCTGAAAAATCGATGCGTGTCAAGTTAGGTCATTCATTCCACTTTGTGATTGTATCTGATACAGCCTCGAGATGAAATTCTAGATACCCCTTCTCTAAAGAAGAGGCAGGGAGAGAGAGAGAGATAGATAGATAGAGAGAGAGAGAGAGAGAGATAGAGAGAGAGAGAGAGAGAGAGAGAGAGAGAGAGAGAGAGAGAGAGAGAGAGAGAGAGAGAGAGAGAGAGAGAGAAAGAGCATCTTTAAATAATTTTCTTCTCCGCGCTCCATTTTTTTTCCGATTTCACCTGTGTGACAGTGTGAAATCCCTCTAATCCTCCTTATTCTTTATCAAGAACAGTAATTGCGTAAACTATCTTCCAGCTCGTAATTAAGGAGAGCCAGAATCCTATTTGATGGTAGACGATTGTGGAGTTTGTGACTGCAATGCCGAGTTTATTCTCTGCGCATGCGTACGTATGGGACTTCCAGACTGGAAATAAATTCAGAGTTTCCGCTGTCTTTGCAAGGTAAACGGTGTGATAAAAAATTACAATAGCGTTCCCTCCGTCTTAAAATCTCAATTTTGTGGATGAGGAGTTGGTCTATCTACCAACAAACTGGATCTCAAACTAGGCCTAATTTTGAATCCCAGTCACGTCGTATATAGGGATGGTGACGATAAGGGTCAGATGAACAGATCTACATGTACCGATTAAGTAAAAAAAAAACTTTACACCTAGAAAAACGTCAATAAAAAGAAAACCAATTTATAATCCCCAAATTATTTTACATATTCTGAAAAAGTAACTCCTCCCGCATCTTCTGGTACTATTTTTGAGTAGTATGTCTTTACGCTTGGATGAACACGAAGCATTGTTTGCGAACATGCAAATTTCGAATTGTGCAAGGGTGGGGATGAAATTGAAACAACAAAAGCTGACAAAAAAGCTACTCCATCATGAATAAAATAGCATAACTTTTTAACAAAAAAAAAAAAAATGTTTTGAGCCAAATAACTTGGCGAGGATGTTTGGTACAGTTATCGACTACACTCTGTAAAAATTAGATTGATTCATCAAGTAATCCATGAATGAGTACACATCAAAAAGTAAACTGTCACTGACAGACCTAAAAAGGCCTCTTAATACTTTTAAAAAGTGATTATTTTTTCTTTGACGTGTGCTCACTCATGCTCACTCATTGATTATGACAAATTATTGGTCTTCGGGGCTTACCCACAGCTTTACTGGAGTATTAATACATATTTTCTATGTTTTGGCATAATATGCCATGTATGCCCTGCAAATTATATCTTGGACGATTGAGTTTCTGATCCGTAAATCTGAGATTTTTTATTCGTATACACCATGATGCTGTTCATGCTCTATTAATGGTTTGATTTGATTGTGACGACACATAAATGAAGCAATCAAACTTGGATGGATCATTAGTCAAAGTTATCTACCGTCTTTCCCGCCCACATATCATGTTATGCGGCGGTCACAACTCGCCGTACCTTCGACGTGCAACTCCCTACGATGGATTTCGTAGAAAATTCGTGCAGCGGAGGTACCTTGCAGGTACAATGCATGTACGACGTGCAGGAAGTTTTTACAATACCCTTACTCCAGAAACGAAGGAATCGCAGAAGTTGACCCAGGACCTGTGCGTGCATTGCACATGCAACGCAGGCTACGTTGATGGCACGTGCCCCGTAGCCTACGACGAGATGTGACCGCCGCATTAGCAATATCGTCTGTTAAGATCAAGAATCGTCCTTTTCATTCCCAGCAGACTATACGACACTTAAGATTAGTTCCAGACCTCGATCTTAATAAAAAATGATGTATGGAGGGGATAAACGACATTCGATGATGTTGATGGTTAATTAATTTCTTCGGTATCGTATGATTGATCTCCTTGTCGATCTCTTAATCATCTCGGATGGATGCGACCCTGATGAGGACCTTAATTAAGCCATCGCAGAAGACACAAACCAAATCCATGACAGTCATTAATTTCTGAGGATGCGGAGAGCGCGAAAACATGAATTATGAAGACGCATTGGTAGAGCAATAGGAAGCGATTTTGGAGTGATGTGCAATAACAATTTGATCATTTGAGAGCCATGAGGACGTTAGCTTTACTTGAAAGCATGTGAGGTAACATCCTTCTGACTCTACGCTGGTTTTGATATTGACCTTTTGATGAAGACATGAGGATTATGATACGATGTCCTGAGAGAATATTAACCCACCACGTGTCGTAGCTGGTTCCGCTTCTATGCAAAGATGAGGAAATAATTTTATAATAAGCGATACATTATTTAGGATGCTAAATATTGAAATCATTTAAGGGAGATCAAAGTCAATTGGAAGGAAGCAAGTTTTTTTCCGCACCTTGGAAAGTAAATATAAAACCACAGGGCTTACTCTCTTAAAAAAACAGGGGAAAACTTTTAGTAAAAGAAGTTGAAAATACATTCTAACAAGGAGATAAATGAGGAAGAAACCCTTTTTGAGAGGAAAAAGAGTGGTCACGTTTACGCCTATAAGGAAAAGTTCAAAATAGTATCGAACCTCCCATCCGTTGAATGAGTGATCTACTTTAAACGGATCGTTGAAAATGGACAGCACAAGATATTTTATTATTTGTACAATAGATTATATACATTTTTCGATTTTTCATGGTTCTTGATAAAAGAATATTTCAAGATGTATTAAACATAGATATGATAATACATCAAATGCAAAAGTTATTAGTACACTGTAAAAAATATATGTATTTTTACAGCAAATCTGCTGTCAGCAGAGTCGCCATAAAAAAAATGTAATTCAAAAAACAGTTTTGTTGTAAGTTTCTCCTGCAAATAATTACGTGAGAAATACAAAATATACATCAGGAGTAACACATTTGTTCCGTTTTAACCAAATACGTATGCTATAAAACTCTAATGATATTTTTCCTTCTCTTTCATCAATTTTAAGGGAGAAATTTACAGCAAAACTGTATTTTAAATTACATTTTTGTATGTCGACTCTGCTGACATCACTTTGCTGTATTTTTTCTGTATTTTTTTTTACAGTGTAGGCCTAACGACAAGGCCTCTTTTTCTGGTGGGGATTTGCAGTACACATAATTTGAGAGCAGCTCGCAAATGACTTTACAAAAAAATATATATAAAAAAAAAAAAAATCTAATCATACATAACTTCATTAGGCCTTAAACCTTAAACCTTGAATTATGATTTTCCTGTTTTTCATTGAAACCAATTCCATTCCGGGGTGAACTTCCTGATATTGGTAGGGTTGGGCGAATCTCAACTTTTTTTTTCAAACGAGTTGTTTCTATAGTAAAATTCGATGTAGAAACTGAGAATGACAATTATTTTTGCGTACGATGACGTCTTACGTCGCTAAAGTGCAAAAAAACCAAAATAGCCGCCGAAATGGCGTATTTTGCCCAATTATCACACTTTTTATAGGTATAAACCACTTTTATTACGTTTTTATATGGATTTTGGATGTCAGGGAACCCAACATGATTAATCCAACATGATTAATCCTACCTAAGTTGACTGTTAGTGTAGCTTGGTAGTTATTTTCTTTCAATATCGAGCAAAAATTACCTCATATCAAAATCACTAAATAACACCTGTAACACATACTAGGTACATTAGGTCATGATAAAATTGTCAGATTTGAGCTTCTAGACCATCAAAATCCATAAAGAAAGAAAATAAAACCGGTTTATACCTATAAAGTGTGCGATGAATGGGCAAAATACACTATTTCGGGTTTTTTTTGCACTTTAGCGACGTCAGACATCATCGTACACAAAAATAATTGTCATTTTTGGATTCTACATCAAATTTGGCTATAGAAACAACTTGTTTGAAATAACTTCTCAGAAAAAAGTAATTACCGGTATTTGCCCAACCCTATTGGTTCGGACTGTTGTTGCTTTGATGTAGGGCTTGTGGCTAATGCATTATGATAATCATTTATGACATCATAATAATGTGGGTCAATAATTACGCTTTAATTTATAGGTAAATACAATTTACGTGTAAACAGTGCATCATCGCAGTGAGTGAATGTTTACAGACGAATTGAAAACCTCGCATACTAGTATAGGAAATCGTTTTATAAGATAATTTCTTAAAGTTTATAATAAAATTGTTTCATTGTCGTTTTATAGATGATCATAATTCGAGTTTGAATTCTTCATATAGTTGTCAGTTAGGGAAGAAATGAAAATGATCAGGTGGCATGTTTTGATAATCATTGTGATGAAGAATGATCAACTGATTACGCAAATGGGCCGTATGCGTAAAAGCAATTTATCGCTTGTATTAGAACTTTGCTCATGCATTTTCTTATTGTTGTGATATTGTGATATTTGCTTCATTTCTAGGATTGTAATATTGTTTATTTTATCATTTGAAAACTGATGACATTGGGATTAAATTAACTTCAAAAGTAAGAACGATTACTTTTCTATGCCTACGACCCATTACGTACTCCGTTTTCCAGTCTTTCAATTATCATGCAGGGGTCGCGGAGCGTTTTTGAAAGAGGAGGGGCTGAGCTGAAAATGGGGGGCTGAACAGGCTAAAATCACAACTCTATGGTCATTTAGGTGTTATTGTACACGTTTGCTGAAAAAAAAGTGGGGGCCCCCAGCCCCCCCCCGGCTCCGTGGCCCCTGTCATGGCGATCTGTTTATCATTTTTATCTTCTTTGGATCATCATCAATATGATCCAATCACAGTGGCAATCTCTTTGCATGACACATGTAACGTTTTTCGCCTCATTAATTACTTTTCGTTTTTCCCACCTTAATATTCACCCTATCTTATCATTTTCTTATTTTCCTTCACCTTCTAATTCTCAATATAGAGAATTTGTTGATTAATTAATCATAGAGTAATTTTGCTCTCATTTCCATCCTCCTTGATGCATGTTCTGCAGTGAAAATGCTAGAGAGAGCGAAATTGAAATATTGATTAATTAATCTTAGAGTAGTTTTGTTTTCATTTGCATCCTCTTTTCTAATAGAGAGAGAGAGAGAGCAAGAGAAAAATATTAACTCTACAATATTTTTGCTTTTATTTTCATCCCCTTTCCCACAGAGAAAATAATAGAGAGAGACAGAAAAAAATGGCAGTTGCTAACCTCAAAGATAACTTCAGAAAATTGAACCTTCATAATAAAGAGGAGCAACCTTAGATTTCAAAGATTAGCCTGTGAAACAAAACACGTAGGATCTATGAGGAATAGTAGACGATGCAGCTTTGGTAAAGCTCTGTATAATGAGTAAAGAAATAGTGTTCTAAAATAGTCTGAAATTGAAAGGATCTCCGCCTGTGAAAAGCAAAACTCAGGATCTGGACATCGATGATCTGGAGAAATAAACATATATCTGTTCAGTTACGGGGGGGGGGG
>CALNVZ010003432.1:29560902-29581230 GCA_940671915.1 Paracentrotus lividus
TCATCATTTGGGCGTTAAAAAATGTTAACTGGGCATGATATCTGAAATACCTAAAGATATGATACTAAAATTTAATAGAATAACCAATCGGTATCAAATCAAACAGTGAAGGATTTCATCGAGCTTCCCCCACCTTTTTTGTTTTTCACTACAAAATTCTTTGATTCGAGGGAGCGTACGCAGGCTCCAGGATACACCTCTGTGTGTATACGAGATATGCTGCAGTCACAGCAGACACTTGCGTATAGTTACGTTTATTCTTGTTTTATCCTTATTTCATCTTCTATTACTCATTTCTTATGTTTTCTCTGTGTTTAATTGGATGAACAATATTATTACTATATACACTGCTCACTATGAGGGAAGGCATCCGTTGAGATCCGCAGAAAAAAAAAAAAATGAAGCGAACCCGAATGTAACTCACAGTAAGTGTTATATCTTTGTGACTGTAGGATAACTTTTTGCAGTCATGTGGAGATATTTTGAACTCCTGTCGCAGAAACAAATTATATTGGGGGGGGGGGTCATCATTTGGGCGTTAAAAAATGTTAACTGGGCATGATATCTGAAATACCTAAGATATGATACTAAAATTTAATAGAATACCAATCGGTATCAAATCAACAGTGAAGGATTTCATCGAGCTTCCCCCACCTTTTTTGTTTTTCACTACAAAATTCTTTGATTCGAGGGAGCGTACGCAGGCTCCAGGATACACCTCTGTGTGTATACGAGATTATGCTGCAGTCACACAGACACTTGCGTATAGTTACGTTTATCTTGTTTTATCCTTATTTCATCTTCTATTACATCATTTCTTATGTTTTTCTCTGTTTAATTGGATGAACAATATTATTACTATATACACTGCTCACTATGACGGGAAGGCATCCGTTGAGATCCGCAGAAAAAAAAAAAAAATGAACGCAACCCGAATGTAACTCAACGTAAGTGTTATATCTTTGTGACTGTAGGATAACTTTGTTGCAGTCATGTGAGATATTTGAACTCCTGTCGCAGAAACAAATTATATCTCCTTTAACTGAAGGGCTACTGCTATAAGCCAAGCAAAGATTACATGTCTCTTCTTTCCTAGATACTCTTCGTTCTTTGAGATCTTAACCAAGAACCAATGGTTTATGTAATAGGATATGATGGTTTCAATATAAAGCTGGGCTCAGCCGTAAAAGTAAAGAGTGATGAATGAATGCTAAATTCTTTTCTGCATAAAAGTGGTATCCATTTGACAGTTTACGAGCAGTTCATATGATTTCATTTGGATCTGTTTAAGATGATGATACAACTTTTGTAGAAGGTATTTTTGTTACAAATTTTCTCACGAAGGATGCATGATGGGTATGAATGCAACAATTTTCCACACGGATTAGCACCTATTTCTCTATTGCTATACACAGTACCCTTCAGACAAAACAAAATTTTACAAACTTGAATGAAATGACAATTCCAAAATTCAAACAACGGTTCTTGCCAATTTTACTCTTTTGAACGTGCCAATTAGCTACATGCCAACCGAATGTTTGCATTTTAAAGGAATAGATTAGTGGGAATAGCGGAAAAATTCTACTTGTTGAAATTAGTCTCATATTAAACTGCATGCACACACAAAAATGTGTGAGAAATTGTGTGACATTCCATTAATGAATTCTGGCAAATTTTTTGTCCGAGAGATATGCACATGCCCGCCAGCGCTGCCCGCCAAACTCAGCAAAAGGCTCAGCGCCCCTCCGCGCCCGACAAACGATGCTTTAAAACACACACCGTTTGTGTTTTTTATACGGGTAAATTTAAATCATATTGGCCTGTATTAAAAAAGGTGGCCTTAAGTTAAACCTGGCTTAAATCTGTGGTTTAACTATGGCTTGCTAAAAAGCGCGGTGATTACATGTCACGGCTGGGGGGGGGGGGGACGGAACCCCGAAAATGAAAATAATACACTAAAAATTCGCATACTTCGCACATTATGCAGAAACTAATGAAATGTTTGGCGAGCGCGCAGCGCGAGTCGAAAATTTTGCCTTTACAATAACATTTAGCATGGCATTTGTACATACATTTTACCT
Organism: Paracentrotus lividus; assembly: GCA_940671915.1. Taxonomy (NCBI): domain Eukaryota; kingdom Metazoa; phylum Echinodermata; class Echinoidea; order Camarodonta; family Echinidae; genus Paracentrotus; species Paracentrotus lividus. The sequence goes on from CALNVZ010003432.1 coordinate 29,562,984, forward strand.
TTTTTATTTAGCTCACAAGCTTTAAAATCGATGGGGGGGGGGGGGGGACACGGTCCCCCCGTCCCCCCGGGATCGCCGCCAATGCTTGCTAATATTGAATCAATCAGTCTCTGTTGCATGTTCCTATCACCTTCACTGAATTCTGGAATCGTGTTTTAATAATTATTGTAAGGGAAACTTTTGTACTTATCATTCCCAAGCGGTTTTTAATACTTTCACTACCAACAATTATGATGAATTGAACATCTACTTTTCGGGATTGATTCCCTTTTAAACCAAGGCGGCTTTCGAGAATACGGGCCATTGGATTTACGTGTGTGCTGGTAGTTTAATAAATTGAACGACGCCAGTGCTAAAGAATCTGTCCTTCGTTTTTTTTAATATTTCAGCCATTCCAAATTCAAATTTGCTCAAACAAACGGTGAATATATTCAAAATTAGTAGATCGTAATACGTACGGTTATGCTGGACAGTAAGTGATACCTGTTACACACTCCTTCAATATGTACACACACATGAGTGTGTAACAGGTAACGTTAAATTTCCAGCGGTACTGAAGTAGTTACTATCCAAAGCACCATCCCTACCATTACTAATTAATTCCTTTAATTATTTCATCAACCAAGTAGGTGAATCATGAATTTAGCACTCTGTAATTGTACCAATATAAAATAGACGGAATTTGAAATGTGTATTAAAGTTGATTGAATATTACACTTTCTAAGTACGATTGAATACGATTATTATCGATAAAACGCAGTTATTGAGCATAGTTAAAAATTGCACAAAATTACAGCGAGGAGTAACTTATTCCTCAATTATAATAGTTATAGTTGTGGAGTAATTCAATTTAGCCTTTCTAAATGATATTGAATGTCCCACCAAAGCGATGCAGTTTGTAAACCATAATTATAGAGATTCGTCTTTTGAGAGCCCAAGGGGCATTAAATCAATGTAGTTATGTAAAGCCCTTCAAGCTCCTAAGGAAAGATTATCATTTGATCAAATAAAAATTCAGTGTGATAGACAGTAATTTAATGCTTCAGTCACACAGTCCCAAAAATTCCTCTTTTTTTTCTGCGAATCCCCACGGATGCCTTCCCGTCATAGTAAGTAGTGGAAATAGTGATAATTTTGTTCATCCAATAAAACTCAGAAATACATAAGAAATGATAGAATAGAAGATAAAATAAGGACAAAACAACAAAAACGTAACTAAACGTAAGTGTCAGTGTCACATGTGACTGTAGCATAACTGCAACGCTAATAAGTCTGCATGCCGTAGACATGGTAGAAGGGGAAAATCATAAAGTGCACTAGCTGGTTTGTCAGTCATGTCAGTGTTGCGTATATGTTCATGAACAAAGCTAGAGAAGAAAATGATGAGAGACGGAGAAGCTCGATGAGAAGATAAATAAAAGAGGTCTATACAAAATATTGTGAGGAACAGAAAAGAATGTGAAACAGGCTGGAAGAGAAAGAAAGAATGGGTGAGACAGAGAGAAGATAGAGAGATAGAGAAAGAGTGAGAGAAAGAGTAAAAGAAAGAGAGAGAGAGAGAGATAGATGGGGAGTGGATAGACGAAATGCAGAACGAATATCAATTTGACCACATTAATGGCAATAAACAAATGTAAATGGCCCACAACTTTGTGGATCAACAGTAACTCCAAACAATTTCCACTTTTATTGTCATCGAAAAAAAAATGGTGAACCTCATCGCACTTTCACAAAGCATTATGACGCTTGCGGAGAGCCAAAAGGACGTAAAATCTTTGTGGATGATATACATGTAGGAGTTAACATTCTTCTTGCTCTAAACAGAAGATGCATTGCGAGAGTGTTTTTAGATCTACCAATTTCCTTGTTTAAATCCTCTTCGCACGTCTCTGATTGGATGCACGGTTTACATTGACTGAATGATACAGATGGATACTGAATTCGATGCATTAGAGATCGCCACCATTTGTGACGATCCCTCGTGCATCATTTCCCGCCAAATCTATAGAAAGTGATGAGCACCCGAGGAGATACCCCAGTCACTTCAAACGGGAATGACTCCAAATCGAATATCAAATCACATAAAACCGAATGGCAACGTTATGGGTTTGTTTGTATTCAGGTTGTAAGTTGAGTTAGTGTTGTGCCTGAGGCTTCAAATAGTGCACTTTATAGCATCATTTTCAGAGACTAATAGCATTGCTGCAATTTCATGAATTTCAGAATGTTTGTCATTTACTCACAGTTATCTGGTCTACAGACATGACAAAAGTAATCGAAAAACGTCATGAAAACAGCTAGATTGATCAATTACATTAAAGCGTTTGTATAATTTATAATATTATTCGCCTAAAACATACCTTTAGGCCCCTAAAAAAATAGATATCATAATCCCCACTCTCTTTCTTCTGTCTCTGTCTCTCTGTGTCTCTCTGTCTTTCTTCTTTTCCTCCTATCTTTATCGTAAATATTTGCGTGATTGAGATGTCTTAACATGAATAAATTACAGGAATAATCGAACTGGTACACCCAATTTTTTCCCGTCACACCGGCGAGCAAAAAGGTACATTCAATTTGTTCACGGGGGGGGGGGGGGGGTTGGAGAATTTTCGGCCTTCGAAAGACAAGAAGGTCATGTATCATAAGGGTAGGGTTAATTCGGTTTATCGGGTATCTAGAATATATGATAAATTCCAGACAGACCCCTTCTGCGATGATACCATAGAAGCTGGAGACAAGCTACTAAGACTATAGCTGAATGCAGAAGAAGGAAATGGCAGGAATTCATTGAATCACCGACATGACCCACAGCAGTAGGAAAGCGTGGAAGACCATCCCATCCTTGGCAATGACTACACCAAACCTAAACCAAGAACAGAGGTGACTGCAAACCAAGTGGTCACCAGCTCTTAGGAACAGCAAGGGTAACCTGATCACCATCCAAGGAGCTAAGCTTCCCGCTACGGCTGCTCCTGTACTCAAGAGCACCACGGTTTTACTGACCCCTTTAGCTTGTTAGAGCTATGTAGTGCTATCAAATCCATGAAGAACAACAAAGCAGCTGGGCTCGATGATCTTCTCTGTGAGCAGATAAACACCTAGGCCCTGTAGCACTCAAGTGGCTCCTCAACATGCTCACACCTGCCTCGACACAAACAAGCTACCCAAGATTTGGAGAAATCCAGGTCATCGCCTTACTAAAGCCAGGCAAAGACCCAGCGTCCCAAAGAGCTACAGACTTTCTCCCTGCTGTGTCATACCTACAAGCTGTTTGAGCGCCTCCTGCTGAATCGGATTGCCACCTTTGATGGTGACCATCTTATCCCTGAACAGGCTGGTTTCAGACCTGGAAAGTCCTGTACTGGCCAACTACTCAACCTTACCCAGCATATTGAGGATGGTTTTGAGAAGGGCCTGATCACTTACTGCCTTTGTAGACCTATCAGCAGCTTACGACACTGTCAACCATCGGATCCTAGCCAAGAAGCTCTTTGATCTGACTAAGAGAGAAAGGAGAAAGGACACGAGAAGAAGAGAAGATCGGGTATCTAATTTTTTTAATTTTGATCAATTTGGCGCCCCTGAGTTAAAGTCAATTTGGCGTCCCCTTACTTTAAGGTCGGTGCGGCCGCCCATTGCGCGCCTACCCGCCTACCCCCCCCCCCGCCCCCAAATACGTGCATTTCCATTGATTTTGAGATAGCATTTTGTTTGAACGAAGTGAGGGTGGTATCTCACTTTGCGGAGACGTATCGCGGACGGATAAAAAGTATTAAAGACGTCTCCGAGACGTCTCCGCGACATTTTCAAAACTGTGATAAAACAGTTTCAAAGAACCGTCTCAAAGTAGTTTCCGCGATACATGAAACGTCGCGGAGACGTCTCCGCGATAAGTTTTAAAAATTTGTCGCGGAGACGTCTCCGAGACGTATCTAATACTTTTATCAATCGCGGAGACGTCTCCGCGAAGTGAGATACCACCCTGCATGAGCGATACAGTCTCTCCAATCTTCAATCGGATGGTGAGAAGAGAGCGAGAAGTGTAAGAATGTACACATTCGCATATTTAAGAGGTTGCCAGTGCGAATACCATAGGTTTTTTTTTTTTTAGTCGATATTTGTCCATCAGAATCCTGCAAATAATGATATGAAATATGGGATTTTATTAAATATTCGTAAACTATATTATAAAGACAGTCGTATTAGTGAATGTAATATTAGACAAACCGAATATTAGACCAACCGCTCTTAGATCAAGTGGATATACACCGATCAAATAAGCTTAACTTTCATAACCATGGCTAAACTCGGGTACCATTAACTGAGAAATATTAGTTTGAAATAATTACGGAATCCTAAATCATTTCATTTTACAGACATACAAAAAACTAAAGTAGAATGACGGATGATTAATTTGGCAGTTTTGGATGATATATAATTTAGTGTATTATTCTTTTAAATTAATATAATATTCTCTTCTCAAGATATTTTAAATTGTATGATGATTGTTAACCTCTCTTTCATGAATTTTATAGAGGATATGCACTGGTTTATAGCCACGGATATTGGCTATATCATGGATTATAAAAACAATATCCATGGTTATATTTTATGTTTTATAGCCATGTTCAAAGAGATCAGTCATTATTGATTGTTCGATATAACCACTTGAAGATGCTGGCAAATCTATTCTGTGAAATCAACATGTTATCAGATTTTGATGTTTTCTGAAAATATTAAGTGCCTTTCCCCTCAGAGAAGGAAAGGTATTATGACATTCACTAATTGCATTCGGCACAGACGACCGAGTTAAGCGATTATACTTGTAAGGGCGCACGACGTTTTTAGGATAATAATAGCGCGCACACTTTTGGGAAACGAATGAGTACATCAATAAGTTTCATGGACATGGGGTAGAGCGCATCCTGAAATCCCCACCGTGTAACTCCTGATTCGTTGTGCTACTTGGCACAAAATGTTTATCTCCAATTCTTCTTACCACATCAGTTTTATTCATCATCTATATTTTCATTCTTGGGATCATCCACATTGTGATTTTAGCAAAAGGAAACAAAGTAACGGATTAAATCTGTCGAGATTTTGAGAGTTATGTTTGCGTCGTCATCTCATCTTGATGTCTGCTTGAGCTGGTAAGATCTTGAAATTTGTCTTCCAACTTTGTCTCGTGAATTGGTACTGATCAGGGCGTTTGTGATGTTTACATGAATGATTTTTTACTTGTTTTTTTTTTAATATTTTTTTTTATAGAAATAAGAATTGAGTGATTTTCAGTTCTTGTATACATCACATTGCACTCAGTTCGGTCTCAAATGAATCTCCTCAAAAGGCGTTAACCTTTGGGTCTCATTTATATGTTCGTCCGAATCTCTGGAGTCTGTAAAGATTCGTAAATGTAGCTTACTTTTTTATTGCTTTCTTACGACGATCGTACGGAGGTCGGACGAAGTTGAAAAAAAATCTTTGACCAGACCATTGACGAATCTCTTAACTTACGAATGGTCTGCTAACGGCTTTTATACGAAATGGTCTGAAAATCGTTCGCACATCGTTCGAAATGACATTTTCTTTCACGAGTCTTGTTCCACGTGCAAAACAATCTTGACACAAAATTGTCAGTATTACTCTATTGAGAGCGTCCTTGAGCGGCCATTAATATTCTTCCATTTATATTGTCATATTTCGGTGACTTTTCCTTAACCATGGTGATTATTCAATTTCCTCCCTCCTGCATGCATTTTTTTAACTGTACACCTTCTCCTCGCTTTCATGGAAGATATAGGACCTATCATTGTAAATAAATAGGGGTTCTTGTACTATTTAATAGTACTCACTTTCCACCCCTATCTAATGAGGTCGCAATCCTCTTTTATAGACCGATCCTCCATCAGTTACAGCAATTATATTTTCAATGTCATCCCCATGTGAAGATATAAGCATCAGACGTATTCACTTCGGTATGGATGCCTGAAGACATTAAGGATAATACTTCTTGGGGCTAATGTGCCTCATGCGAGAATGGTAAATTAAGAACCTGCAAATCCATAAGAAAGTGACTGAGACCCGAGGAGAATACCCACAGTCACCTAAAAACGGAATGACTCCAAATCGATATTCGAAATCACATAAAGAAAAAATGGCAACGTTAATGGGTCTTTTTTGTATTCAGATTGTAATTGAGTAGTTTTGCTGACTGAAGGACTCACAAATAGTAGCACCTTTATACCATCTATTTTCAGAGACCTAATAGGCATTGCTGCAATTCAATGAATTTCACGATGTTGTCATTTACTCACAGTTATCTGGTCTACAGACAGACAAGCAATACGAAAGACCGTCATCAAAACCAAGCTAGCATGATCAATTAACATTAAAGCGTTTGTTAATTTAAATCATTATTCGCCTAAAACATACCTTCTAGGCCCTAAAAAAAATATATCATACAGCCCCACTCTCTTTCTTCTGTCTCTGTTCTCTGTGTTCTCTGTCTTTCTCCTTTCCTCCTCTCTTCTATCGTAATATTTGCGTGATTGAGATGCTCTTACATGAATAAATTACAGGAATATCGAACTGGTACAACCCAATTTTTTCCCGTCAACACCGGGCGAGCAAAAAGGTACATTCAACTTTGTTCACGTCACGCTGGCCTGAGTGATAAGAGGGGGGGGGGCCGGTGGTGTTAAAGAACTTTCCGGCCTTCGACCGACAGAAGGTCATGTGTATCATAAGGTAGGCCTTACTCTCGGTTTATCGGCTTCTAAATTATAGATATAATCTCCCAGACAGACCCCTTCTGCGATGATACACCATAGCGAAGCTGGAAGCACAACTACTAAGACCATAGCTGAATGCAGAAGAAAGGAATGGCAGGAATTCATTGAAATCCACCGACCATGACCCACACGCAGTAGGAAACAGCGTGAAGACCATCCGCATCTTGGCAATGACTACCCCAAAACCTAACCAAGAAACACGAGGTACTCAGCAACCAAGTGGTCCACCAGCCTCTTAGAGATCAGCAAGGGTAACACTGATCACCGATCCAATAATAATCAATCAATAATAATAATTGACGATTATAACCCCGCGCCAAATCCACTCTGTACGAGTGCTCAAGGCGCTCTCTTTTAGATATTCAATACAGGAATTAAGAAGAATTGAACAGAAATGTTTTGAGGTATTGTTTGAAAGTTCAGAGGTCAGGCATTGTTTAATGTTTCCAGGAAAGGCTATTCCATAACTTGGATGATGAGTAGACAAATGATCTTCCCCCAGGTTTTGGAAACCTTTGGGGGTAACAAGTGAACTGGAGAGGAGGAACGAAGGATCTTGAAGGGGTATACTTTTAATTAGTGAAATGAGGTACTGGGGAGAGAGCCATGGACACAGGGGAAAGTCAACAACAAAATCTTAAACATAACGTTGTTTTACAGGGAGCCAATGTAAGATCTAAAATAGGAGTGATGTGAGTGCGCCTGGTGGATAGAGAAAGCGATGCGAGCGGCAGCATTTTGAAGTTTCTGAACTTTGACTAACTGATTCTGGGGAAGATTGAACAAAAGGCGAGTTACCATAATCGAGACGGGACGAAATTAAAGCATGTACCAATTTTTCTGTGGCCGGGCGAGACAAGTATTTCCTAATAAAACCGATATTTCGCAATTGGTAGCGAACTGATCTGCAAATAAATGAGATGTGATTGGACATTGTCATGTGAGAATCAAAAACTATACCGAGATTGCGACAAGAATCTTGACAAATTAACAGTGAGGCCAGAAAATGAGATAGGAGTTGATGTGGATTTTACTAAGCTGGCACTTCGGAGCCAAAAAGAAGAAATTCACATTTTGGCTGAATTCAACTTAAGAGAGTGGAGAAGTCAGCCAATTGTGAACATCAACCATGCAACATTCAAGACGATGAATGGGCACTTTCTGTGCAGCCAATTGATCCGAGTTAAAGGAAACATGAAGTTGGACTGTCGTCTGCATAAATTGCTATTTTATGCATGTTTCAAAAAGAACTGTCGCCAATCCAGATAAATAAACCGAGAAGAGAGTTGTCCGCCCACAGAGCGCTGTGGTACTCCACATGAGAGAGGCAAAAGCAATAGCACTTATAACCATTAATACAAACAATCTGAGAGTGGAATGAGAGATAAGACTCAAACCATTTGTAAGCCTCACCCTTGACAACCAAGTGAACTAGTATATTCAAAAGGATAGTGTGATTTACAGTGTCGAGGCGGAGGACAAGTCTAACAGCAAAAGACCTGTGGTATTCCTTTATCCATACCTGTAGTATAATATTAGATGCCTCGAGAAGTATGTTTCCACATATGATTGGATCTATAACCTGACTGGAAAGGAACGAGCAAATCATTAGCCGAAAGGTATTTTGTCAGTTGAGAGAACACAATCCTTTCAAGAATCTTGAACAAAAATGGTAAGTTTTGACACTGGGCGGTAGTTTGGAGGCAATTTTGGTCAAGGGAGGGTTTTTTTAAACAGTCGGGGTAAATTGAGAGAGCTAACCCTTACAAAAATGTTCCTGTGTATTCCTATGGTATTTCTTGAATGTCCTGTGGTATTCGTCTGGTATTTCTGATCCTGTGGTATTCCTATGGTATTCCTATGGTACAATCAAATACCATAAAAGTAGCCATAGGGAAATACCACACAGGAAAAGGGTACCATAAGAATACCATACAGCAGTGCTGTGGGTATTTGGCAACAAATACCGATCATATATGGTATTGCTGTATGGTTTTTGGCACAAATACCATATGTATGGTATTTCTGTATGGTTTTTGGCACAAATACCATATGTATGGTATTTCTGTATGTTTTTTTTTTTTGGGGGGGGGGGCACAAATACCATATGTATGGTTTTGCCTGTATGGTTTTTTGGCACAAATACCATATGTATGGTATTGCTGTATGGTTTTCTGCACAATACCATAATTGTATGGTATTTCTGTATGGTTTTTTGGCACAAATACCATATGTATGGTATTTTCTGTATGGTTTTTTGGCACAAATACCAAATGTATGGTTTTTGCTGTAATGTTTTTTCTGGCACAAATACATATGTATGGTATTTCTGTATGGTTTTTTTTTGGCACAAATACATATGTATGGTATTTCTGTATGTTTTTTTGGCACAAATACCATATGTATGGTATTTGCTGTATGGTTTTCTGGCACACATACTCATGTATGGTATTGCTGTATGTTTTTTGGCACAAATACCATATGTATGGTATTGCTGTATGTTTTTTTCTTGGCACAATACCATATGTATGGTATTGCTGTATGATTTTTTTGGCACAATACCAAAGTATGGTATTGCTGCTATTGGTTTTTTTTTTTTACACATATACCATATGTATTGGTATTTGCTGTATTTTTTTTTGGGGCATAAATACCAATGTTTTGGTTTTGCTGTATGTTTTTTGGCACAACATACCATATGTATGGTATTGCTGTATGGTTTTCTGGCACAAATACATACGTAATGGTATTTTCTGTATGGTTTTTGGCACAAATACCATATGTATGGTATTTCTGTATGTTTTTTTTTTTGGCACAATACCATATGTATGGTATTGCTGATATGGTTTTTTTGGCACACATACCATAATATGTATGGTATTGCTCTATGCTTTTTTTTGGCACATATATATACCCAAAATTCGCCAATAGAATGATCTATTTCACATATTATGCAGAAACTAATGACAATTTTAAGAATAGAAGTGTGGAACAAAATAAACAATATTCCACAAACTACGGCCTGAAGGACATAGTAAAAATCGTTAAATCATTGTATTGTTATTTGTTTGTGAGCGCGAATCGCGAGCTAAATATTTTGCTCTATAATAACATTAATCATTGTATTCACTAGCTGATAATCACTACCCTTAAAGAAAATAACAATTCCGAAGAGCGAATGAAAATCTCATTAATCAACGTTTTACAATATATATATTATATGTTTGTAATCCTTTCTGAATGTGGTCACTTTATATAACGGTACGGACCTGAAAACAAAGAATTTAAAGAAATTTAAAAAAGTTTATTTCCATCACATTTGGACAAGTGGGCAAATACAAAATTTATCCAAATTATTTAGAAAATAAAAACAAATGTGAAGCTTTGAAAATCAAGGGAAACGTCCCCCTGATTGCCGCCAAATTGGAGAGGTATTAATTATACACTAGATCGGAATAAATAAAGCACCCAAAGAGACATAATAATATAGGCCTAATATCCAAAATTCACAATAGAATGACCTACCTCACACATTATGCCAAAGTTACAAATAAAGCGTTGTAACAAATAAAAGAATAAATGAATATAGGGATAGGGACCTAAGAAAGATTATTAGTTTAATTATTGTCTGGTGTTTTTGTTTGAAAGCGAAGCGCGAGCCGAAAATTTTGCTTTTTTACGCACACTGTGCCTCTTCGTCTATTATACGACCCCCAGAAAACAAAAATCGATGGGGGGGGGGGGGGGGAACTGCGATCGTCCCCCCGTCCACCCGGGACGCCGCCAATACCTACCGTTGTGGTAGTATTGTCAATAGGATATTTTGTTTTCTAAGGAATAGTTTCCTACAGGCATTGACTAAGTGGTGTTTGACCAAGTCGACTTGATTAGACGAAATGGGAATTAATTAGACCAATGGTAATTTGACGAACTGATTGAAGACAAACATCAACAGGGATGAACCAACGGGCATTATTCAAAGTGATTTATGGCAGTTTTACTGCTAAAGTTTTGGTAGTCGTATGGTTTCCTGTGGTACTTCGTGTGATACTATGGTAATTAGCTCATTTGCATACAAAGTTTTTGTATGCACAAATCAGTATTTTGTGAAGCTTACCTCCATTAACTAAGTAAATTGCCTGCCATTTAATATTTTTTCTTTTAGGGAAATATATTTCCTAAACACAAGTAACATCAAGAGCGATAGTTTTTGACATTTGCATTGTTATTCAAGAAATATAGAAAATAACTAAACTGTGACCCAAAATATTTTTGCTAAATAGTGGTATATTATACCAGTGCATGGTATCCTTGGGTGTCTAGCGGCAGTCCTGTGGTAACGGCGTGTGGCCTCCTGAATTAACGGCGTGTGGTGTTCCGGTCTCAACGGTATGTCATAATCCTTCTAACTGTGTGCGTATTGATGTGCGGTACTAGTTTGGGATAATGCTATTAGGTATTTTTGCTGTTGGTACACTTGTTATGGTATTTTTTGTGGTACTTGTGCTAATAATCCATAGGAAATCCTGTGGTATTTGTGCCAAAAAACCATAGAAATCCTATGGTATTTTTGCTGTATGGTACTTCTGTATGGTATTTTGTGTGGTATTGTGCCAAAAAACCATAGGAAATCCTATGGTATTTTGGCTGTATGGTACTGCTCTATGGTATTTTGTGTGGTATTTGTGCCAAAAAACCATAGGAAAATCTATGGTATTTTGCTGTATGGTATTTTGTGTGGTATTGTGCCAAAAAACCATAAAAAATCCTATGGTATTTGTTGTATGGTACTTCTGTATGGTATTTTGTGTGGTATTTGTGCCAAAAAACCTTAAAAATCCTATGGTATTTTGGCTGTATGGTATTTTGTGTGGTATTTGTGCAAAAACCATAGGAAATCCTATGGTATTTTGGCTGTAATGGTATTTTGTGTGGTATTTTGTGCAAAAAACCATAGGAAATCCTATGGTATTTTGGCTGTATGGTATGCTCTATGGTATTTTGTGTGGTATTTGTGCCAAAAAACCATAGGAAATCCATGTATATTTTGCTTGTATGGTATGCTCTATGGTATTTTGTGTGGTATTTGTACAAAAAACCATAGGAAACCTGTGGTATTTTGTATGGTACCGGTGTGGGTACCACACGATATTTTGTAGGAAGCTTCCCGCTACGGCCTGCCTCCTGTACTCAAAGAGCACACGGTTTTACTGACCCTTTAAGCTTGTTAGAGCTATGTCAGTGCTATCAAATCCATGAAGAACAACAAAGCAGTCTGGGCTCGATGATCTTCTCTGTGAGCAGATAAAACACCTAGGCCCTGTCGCACCTCAAGTGGCTCCTCAACATGCTCAACTGCCTCGACACAAACAAGCTACCCAAGATTTGGAGAAATCCCAAGGTCATGCCTTACTAAAGCCAGGCAAGACCCAGCGGTCCCAAAGAGCTACAGACGTATCTCCGTGCTGTGTCATACCTACAAGAGCTGTTTGAGCGCCTCCTGCTGAATCGGATTGCCACCTTTGTGGATGACATCTTATCCTGAACAAGGTGGGCTTCCGACCTGGAAAGTCTGTACTGGCCAACTACTCAACACTTACCCAGCATATATTGAGGATGGTTTTGAGAAGGGCCTGATCACAGGAGCTGCCTTTGTAGACCTATCAGCAGCTTACGACACTGTCAACCATCGGATCCTAGCCAAGAAGCTCTTTGGATCTGACTAAAGACCTGAAGTCACAGAGCTCAATCCAATCAATGCTATCCAACAGGCCCTTCTTCGTAGATCTCCAATGGGCAGCCACAGTAGATGGCGCACCGCAGATGAATGGCCTACCTCAAGGGAGTGTCCTTGCCCCACTCCTATTCAACTCTACACCAATGATCAACCAGTCCATCCAGAACTAGGAGCTTCATATACGCAGATGACCTCGTGTATCGCCTCGCAGTGTGACTCATTCGAGGAAATTGAAGCTACACTTTCACTCTGCCTGGATGGTCTCGTCCCATAACTACGGAACCAACCACCTTCGTGCAAATCCCTCCAAGACGCAGATCAGCGCTTTCCATCTTAAAAATAGAGAGGCCAACCGTCACTAAAGGTCAAGTGGTATGGTAAGGCTTTTAGAGCACACTTTCAACCCAGTCTACCTGGGGTCACTCTAGATCGCTCCCTCACCTACAAGAATCGCATCTTGAAAACAAAGAAGGTCAGTGCCAGGAACAGCATCCTGAAGAAGCTAGCTAACTCGAAATGGGCACTGATGCAGTACCATCGCGCACAAACAGCCCTTGCCCTCTGCTTCTCAGCTGCGAATATGCATGTCCTGTATGGGCAGGTCAGCCCATGCTTCGAAATTGACCCATCTCTCAACGGCGTGTAGGGCCATAACAGGCTGCCTAAACCAACCAAGGTAGACGATCTCTACATCCTGAGTGGCATCGCCCTCTCCACATCAGGAGGTCTGCACTCTCTCAAAAGGAGAAACTTAAACAAGAAAATGATCCACTCCACCCTCTCTTCAATGCCTTGCCAACAACAAAGCGTTTGAGATCCAGGCATAGTTTTCTTCACACTACCGTGTCCCTCAACCAGAGCCCCACAACTGTAGGTTAGACCTTTGGTCAACCCGTCTTGAGTCTGCGCCTCACAATGTCATCATCGCCCTAAGGAATCCCCCCACCAGGATTCCGTGAACCCTGGCCGTTCTGGCTCTGCTTGAACGCCTGCGGGCTGGAGTCGGCCGTTGCAAGGTGTTAATGGCCAATTGGGCATCGACACTGAAGGAAGGCCAGTATGCGAATGCGGAGAGGAGGACCATGAGTCACCTTCTACAATGCCCTCTTCTCCCCTTCCCCTGCTCCCAAGCTGACCTTACTACTCTTTCGCCTAATGGGATCGCCTGCGTTCAATACCTAATGGGTATAGTCTAATTCAGATTCCCCTAAAGAACCAATACATATTGCAATGAATACTATGATCTTTAAATGTAATCAAGTATATATTACAAATCAAACAGAAGAATAGGAGAAAGGACTCGAGAAGAAGAAGAAGATCGGGTTATCTAATTTTTTTAATTTTGATCAATTTGGCGCCCCTGAGTTAAAGGTTAATTGGCGTCCCCTTACTTTAAGGTCGGTGCGGCGCCCCATTGCGCGCCTACCCGCCTACCCCCCCCCCACCCACCCCAAATACGTGCATTTCCATTGATTTTGAGATAGCATTTTGTTTGAACGAAGTGAGGGTGGTATCTCACTTTGCGGAGACGTATCCGGGACGGATAAAAAGTATTAAAGACGTCTCCGAGACGTCTCCGCGACAATTTTCAAAAACTGTGACAAAGCAGTTTCAAAGAACCGTCTCAAAGTAGTTTCCGCGATACATGAAACGTCGCGGAGACGTCTCCGCGATAAGTTTTAAAAATTTGTCGCGGAGACGTCTCCGAGACGTATCTAATACTTTTATCAATCGCGGAGACGTCTCCGCGAAGTGAGATACCACCCTGCATGAGCGATACAGTCTCTCCAATCTTCAATCGGATGGTGAGAAGAGAGCGAGAAGTGTTAAAATGTACACATTTGCATATTAATTAAGAGTTGCCAGTGCGAATACCATAGCTTTTTTTTTTTTTTTTTTTTTTTTCGATATTTGTCCATCAGAATCCTGCAAATAATGATATGAAATATGGGATTTTATTAAATATTCGTAAACTATATTATAAAGCAAGTCGTATTAATGAATGTAATATTAGACAAACCGAATATTAGACCAACCGCTCTTAATTAGATCAAGTGGATATACACCGATCAAATAGCTTAACTTTCATAACCATGGCTAAACTCGGGTACCATTAACTGCGAAATATTAGTTTGAAATGATTACGGATCCTAAATCATTTCATTTTACAGACATACAAAAACTAAAGTAGAATGACGGATGATTAATTTGGCAGTTTTGAATGATATATAATTTAGTGTATTATTCTTTTAAATTAATCTAATATTCTCTCTCCTCAAGATATTTTAAATTGTATGATGATTGTCAACCACTCTTTCATGAATTTTATAGAGGATATGCACTGGTTTATAGCCACGGATATTGGCTATATCATGGATTATAAAAACAATATCCATGGTTATATCTTATGTTTTATAGCCATGTTCAAAGAGATCAGTCATTATTGATTGTTCGATATACACTTGAAGATGCTGGCAAATCTATTCTGTGAAATCAACATGTTATCAGATTTTGATGTTTTCTGAAAATATTAAGTGCCTTTCCCCTCAGAGAAGGAAAGGTATTATGACATTCACTAATTGCATTCGGCACAGACGACCGAGTTAAGCAGATAATTTAACTTGTAAGGCGCACGACGTTTTTAGGATAATAATAGCGCGCACACTTTGGGAAACGAATGAGTACATCAATAAGTTTCATGGACATGGGGTAGAGCGCATCCTGAAATCCCCACCGTGTAACTCTTGATTCGTTGTGCTACTTGGCACAAAATGTTTATCTCCAATTCTTCTAACCACATCAGTTTTATTCATCATCTATATTCATTCTTGGCATCATCCACATTGTGATTTTAGCAAAAGGAAACAAAGTAACGGATTAAATCTGTCGAGATTTGAGAGTTATGTTTGCGTCGTCATCTCATCTTGATGTCTGCTTGAGCTGGTAAGATCTTGAAATGTGTCTTCCAACTTTGTCTCGTGAATTGGTACTGATCAGGGCGTTTGTGATGTTTCATGAATTATTTTTTACTTGTTTTTTTTTTTAATATTTTTTTTATAGATATAAGAATCGAGTGATTTTCAGTTCTTGTATACATCATTGCACTCAGTTCGGTCTCAAATGAATCTCCTCAAAAGGCGTTAACCTTTGGGTCTCATTTATATGTTCGTCCGAATCTCTGGAGTCTGTAAAGATTCGTAAATGTAGCTTACTCTTTTTATTGCTTCTTTACGACGTTCGTACGATCGTCTACGAAGGGGGGGGGGGAGGCGGACGAAGTTGAAACAATCTTTGACAAGACCATTGACCAATCTCCTAACTTACGCATGTCTGCTAACGGCTTTTATACGAAATGGTCTGAAAATCGTTCGCACATCGTTCGAATATGGCATTTTCTTTCAGAGTCTTGTTCCACGTGCAAAACCAATCTTGACTCAAAATTGTCAGTATTACTTCTATTGAGAGCTTCCTTGAGCGGCCATTAAAATTCTTCATTTATGCATTTTATTATTCAATTTCCTCCCTCCTGCATGCATTTTTTTAACTGTCAGCTTCTCCTCGCTTTCATGGAAGATATAGGACCTATCATTGTAAATAAATAGGGGTTCTTGTACTATTTAATAGTACTCACTTTCCACCCCTATCTAATGAGGTCGCAATCCTCTTTTATAGACAGATCCTCCATTCAGTTACAGCAATTATATTTTCAATGTCATCCCCATGAGAAGATATAAGCATCAGACGTATTCACTTAGGTATGGATGCCTGAAACATTAAGGATAATACTTCTTGGGGCTGATGTGCCTCATGCGGAATGGTATATTAAGAAACTGTACCTCCGTGAATACGGGAGGTAGCACACACACAGACTCACACACACACCACACACACACACACACACACACACACACACACACACACACACAAACACACACACACACAAAACAAAAAACAAACCCGCTGTCGAAGCAGCAAAATGGTTTTTTTTTTCTTTTTTTTTTTTTTAGGGGGGGGGGGCGTTTTCCTCCCTTAATGTTTTTCAAAGAACCATTGAATGTTCTCCGAATGGGTCTTGAGGGGTCTTTATTTTTGCCTTGTATCATTGTGAAAGGACCTTTAAGCATGTTAAGGGTATATTTAGAAATGTAAAGAAACCACATTCAAAGGTACGATTTTCATGTTTTTTAATATGGCCCAATGAAAAAAGAAAATCTAAAAATACACCTTCTTGTTTTTCTTAACAGAAAGGATATATGATTTAATATTCAATACGCATTTGTAAATGTAATTAGGTAGAGGAATGCAAAAGTCTCGGTTTGATAAATCAGTGTCATTTATTTTAGTTCCGTGGTCATCGATTGAGTGTGGATCGTGGGACATATTCGTATCGTGGCGAATTCTCACCACTGCAGTCATGAGTCAAAATGTTCAAACACCAACCTTCAATATCGTTGCTGTTTGGAAAGAAAGGGGAAAAACATCGCAAATAATATTCCTTTTTAAGGAATTCAATACCTGAATTGGAACCTTCAGTAAACTACGACAATTCAAGAAATTAAAGTCTTTACTTTATGCGCTTGACAATAAAAAATGACTTTTAAAAATGGGGGAAAAAAGAAAGAAAAGGGAGAATTGTAAATAAAGTTCAAAGTTCTGTTGTTTTTTTTTTCAGATAAGGAAAAAAATCAAGGGATGTTTTATTGAAGAAAAGATTTTTTTTTTCTGTGGATGCAGCATTTGTCATTTATTTTCCGAATCAAAGAAATAAATCACGAACCGAAGGGGATTTTTGATTGAAAGAAAGTGAAAGTTAGCTCTGGGGTAAACCGGGTACACATCAAATGGAAGGAAAGCTAGATACATCAGAACTCGGCCTGCCAAGATACCAACTATTAGCCAAAGGATGAGCTCAAATATGACTTGCGATATATTTAAAACGAAGATTGATAAAGTTAATCTAATCAAAATGTAAATGACAAGGCTATAGAGCAAGATGGGTGGATTTATCGTGTGAACATTTTGCTGGGATATAGGCATTTAGTTTTTTTTTTTAACTTGATCGTGCTGAAAAGCAGAAAAGAGGCAAATCCTAGCTTGGGAGGGTAAAATGATTGAAGTTCAACTCTTATATATTTCTTAAAAGATTCAGAGAGTAGATTACTAAAGAATATTTATTAAAGTTTAGATGACTAATACCCCTCGACATGGATACATAACAACGTGTTTTTATCTGTGCACAAACATTTATTCGGGTGGTTGATCGTGAAATATAACTTTAAATACCAATATCATTTGGTGTCACACTCACTTTCAAATTCATAAAAGAGGCAAATCTATGCTTGAGGAGGGTGGCGGATTAGATCGTCATTTTGTTCTACATTAAAAAAAAGAACATAGAGAGTCAAGCTTTACTCAATACAGATCAATTTTGTTACTATATCGACGATCAATTTGTTGAATTCTCACCGTAGTAAATCATTTTTTTGCACAGACATGAGCATTTCTTTGTTAATCCGAGTAAAACGTTGTTTTGCTATGGTGGTTGAGTAACATATTAGTTTTAATGAATCATTATTTGCTCGATTTATTGATTAACTTTGGTGATCAGTGCCTAGAGCAAAACTGACTTTACCCATCTCGTGCGCAACAGGCACAACTTAGCAACGTGTGTTCCGCGCTTAGAGACGTCGCATCAAATCAAAGATTCGAAGATAAAATA
>CALNVZ010003432.1:29581255-29593756 GCA_940671915.1 Paracentrotus lividus
AGAAACTGTACCTCCGTGAATACGGGAGTAGCACACACACAGACACAACACACACTCACACACACCACACACACACACACACACACGCATACACACACACACACACACACACACAAACAAACACACACACAAAACAAAACAAAAAACAAACCCGCTGTCGAAGCAGCAAAATATTTTTTTTTTTTTTTTTGGGGGGGGGGGCGTTTTCCTCCCTTAAATGTTTTTCAAAGAACCATTGAATGTTCTCCGAATGGGTCTTGAGGGGCTTTATTTTTGCCTTGTATCATTGTGTAAAGGACCTTTAAGGGTATATTTAGAAATGTAAAGAAACCACATTCAAAGGTACGATTTTTATGTTTTTTAATATGGCCCAATGAAAAAAAAAAATCTAAAAATACACCTTCTTGTTTTCTTACCAAGAAAGAGATATATGATTTATATTCAATACGCATTTGTAAATGTAATTAGGTAGAGAATGCAAAGTCTCGGTTTGATAAATCAGTGTCTTTATTTTAGTTCTCGTGGTCATCGATTGAGTGTGGATCGTGGGACATATTCGTATCGTGGCGAATTCTCCCACTGCAGTCATGAGTCAAAATGTTAAAAACACAAACCTTCAATATCGTTGCTGTTTGGAAAGAAAGGGGAAAAACATCGCAAATAATATTCCTTTTTAAGGAATTCAATACCTGAATTGGAACCTTCAGTAAACTACGACAATTCAAGAAATTAAAGTCTTTACTTTTGCGCTTGACAATAAAACAATGACTTTTAAAAATGGGGGAAAAAAGAAAAGAAAAGGGAGAATTGTAAATAAAGTTCAAGTTCTGTTGTTTTTTTTTTCAGATAAGGAAAAAAAATCAAGGGATGTTTTTATTCAAGAAAAGATTTTTTTTTTTGTGGATGCAGCATTTGCATTATATTTCCGAATCAAAGAAATAAATCACAACCGAAGGGGATTTTTGATTGAAAGAAAGTAAAGTTATGCTCTGGGTAAACCGGTACACATCAAATGGAAGGAAAGCTAGATACATCAGAACTCGGCCTGCCAAGATACCAACTATTAGCCAAAGGATGAGCTCAAATATGACTTGCGATATATTTAAAAGAAGATTGATAAAGGTTAATCTAATCAAAATGTAAATGACAAGGCTATAGAGCAAGATGGGTGATTTATCGTGTGAACATTTTGCTGGATATAGGCATTTAGTTTTTTTTTTTAACTTGATCGTGCTGAAAAGCAGAAAAGAGGCAAATCTTGCTGGGGGGTAAAATGATTGATATTCAACTCTTATATATTTCTTAAAAGATTCAGAGAGTAGATTAGAATAAAGATATTTATATAAAGTTTAGATGACTAATACCACCTCGACATATACATAACAACGTGTTTTTATCTTGCACAAACATTATCGGGGTTGATCGTGAAATATAACTTTAAATACCAAATATCATTTGGTGTCAACTCACTTTCAAATTCATAAAAGAGGCAAATCTATGCTTGAGGAGGTGGCGGATTAGATCGTCATTTTGTTCTACATTAAAAAAAAAGAACATAGAGAGTCAAGCTTTACTCAATACAGATCAATTTTGTTACTATATCGACGATCATTTGTTGATTCTCACCGTAGTTAATTCAGTTTTTGCACAGACATGAGCATTTCTTTGTTAATCTGAGAATACGTTTTTTGCTATGATGGTTGAGTAATATTATTTTTAATGAATATTATTTGCTCGATTTATTGATTAACTTTGTGATCAGTGCCTAGAGCAAAAACTGACTTTACCCATCTCGTGCGCAAACAGGCACAACTTAGCAGTGTGTTCCGCGCTTAGAGACGTTGCTCAAATCAAAGATTCGAAGATAATAGATAATAGATAAAACCGACGGTACAGAGAATGAAGCTTTCGGTCTAGGGCTGCCATATTTCACAGCAACAGAGTAAAAAGGTTACTCTTAGGAAATGAGTAAACATATGATTTACTCATTTCCGAGCGAGAATGACTTTTGCACAATAATGGATTAAAAAGTAACTCGAAGAAAATGAGTCAACATATGCTTTACTCCCAAAAGCAGAGTACATTTTTTGAACTCTTAACAGAGTAAAAGGTAACTTTTTGTTAATTCCGAGTAATACTTGTTTGCTATGGTGGTTGAGTAACATATTACTTTTAATGAATCATATTTGCTCGATTTATTGATTAACTTTGTATCAGTGCCTAGAGCAAAAACTTACTTTACCCATCTCGAGCGCAAACAGGCACAACTTATAAAACGCCGAGTAAAATTCCCTTGATCAAAGTCAAGTTTTACCCAATAACAGATCAATTTTGTTACTATATCGACGATCAATTTGTTGATTCTCACCGTAGTAAATTCAGTTTTGCACAGACATGAGCATTTCTTTGTTAATTCCGAGTAAAACGTTGTTTTGCTATGGTGGTTGAGTAACATATTAGTTTTAATGAATCATTTTTGCTCGATTTATTGATTAACTTTGTGATCAGTGCCTAGAGCAAAAACTGACTTTACCCATCTCGTGCGCAAACAGCACAACTTAGCACGTGTGTTCCGCGCTTAGAGACGTGCTCAAAATCAAAGATTCGAAAGATAGATAGATAAAACGACGGTACAGAGAATGAAGCTTTCGGTCTAGGCTGCCATATTTCACAGCAACAGAGTAAAAAGGTTATCTTTAGGAAATGAGTAAACATATGATTTACTCATTTCCGAGCGAAAATGCTTTTGCACAATAATGGATTAAAAAAGAACTCGCAAGAAAATGAGTCAACATATGCTTTACTCCCAAAAAGCAGAGTACATTTTTTGTCACTCTTAACAGAGTAAAGGTAACTTTTTGTTAATTCCGAGTAATACAGTAGATAGATAGATAAAACCGACGGTACAGAGAATGAAGCTTTCGGTCTAGGGCTGCCATATTTCACAGCAACAGAGTAAAAAGGTTACTCAATTAGGAAATGAGTAAACATATGATTTACTCATTTCCGAGCGAGAATGACTTTTGCACAATAATGGATTAAAAAAGTAACTCGTAAGAAAATGAGTCAACATATGCTTTACTCCCAAAAGCAGAGTACATTTTTTGTAACTCTTAACAGATTAAAAGGTAACTTTTTGTTAATTCCGAGTAATACGTTGTTTTGCTATGGTGGTTGAGTAACATATTACTTTTAATGAATCATTATTTGCTGCGATTTATTGATTAACTTGTGATCAGTGCCTAGAGCAAAAACTCTTTACCCATCTCGATGGCGCAACAGGCCACAACTTATAAAAACGGCCGAGTCACAATCGTTGATCCAAAGTAAGGTTTTACCCAATAACAGATAATTTTGTTACTATATCGACGATCAATTTTTGATCTCACCGTCAGTAAATCAGTTTGCACAGACTGAGCATTCGTTCTGTTGAATTCCGAGTAAAACGTTGTTTTGTAGTGGTATTGAAGAACATATTAGTTTAATGAATCATTATTTGCTCCGATTTATTGATTAACTTTGTGAATCAGTGGCTTAGAGCCAAAAAACTGAACTTTAGCCCATCTCGTCGCAAAAAGGCCAAACTTAGAGCTGTGTTTCCGCGCTTAAGACGTTGCTCAAAATCAAAGATTCGAAGATAAGATACATAGAGTAAATAATAAAACCGACGTGTACAGAGAATGAAGCTTTGCGTCTAGCGCGCCATATTTCACTGAGCAACAGAGTAAAAAGGTTACTAATTAGGACAAGAGTAAACATATGATACTCATTTCCGGCGAGAAATGGTCTTTGCACAATAATGAGATTAAAAAAGAAACTCGCCAAGAAAATGAGTCAACATATGCTTTACTCCAAAGATCAGAGTAACATTGTTTTGTAACTCTTAAACAGAGTAAAAAGGTAACTCGCTAGAAAATAATAATTATTAAACAATGGTTTATCACCCGGACATGATGAGCTGCAGATCGTGTTAGATCGCCCGAAAAAGGTGAGCCTTTCTGCTTTCATTAACGAGTCGTGAGTTCGAAACCCGGCCGAGTCTACCAAAGACTTACAAAAAAAAAGTTGGCCTCTTAACAAGGAGCTTGGGGGTAATAATAACATCTGCAGGCCCGCTGGGAGAACAGTTGTCAGAACTGAAGGGTACCCTGGGTAAATAAAACGACATTATTATTATTATTATACTCCCAACGGAAATGGATAAACTAATGCTTTCTCCCAACGGAGTAAATTTGATTACTCTTAACAGTGAGTAAAAAGGTAACTCGCCAAAGCAAAATGAGTAAACAATGCTTATCCCAACGGAGTAATTTTGTTTACTCTTAACAGAGTAAAAAGTAACTCGCAAGAAAATGAGTAACTAATGCTTTACCCCAACGGAGTAAATTTTTTACGCTTACAGAGCCAGTAAAAAGGAACTCGCAGAATATGAGTAAACTGATCGCTTTACTCCCAACGGAGTAAATTTTGTTTACTCTAACAGAGTAAAAAGGTAACTCGCAGAAAATTAATAAACTAATGTTTACTCCCAACGGAGTAAAACAATTTTACTCTTAACAGAGTAAAAAGGTAACTCGCAAAAAATGAGTAACTATTGTTTACTCCTTTCGAAGCTAGGAATGAACATAGATGACTAAAAGTTACCTTTTTGAGTTAACATTTGGCTCAACTGCATGAAGTAATATTTTTTACTCAATTTCACGCGAGTTACCTTTTGCTCAGTATTGGGTAAGATTTTACTCATTTTTTTTTACAGTGTAGTTGTTACATCACATGGGGTAGGTTGTTGTAACAACCTACCCCATGGGTGATTTTACACATAAAAATCAACTGTAGTAAACGCATTAGGCAGAATTACAGGGCATAGCTCAGGGGTATATTAGTGACTACATGTACTAATTCACAATACCAGACATCATCATGTGCCTTCAGTTGTAAGAACTATTACAAATTTAATTTTTGTCAAAAATTCACTTGGAACTGTAAAAATGAGGTTTTTGTTGATTACTTTCTGACTAATAAAAACAACGGAGAAACCTCACGACCGGCAGTTCATCACAGCTATGTGTAGCTGTATATAGATGCAAGTAGCACGAACTCTCTTGTGTCCAACTTAGCACACTGAGACTGTAACAACTGACCCGTGTAACTCCATCCCCGGTCTCCCCTATAATAAGGACAAACGGAAAATGTTACACATGAGAAAGAAAATGAAAAGGCGAGAGATGGAACGAGAGAAAAAAGAATAGGCAAAAAACACAATCGAACGTGTTGAATCAACTGGACCAACGCGTTTATATATTAATATGATTACGAAGTCTGCCACAATAAAACAGATCAACATAATTCTTGAATGTATATATATGCATTCAAGACAATGCGAGAATTGCTGACATTGACTTTAAAGGTACATTTCATCGTTTGCAAAAAAAAAAAAAAAAGAAAGATAAAGAAATACGTATAGTAATAATAAATAATAATATAAGCATTTATAATGCCCCGACTATCTAGTAAACTATCAGTAACGCAGCTAATAATATAACACTCATTATATTTTCCTAAATGTTGAGAGTTAAAAAGCCTTTGAAAGTTCTGAAGATATGATTATGATTCGAATGTAATGTAAGTGGCATAATTGTGAGAAAGAGATGGAGAGAGAGAGAGAGAGAGAGAGAGAATGAGGAGCAAGCAATTAAAAAAAAACTGTATTTTGTGTGTGTGTGTTTTTTATAAGCTGCTTTGTAGAAAAATTTAAAAGTAAATTTTATTCTGATATTCCTTTAACGTTTTCAATAACATTCCCCGCTGTTATAATTCAAGCATCAACCTCACATCACAAACAGTTGTAAAACCTGGGGAGCATTTGAGAAACAGAATTCACTGATTCTAACTGACAACTGTATAAGCTACTGAAATGCGTGCATCTGAGTGGCTGAGAGAAAATTTGGGTCGTATAAAACGTCCGATAAGTCTTTCATGAAATGCCCCCCCCAGATGAAGGTATGCTTAAACAATGAATATCATTCAGTTTGTGCTCCATTTTCCTATAATATCCTCCCCAAATTACGTTGACTTGAATGTTCAGACTTTATCGAGATATTCTTCTAAAGCCATATTACACTGTTGATGTCTAAGGATAGCACTGATCCCGTTAAATCATTAACTGATCAGTCAATCTTTAGTGTCATATTATATTACGCTTACTATTTGTTTGCTCCATTTACTGAATTTATTATACAATTGTTATGTAGAAAATTCTGTAGCTCTAAGTTCTTAAAACTATGATACCAACATTAGTCAACAATAATCATAGTAGTCAAGCGGCCATGTATTCGATAAGGGAGAGTACTGCCATCGCCCAAAGGAGCCAGATTTTCAGGATCGTAATTGGGTTTATAAGATATAACGTCGACAAAAATAGAAATATTTCTTTACAGTATAATTGGAATTTCGAAAATTTTTTATTGTCTTTTTGTCCTTGTTTAATTATCTAATTAAACATTTTGTAAGCCGCTGACAAGTACATTATTACATTTCTAAAGTGGATTGACGTTTTGTTTTGTTTTCTTGGAAGGCATAGTTTTGTTCTTCTAAACACTTTCTAAAACACATTTTATGTTATCTTCAGTGTGATGTTTGGAAGAGATTTATCAAATGCAATTTTGAGTAAATTAATTATTTGTCTAAGAATAAAAGTGTCAAAATCTATTATATAGACATTATAAAAATTGAGATACAGTGTGCTTAAGTGTGAAATACGATTATTATTCTTATGGAAAGCTTAGTAGCTAAAATACGTTTTCCATGTCGTATCCTCTTTTTTGACACATTGTATTAATTGAAACTCCTCCTATAGTTTCCTTCAAACACAAAGACTGGTTATCAATGTCAGTCTTCCATAATAATGCTAATCTTGGTTATTATCCCAACTATCTTATGATACTGTCGATATGGAAAACATGGGCATCATTCTATAGATTATAAGTCTTGCTGCGTTTCATAATACACGTAGTCTGCATGCCTCAAGTGTTTTCAATGGCAGAGTTGCGTTTTATGAATAAAAGATTAATATAAGTTTTATTATTATGATTGACAACGCGTGACATCAACAATATTTCACACATACATAACATCTACCATCACATTCACTTCGTAAAGGGGTGTCTATAACTAATTTTTGACATACCGTATTATGCACATGTTCTTCTTGAAGATTCTATCAAACATTAAGTCAGATATATCGACGTCATATCAAAAGTTTGACGGTTGGTTCATTTTATTGCTACTCGCAAGTTTCACGCCTACATTGGCGATCCTCAGGCAACTATGAACATTCAAACAATTGAAAATGAATATGGGCCTATGTATCTTCATGTTTGAATGTTCATAGTTGCCTGAGGATCGCCAATGTAGGCGTGAAACTTGCGAGTAGCTAGAAAATTGAATAAATGAACAACCGTCAACTTTGATTTCTAGACTGTGTCTTTATTTATCAACGCTCTGCTCCAAGCATTGAGCACTATAGAAGTCATAGGATAGATTCACCAAGTGTATAATAATATATATATATATATATATAATATATATAAATAATAAATATATATATATATATATATATATATATATATATATATTATATTATAATATATATATATATATATATATATATATATATATATATATATACGAGCTATAAAATATAATTAGAGCTTTCGTCATTGAATACATCCGCATTACTAAAATCATTTTCTGATCCTTGAACAATTTTGACAAATTTTGTCAGTTATTATGTTCGTCCTGTAACGGTTTTGTACCAGGATTATCTACGATATTTTGGCCCATATTCTGCTATGAAGACTGAGTTTGCATGCGTCGCAAGTTCGTACAAAGCTATTGTGCGATCATTTTGTCTGATGTTGACTGATGCATCAGAAAAAAGGATTGCACAATAGCTTTGCACGAACTTTCGACGCATACAGTCTTAATAGCAGAATATGGGCCTATGTATCTTCATGAGCAGATTTTCATTTTTTAAAGACACGTAAAACTGTGTAACATTAGTATAATGGAGCATGAGCTCAACAATGTCAATGCAACAACCATCGGCAATTAAAGCATTCATTTCATAAAGAGCGTGTCCTGTTCATACATATTTGATGTTGTTCATCAATCACTAGATAGTGAGATACGGATGGAAATAAGGATACATAAAGAGCCAAAGTGACCCCATTCTGTATACTTTATGTTGTATCAGGTATGGTGATAATGGATCCGGAATAGTTTATGGTCCTAATCGAACCAGAAAGGATCATTTTGACCCTTCTGTTTTTTGTTTGTTTGTTTTTTTTTTTTTTAAGAGTGTAGATAAAGAGAGAGAGAATGGTTTTTCTAAAAAAAATAATAGAAGTGTCGTAGTCTAGTGGTCGTCGTTTCACTTGATTAGAAATGCAATGCTCGACTCCCAACACGGCACTTATATGTCTTTGAGTAAGGTATTTTTGTATACATTCTTCTCTCCACCCAGGTGTAAATCGATACCCAATCCTTTGTGAGCTTAACGGCAGCCTGTAATTGAATCCAATGACCGGTGTACATTTTAAAGCGCTTTGATAAAGGGGCTTTCACAATTGCTCTTGCGATCGTTTGCGATCATTTGGTCACAATTTAAGTTGCACACAATCGCAACGGTTGTAAGAAGTTGCACCACCAATTGTGAAAGGGGCTTTAGCTGTTATCAACTAGAAATCGCTATATAAAAAGCAGTTATTCCTGTTAAATCCGTAGCTACCATGATGGTGTGCCTCGTACGATCCAAGGTACTTGTCACAGAAACGCCACTTCTCAAGCAGGAGAGCGTTTCATGAAAGGACTTGTCGGACGTTTTATCCGACAAACTGTTATAAGCTACTGAAATGCTTACATCTGATTGGCTGAGAGCAAATTTGTCGGATAAAATGTCCGACAAGTCCTTTGTCGAAATGCCCTCCTGGTCTCGTTATAAGACTCCCTATCACAAACAATTAATAATAATAATAAAGTCATTTTTTAAATAAAATTAGCGCATAATAAAACAAGTTATTATTATTATACATTATGATTATTATTACTTTCCAGGGACTCGAGCCTTGAGTAATGGAGTCGATGGCCAGCTTTCCTGGAGCAGTGTGGACATCGTACGATCCATGGTATCCCGTTACAGAAACCCCACTCTTCGTCACTGACCTATTCGAAATTCAGACAACGCACGACTTTTCAGACGTCGGGACGACTGACCATTCCAACGCTAAGACCAACGATAAAAGTATCGTGGCGATCGTTTTCCTTCCACTTGTTCTGGTAAGTATAGGAGAGACCGGGGACAATTTTTACAAGAAGTAATTGTAACAGAGGCTCCCATCCCTAGCAGAAAAGTGTTACAATTGTCCCCGGTCTCCCCTATCAAGATTGAAGGGTAAAAATTATTCTATTCTGGGTTCATTTTTGGTCATACGTAATTTGAGGTCAATTTATTATCATTCATGATGATGTGGCAATAGTTGACTGGGCTGGGGTCTTTTTGACCAATAATTTTTTTTAGTTTGCATCTTAACATTTATCGGGGCTGAAGGTATAAAGAAGGTATAAAAAACAATAAGTACCAATGAATCAAAGGGAATGTAATCAATAAAAAATAATAATTATGTTCATGATCACTGGAGGCATCCATAAGCGAAGTGATATTTAGTTAATGGGTAAGATAAATTGCCAATTGGTCTAAGCCCACTATGATTAATGGCCATTTGGCCTCATCCCACAAGGTCTAATTCCATTTCGTCTACAACCAGTTTGTCTATTTACCTTTTGGTCTAATTGTCACTTCACCTATTTACCACTCCGTCTAATCCCATTTGGTCTAATGTCCATTTCATCTAATATACAATTGGTCTAACACCACTAGATAGATTCCTGTAACAGACTGGAAATATACCAAATGTTCATTTGGGAATAGACGAAAAGGCAATTAGACAAAGTGGTCATTAAACCAAATGAGAATTAGACCAAGAATGAATTAGACAAAGTAGAAGTTAGGCTAAGCTGTTTATAGGTTTGGCCCATGTGGTATTAGGCAATTATCAGAGAATTGGACCAACTGCTGTTAGACCAAGAGGATATAAACCGTGGGTAAGACCAAGCTATTTTGCAGCTTTGTCCCACGCGTTAGGCCTACCGACAAATAATTTACCATAACTTAATCTTGAAATTATTCATCTCAGATATTTTTCATGTTTTTGATAAAGGTTCTGAACCTTTCCCAAAACATGAAAAACAATTGAGATGAATCATTTCATAAGCAATTTATCGTAAATTATTTGTAGATAAAGCGCGGGATAAAGTTGCAAGCTTGATCCAATTGTCTAATACCACATGGGCTGAACCCATTTGGTCTACTAAAATTTAGTCTAATTTTCCCTTGGTATAATTCATACTTGGTCTAATTGCGAATTCGTCTAATTGATCAATTGCATTTTTCATCTAATTCCAATATGCCTATTTGGTCTTTTACTAGTTAGTTGCAGGAATAGACTAATGGAATTAGACCAAGTGGGTATTAGACAAAACGGTGAATAGGCGAAGTAGCAATTAGACTCAAAGGTAATTGGAGGAACTGTTTGTACACGAAATGGAATTATACCATGTGGGATGAGACCAAACGTGCATTGGGCAAAGTGGATTTAGACCAAGGGGTAAATCTGTGAAATTATAAATTTTTCTCTCGTTACATCATAAATTTAGATTTGAAATTGAGTTTTAAATACGGATCCTCCTCCTCGTTTTATGAGACTTTTATGTATACTTACACCTGTTTTACGTACCCTAATACGTCATAAGTAATGCAACATAAGTAAAATTGCTAAAAAGGCATGCAGGCGCGGATCCAGGGGGCCCGACGGGCCCGGCCCCCCCCCCCCCCCGGTTATCGCTCGGCCAGTGTGACGTGAAAAAAAATCGAGTGTACCTTTTGGCTCGCCCGGTGTAACGGGAAAAAAAATTTGGGTGTACCAAAATCTGAAATTCCGATTCTGGGCCCCCACCCCCTGTAATGAAATCCTGGATCCGCCACTGGCATGCTCCCCTTTTTTGCGGCGCAACTACTCATTGAACCGTACATGTTAATATCAGAAGATGAAAAAATCCCCCTTGTTTCTAAAATTATCCGTTTACGCCCCCTCCCCTCTACATTTTCCAATCCTGGAACCACCGCACAGTGGGCCAGAATGAACTCAAAGTGCGACAAAATTAATTCCTCACCGAAGAAGAATAAATAAATTCTAAAGAGAAGTCCATCTATGGTTTTCAGACCCGTGGAATTCGATGAGAACAATTTCAAATCCTTATGACGTCATTAAATTGCTCTTTTCTGATTGGACAAGACAAATATCAATAGTAACCCATAGGCATATTCATTTTACTTTAATTAATGGGACTTATACGGGATTTTGACACATGAGAAACACGATAAGAGTATTTTTGAAATGTCTATGACGTCATTAAAATACAAATTTCTGATTGGTTAGAGTGGATTTCTTTGTAAAACCTACATAACTGATATTACTTTTATAAGTGAGGTGTATATGGGGTTTATAGACCACGGAAACGTTGTTAAAGAGTATTTTCTAAATTATCTTACGCCCTTAACATTCTGTTTTCTGACTGGACAAGGAAAAAATGCCTATAAAGAGATTTGTGTATTATTTGGAATTATATTGGGGTTTTATGGACTTAGGAAACACAAGGGGAGTCTTTTTTTTTTCTTCATAAATATACGATTAGGCTGATGATACAGTAGGCCTATTCATCAAATAAGTAGAAAAACATTTTGATTTTGGCCATATCAATTCTACTCCACGTGAAATGTAAATCTAACGTATGACATTAAATCTTAACATAGAGACGCGTCCATTATTTGAGGAGGGGAAACGCAACATTACATTCATGAGTTTAGTGGAAATACATGCAGCTCAGCGGCGCAGAATGTCAACAAAACCCGCGCTAACGGCGGGAAGCGACCGATTGACAACTGCATGCAATTAATACTTAGCGTACAAAAAAAACTTCCCTGTCGGTAAAATGGTATTATTAGTCGATCCGTTCGAGGAAATTAGTCATGGATATGAAATAAATAATTGAACTTTTATCATAGTTTTCGTAGGTAGATGCTTCAGACCAGACTTTAAAAGCTTGAATCTCAGTTTTCCAAAATATGGTACTTTCATTTCGATGGTTTAAAAAAAGTCCTGTCACTTTGAACATTATCACAAACAAATCTTTACTCGATGGGTTCAATATTTCCGCATATCACATGCATATCGCATGTGGACGGCGTCTTCGCAAGATTGTGACAAGATCACTATTT
This sequence comes from Paracentrotus lividus, assembly GCA_940671915.1. Taxonomy (NCBI): domain Eukaryota; kingdom Metazoa; phylum Echinodermata; class Echinoidea; order Camarodonta; family Echinidae; genus Paracentrotus; species Paracentrotus lividus. The sequence goes on from CALNVZ010003432.1 coordinate 29,593,650, forward strand.
ATATCAATAATCGTTAGGAACATCAATCTATGTGAAATAAAGATTCTGATTACAACTTTAGCACAATGGTGTTATAGGCTTGCCATAATGTCTCTTTCTCCCCATCT
>CALNVZ010003432.1:29594904-29628912 GCA_940671915.1 Paracentrotus lividus
CATCCCACTTGAAATGTTCATTGAAATTTTCTTCTTTAACTTAATAGGATTTTTTGTGCATTGGTGTCAGACAGTCACAGATCCAGGGGAAAGGGGGCTGCCCGTTAAGCACAAAAAAATGGAAAAAAGTGCCCTAGAATGGGTATACCTCTGCCAACCCCACATGTATATTCCAAAAGGTTTCAGTATAGTGCTTCAAAAAGGCAAATGGCCTGTTCTTTTGATTTATGTCTGACAGGCGCAGATACAGGGGGATCCGCGCATGATTTATTTTGTTAAAAAGAGCCCCCCCCCCCATTTTTTAACAGTATTGAAACCCCCCCCCCATTATATAGGGTAATACGTTAAGCAATGTAACTCACAAACCATATGAAATCAAGAGGATTGTTTAGTTCTGTTAAAAAGGACCAAAAAAAAAAATGAATTGCCCCAAACAGGAAACCCCCATTTCATAAAATCAATGATTTTTAGTGGAAGCAGTACTTAAGTCCATGGTTTTAGTGGAAGAAGTACCTAAGTCCATAGTTTTAGTGGAAGAAGTACCTAAGTCCATAGTTTTAGTGGAAGAAGTACCTAAGTCCAACTTCCGGCTTATTGATTATCGGAGATCGATATGCATAAAATTACCGAAATTTGCCACGTATGCTTCTCCTCCCTCAAAAATCAACTCCACAAAGTTTGAATCTGAAATTCAAAAATTTGTGATGTGCAGGATAGTTTGAAATATTCAAACCCTTGTATCTCAGAACTAGTATTATGTGACTTAAGTACTTCTTCCACTAAACTCTTCAATTGAACTTATTGTATTGTAATTTATTTTATTTTCCAAATCGCAGCAATAAAAATACAGTTATCATATAAACATATATAATTAACATGATTAACAATCTAAATGAAGCAAATGGCTTGATGACCCATTCAGCTTTGTCAACATTAAAAAATACAGTTATCATATAAACAAATATTTAAAAATATTCCAAGAGAAGGACCAGAATTTGGCTATGATGACGAGTCCATTCAGCTTTGTCAAAAAAAACATATTACATGGGGTCCAGAAATTACGAAATTTCGGATCAGACAAAATAACAATGGATATCAGAACTATATAACAATAATGAAAGAAGGTATATAATAAAAGACATAGCTAGAAATAGTCCTGACGCGGCGTAGCAAGAAAACATGTATGTGAATTCAAGTCGTAAATTTAAGAATTATCGTATATGAAATATATTCACTAAAACTATAGATTGTTTGGAACAAACGATAATAACCTGACATAGCTGAAGCTTGCCAAATAATAACCAATAGATACTTATTTCAAAACAAGATTAAGAATCAATTCAGACTGGTCATAAGAAATATGATAGGACGGGGGGGGGGAGGCAGGCGGGGGTAACCAGGATTAGAAAGACTAAAACATGGTCATCCCCATAAATGATTACCATGAATTAGTATTTCATGAAATATCATATGCCACCTCTCTCAGGTGGTTCCTTGGTTTTGAGTCTTTCAATTGAAATATTTAGCCACTTGTACGGTGAGAACTTCGTGTGTGCACAAATAAGGTGCGCATTATGCGAATCGCTTTGTGGCAGCATTTTGAGAACGGATAAAAAAATTAGGGAACTAACATGCGGAATGGGGAAAGATTGGGTTATAAGACTCTCCGGTAAAGGTTGACAGGAGGTTGCAGCTAAATTTTGGTATGTGATGATAAAGCCTTAAAATATAACAAGGGACGCTTGGTGCACTTGAAACACCGAAATACGGCGGGTAATTTGCGTGAAATGTAATGCATATGAAAGGGAAAAATGCTTAATTTCCCGCCCATATTATGGATGGTTTCGTCCAAATTACTTATTACCGAATGGATTAATTATTTGTCTGTAAATGATTCTATGGGGCCTGAATTAAGAATGATATTCTTAATAAGCAGATTTAAGTCTAAAATAATATTGGAGGATCCACCACTTTAGTAAAAAAAATTCCCAAATAACGAAAATTTGTCACTTTACACGTGGTGTAACACAAAAGGGTCAATTTTTCTGGTCATTTCAACAAGAAAAATAACCTAATAATAAATCAAAATTTATGATGAAAATCATTTTATAGGAGATGTTTCTAGAGGTGATGGCTATCTTTGGCCGAGAATACTAAAAAAACTAAATTGGTTAGGTGACCAGAAACCACTTTTGGCGCACTTTTGCTAACGCCTGGCCCACTGTGCACCGCTGTAACATGACTCATTATTAAGTAAAACTGACTCATTATTAAGTAAAACTATCCGAGGCAGACAGCGTATTCCACCTGTATACTCTGCTGAGAGTGAGTGCATGTCATCATACTCTATCCGCTTCGCTAATCCTTTATGTCTTCTATAAGGAAACACTTCTTCCCAAAATACCATCATATCCTGTAAAATGATATTGTACTTCGACAAGAAAAACCCCGAGTCAAAACGTGTTGGGCTTGTCTAGTTTGAAGCTTTTACAAAAATTTATCAAGAAAGAGACTTTACACTTGAACGTGGAAAATGTTATTAATTGATTTACAGAGGCTACATGATTTCCAAATTATATCGATTTAGTGATATTTAGTAATACTATGTCCAAATGGCAAAGTACATTAATGAGCCTCCGCGCCAGTCAGTAAAATTACCGGTATAGTTTGGTAGAGTGTAATTATGGCTTTCAGGATAAATGGCTTAATAAATGGACAAGAGTTGATGGAAACCAAAACTCAAGGAGAAAATCAATATTATACAGTGTGTTCTTAAAAAAAGGTAACCGAAGTTGAAAGGTCAAAATTTAATACATGACAAGTTTGAAATAAATTGAGTGCATTAAGATAACAGAGCAATACCTGGCTTTTATTTGACACCTTGCTTGCGTAACAGGCGCGGATCCTGGTGGCCCAGCCCCCCCCTCCCAGCCCCCCAAAAAAGGAAAACAAAAGGAGAAAAAAAGGGGGGGGGGAGGGGGAAAATGTATTGCCGACCCGATTGACCAATTAAACCTACCCCTATAAAAAAAACTCCCTATGGCCGATGGCCGATACATGATGACCTTCTTGATGGCCGAAGGCCGAAAAAAATTAACACCTCGGAGTGGTGCAATGACGCATTGGAATCGTCGTCGCGATTTGTCCGCGATTGGAGACAAATGTTTAAAAAAAACAAAGTAACATGTTTTACAATTTTTAGACATTTCCTTGATTTTTTTCGCGACTCCTCAGAGACTTAGGAAACGTTACGGCGATGATTCCGCGACTCCAAGGACACAGAGCAGTGAACTCGTGTCATGGCAAGTGAGATGACCCCTTTAGGAGAGGAGATAGCGTTTCATTAAAACTTGGTGTGAAAAAACAATGAAACCAAAAACTTGCAAAAAGTGGCCCTACAAACCCCAGAAGTGGAAAAAGTCTGTTTTGTACACTTCACCTTTTCCACCTTCACACTAACTCTGTGACGCATGACAATGTTGATACAAGCAAGGTGTCCAATAAAAGACAGGGAGTTGCCCTTTTATTCCAATTCACTAAATGATTAACAAATTTGCATTTTCTAAATGGCTGACCTTCGAACGTCGGTTACCTTTTTTTAGGAACAAACTGTATAGGCAAGAGTAAAAATAAAGGAGCAATTTAAAACAAGTTTCATCGAAATCAGTTATGGAATATAAGACAGTTATGGAAGTTTAAGAAAGTTTCGTTGTACTTTTTCTTGGGATCTCCAAATTGGCAAAATTGCTTCAAAAACTCCCCATTTGTTTTGTACAAATATTTTCATATTTCCCCAATTGTTCTCCATATTTCTGATTGTTTCCTTCTGACCTTAACATAATTTATGTGGTGTGATTTTGCCACAACATAATGTTAAGCTAAGACGTGTCTTGAAAGATAATGGGGAAATACAGTCTGTGTCAAATAAAATGGTACAAGTGGAATTTTTTTTTTTTATAGTATGAAGATAAATGACAACCTGATATTGTTTGGTATTTTCATAAAGCAGGGAAATTAGGCTTTCTTCTGCAATTTTTTTCATCACATTTGGTGCAGTATTTTTTGAGATATGACTAATTTTCTACAATCAAGAAAAATCCCTTTTTCGCACGCCGACCCATGCCTTTGTGTATGATTTCGCATAATGACCGTGAATTCAGCGCTCCAGAACAATAGAAGTGCGTAATTTCGATTTGTTCCTCGTCGCACAAAACTTAGCATAACTTTTGTTTTACGAAAGCAAATTATACAGGACAAAGCGCATCAGCAAGAAAAACCTTTTGGCTTGAATTTGGCACTAAAGACACAAATTTTATGAAAAGATTTCACACCTAAATGATTTTTTTCCCCAACTGTACCATTTTTTTTTACACAGACTGTATGTGTACAAAACTAACGGAGAGCTACAGTTGTCCACAAAATCTTGCCACTCTGAGAAAGTGTAAAAAGATTTTTTGAAAGTTCCAAATCTCTTATTTTATAACCAATTTAAATGAACTTTTTTTTTTATTGTTACTCTCTTTTTACCCTTTCCTAGAAGATTGATTCTCTCATTGGGTTGTGGTTTCCTATAAATCTACTCTCACTCTCTCTCTCCCGGCTCCGTAAACTGTTAAATCTATAACAAATCAATTTTAAGATGTGGAGAACGCTTTGTTATGTTTATTCTGTCTGCACGCGTGCGTATGTGACTTCGTGATTCGGACATTCGGTGACGATAGTAGGACGCTTTGTTATGTTTATTCTGTCTGCACGCGGACGTATGTGACTTCCAGATTCGGACATTCGGTGACAATAATAGGAGTCCGACGCTTTGTTATGTTTATTCTCTCCGCACGCGTACCTATGTGACTTCGTGATTCGGACATTCGGTGACGATAGTAGGACGCTTTGTTATGTTTATTCTGTCTGCACGCGGACGTATGTGACTTCCAGATTCGGACATTCGGTGACAATAATAGGAGTCCGACGCTTTGTTATGTTTATTCTGTCTGCACGCGTACGTATGTGGCTTCCAGATTCGGACATTCGGTGACAATAGTAGGACGCTTTATTATGTTTATTCTGTCTACACGCGTACGTATGTGACTTCCAGATTGGGACATTCGGTGACAATAGTAGGACGCTTTGTTATGTTTATTCTGTCTACACGCGTACGTGCAGACAGAATAAAAAGATTCGGACGTTCGTCGACAACAGTAGGACAAGTGCAGGGGAAGCAAATAGAAATTGAATATCGTTCTCTTTGTCTCAAACTCCTTGATTTACTCATTTAATCAAAATGTGTCAAGTTGGGAAAGAATTTATGTTCAATATGTTTTGTATGATTATTAAAGTGTGGTGATTAAATTTATGAATTTTTGTTTCTTTCTCCATGTCATCACACTCATCGTAGTTATGTGGTCTCATCGGCAACACTCTGGTTTGCATAGCTGTATTTCGTTTTGCACCGCTCCGTATCGTCGCCAACTATTTCATCGTCTCACTGGCTGTAGCTGACATGGCTGTATGTGGGATCGTCATGCCACTGGCTGCGATACAGGTTAATACTTTTGTATTTTACGCTTAGTGTAGGTATAAGTTTTAATTTGTAATATAATGAAGATATGTAGAGTATCCCCCTCCCCCAATAAAAACACAACAAAATACAAAATAGGGCAAAAACAAAGCGGAACAACAATCTGAAATTGGCTGCCACGGCCCTCAAATGAGAACTAAATCTTAAAGTTTTCATTTTGATTTGGATCGGTTCAGTTGAACTAGGTTATTACTACTCTACTACTGCTTTATTTTCCATGACAGGAGCTGGTTGGTGAATGGCGTCTTGGTTTAATCATGTGCGATCTGTGGGTGTGTCTTGATGTCCTCATGAGCACGGCATCCATATGGAACCTGTGTGTGATCGCTCTAGACCGCTACATGGCCATCACAAGACCAGTGTGGTACGCTCTACGTAGGACACCACTGATGGCAGCGGTTGCGATTACCGTAGCATGGGTTCTTTCTATTATCGTCAGTATCCCCGCTCTCCTTTTCGTCGGCGGCTACGACCCATCAGCAAGCAACAACATGTGCGTTCTCAACATCACACCCGTCTTCGCCATCATATCCTCCATGGTTTCATTCTATATCCCATGTGTCATCGTCCTCATCGTTTACCAGAGGATTCTTGTCGCTGCTCGACATCATAGTCGACGTCGTGTACGTCCTGCTATTATGAGTGTATCAACTGTACCAGCAGCCACGGCAAAGGCACCCACACGCGCAGGAAATAATGGCAGTTCATTAGCATGCAGTAGTAGTGCTACGAGTAGTAATCCTACAAGTAGCAATCCAACAGCATCACCGTGTGGCAATCGGAATAACCATGCAAACAATAATGCAAGTACGAGTAACAGTGAAGGGAAACCAAGTGTTATTACTTTAGACCCGAAAGCAGCAAGCAATCATCAAACAGATGAGATTAGTCAGGATATGACCGAGTTAAGTGCTACAGACAAAACAACTGAAGAAACCAGTCAGCCTGCTAACGGGGCAAACAATATTGGTGACGAAGAAACGCAAACTGATAACAACCATTTAACAGTTAACCCGCAATCGAAACGTGTAACGTTGATTACAGATGATGGACCAACGACACTAGCTGTTCCAAACCCAGTCAACCACCATCACCACCACCATCCCGCCTTCGTTAGACGACGACAAATATCAGTGTCACGTGAAAGACGTGCAGCGTTTGTTCTTGCCATCGTCGTAGGCGTGTTTATCTGTTGCTGGTTACCATTCTTCATCATCAACGTCCTACTCGGCATCTGTCCCGATTGTCCCGTGTCACCTGTTGCTTTCCAAGTGGTCACGTGGCTCGGTTGGTGTAATTCTATTCTAAATCCTATCATTTATACCACTTTCAATCGCGAGTTCAGGAACGCGTTCAAAAAGATTCTCTTTTGTGGGAAATTATAGCTTGCCAGATTTTCTCATCGTATACTGTACGATATTGGACAAATGAGAGCGATAGCCCTCTATATGGCTCTATTGAATACATGAGTAAAGAAATATTTTTGAAAAAAAAGAGTATTTTTAATTGTGTATTATCACCATATGCTCATCTGAACAAGAATATGATACAACTGCCCATTCAAATACAAGAGCTGTGACGAGGATCATCTTTGTAAAGGGCCTGTCCCACAGAAGGCGATCGTTGTGGCGACAACCTACGAACTACTTTTTAGTACCCATCGCCACCATGCACAGGTCCAATCGCCTATAAGATCGTGAATTATCTCGTCTGTCGCCAACAAATACATCGCAAAATTCTGTTCGCCGCTGGTTTCTCAACAAGTTAAACAATAGCCGGCGTCAGTTGGGTTGACGTCAATGACCGTAGACTGTCTTCTCTTGTCGCAACAAGGTACTATCGTAGATTGTCGCCAGATAGAACATGTTTAGCAGAGCGGAACGGCGGCCAGTTGCGCTCCGGCGTACGTTGCACGCATCGCTGAACCGAACGGACAGTGAAATTTAAGCTGCTACGGCATTTGTCGCCACCTACATTCACCAAAATCAGGATCGGCCTTCCATTCAGATACTGTACAGTCGCCGCAAATTTTTGAAATTTTCAAAAATCAAGCACGACCCAAATTATAATGCGCGACTGAGAGGACTATCACGAACTTAAAGGCGACAGGCCGCCATCAGGTAGAAAACACTCGATCGCCTATGTCAGCCGCAACGATCGCCACAATTCGCAAATTCATATTTTGGTTGATTTTAAGCTGCGACAAGAGAAGTCGAGCCGCGAGATGCGCGAAGGTCGAGGCTATAGGCTATTGTTAGCCTATTGTTTGCGTGGAAGCAAGTCGTTGTCGTAACCTATCGTAGACAGAGTCGTAGATACGTATATGATCTTTGGTCACCTACGATTTTGACACGATTCTGGCAGGTTCTAACATGCATAGGTTGTCGCCACAACGATCGCCTCCTGTGGGACAGGCCCTTTACTAAACGGCAACACAAAGAATCTCAAGTTGACTTCCCCGAAAAAGAAGCTAAATCCTAGCTGTGAAACACGCTTGTAAAGATTCACTTTTTGTCGTATTTCATCTTTCACTTTTACTGTAAATGATACGGTCGGTCTTCTGTCAAAAGAGTCTTACCGTTATTTGTTTTACCATATCAAGCATTTAAAATGGTAAGGTCCCCCCTTTTTTCTTTCTTTTTTTACAAAGTCGACGATTTGCAAGTAATAGTATAAATACAATTTGATGGAATAATAACAATTAGTTTATAAATGAATCAAAGCAATTCATTCAGTAAATTACTTTTATATATAAGAAATGATAGAAAGGTGGAAATGAAGATATGAAGTAGAAGCTATATGCGGCTGGTTATGGGCTCCAAATTTCATCAATTTCTTACGACCAAACGACAGATCGTAGATCTTGTCAACTCAACTCATTTTGAAAATGATCAAAGCAAGAAAACAAAATCAATATGTTTTTCTTTTGTTTTAGAAACTCTTTGTTTTGTATTTATTTTAGAGTTGGAATATTTTATATTACTATTAAATTAATAGGTGCTAATATCTCAGCAACCATGTTATTGAAAATTGTTTATAAATGGTTTTCGGTAATGAAATATTATATTTTGTTATAAAAAAACACCGCATGTATGACAAAATACTTCAAATACACCAGATGATACGTACAAAGTTTATTTATTGGTCAATGACTTCTACAAAAATATGAATTTTCTATTGTAAGTGTTTAATACAAGCTGATAACATACGACATGATTTAAAATGATGTGTCATTCAATTAATTTGAAGCACAAGTATGATGTATACATACACTGTTAGAACGCGGTTTACAAATTTCGCTGTTTAAAAAAATGTTGATTTAAAAGTTAAACATTCTTGTTTAATATTTAAACATTGTTGTTTAAAACCGGAAAAGCGAGGTTTTATAGCCTTAAAAAAGACCTGTTTAGAGATTAGAGTTTAGATATTAAACAGTTTTGTTTAAACAGGCCGAGGCAAATGTCACGTGATAGTCATGAGCTAATGGCATCACTCGTTACATGCAAGCTAAAATCCGCGCTACATTTCAATCATGGCGAAGGACTTTTGCCTCACACATTAAATAAGTGCATGTACTGATGTGTTGGCTCAGTGGATAGAGCGTCTGCCTTATAATCGAAGGGTCGTTAGTTCGATACCCGGCCGCGTTAACCAAAAATGTGAACCTTTTTTATTTTTGGAGAGAAGAGTTAAACAATACTCAGTCTGTTGATATTTCAAACAACCATTAAACAACAGGTGGTTTAAACTTTTAAACAACAAGAGTGTTAAAGTTTTAAACAACTACAGGTTGTTCAATTTTTAAACAACGCTGTGCGATTCACCGGTTAACACGCAGATTTAATTTTTTCTAAAAGTGTAGTACGTAAGAATTATCATTATGCTGGGGAGTAAGTGTCATGCAGCTTTTATCGAATTGGTATTGTTTGGTCACACTGCCTTTTGTCAAGCCCCCATGACACTGATAGTTTATAATATTTATGAATAATATAGGTTTTCCCGGTCAATTTTAAACTCTTTTCAATCGAATTCGTTAATGTTCATTCAATTTAAACGATACCTCATAGAGCGGAGCTATCGGTAAATTGAATTAAAGTATAGATATTTAATCGCGATCACATTTCGGACGAAAGTGCTTGTAAGAAATGTCAAATTGATCGGAGATAGTTTAAACTTGAATGGGAAAACCTATATTTAACAAAATAAACGACATTGGTTGCTTATGCTGCAGTGACTTTCCAGTGAGGAGTGCGTATACAGCATGTAGAAAAAAAAAACAAAAACGTTTTGACAATTTTCTTGCAGTGCAGTTTGTACCAAAATTTGCCCAAACGGCTGTTTTCAAACCGCCCTACGGACCCCGCAGTGGAAATGTGACTGCAGTATAAAATCTTCTAGTCTTTTTCATCGAAGCCATTTTCCTTTTCTCTTCAAATATTAGACGTCTACTTCGGCAGGGCCCATAAAAGAGCTATCACCCATTTATGAATATGGTACATAAAATATAGTGCATGATCCAAACTCATTGAAAACACAAAACAATGTATTTTCTCCTATTCATGGGGGGGGGGTGGTGAAAATGGATGGCGGACATGAAACAAGATATAAAGAAAGCGAAAAGTGAATGATAAGGAAGAGATGATTATAAAAGATATTTTGAGTGACAGAATAACATAGACATCAAATGAATGGAAAATGGAGATGTGAGGGGTATAAGTGTGTGCGCGCGCGCTTGTGTGTGTGTGTGTGTGTGTGTGTTGTGTGTGTGTTGTGAGTGTGTGATTGATAGAGAGGAAACTTGTGTGTGTGAGAGAGAGAGAGAGATACCAGAGAGATGGATAATGAGAGAAGAAAGACAGAGATGATGAGAAGGACATGAATGATGTGATAGGGGTTTTGATTTGATAGGCAGAGGTGATTACGAAACAGATGATCGCAGAGGAAGAGTGCGTGAAAGCAAAGGGATACATGAATAGAATATAGATGAAAGTGAAAGATAATAATACTTTTACAGTGCGTATTCGTCCGTTTGATAGAAGGGAAAAGAAAACGAGGGGAAAAGATAAGTAACCCAAATAGAAATGATCAGCGAGAGATAACAATTTTTACCACAGATTAGGTTTTGACATGAAGATGAAGAAGACTAATAAAGATAAAAGCAAGAAGGAGATGTAACTAGACATTCTGACTTTGGTCACTAATGTTCTCAAATGAGGAGGAAGAGCAAGAGATAGAGAGTGGAGAGTAAATGAATGATAGATAAATAGAGGGTTAGAGAAAGGGAGAGAGAGAGAGAAAGCGTGTGTGTGAGAGTATGTGTGTGTGTGAGAGAGAGTGAGAGAGAGAGAAAAGTGTGTGCGTGGGGTGTGCCTGAGGGTGTGTGTGTGAGTGAGGGAGAGAGAGAGAGAAAGAGAGAGGGATGGAGAGAAAGGGAGAAAGAAAGAGAGGGAGAGGGGAGATCGATGAAGAAGATATATTACGGGAGAGAAGGAGAAAAAAGAGGAGAGGAAAGCGAGAGGGAGAATGGGGTGCGAAATATGACAAAAGCTGCAACAAGTATGGAATTAGGTTGTTTTTTTTTTAAATGAATAATTATGTATTACCGATGTACGTCATGAAATGGCCAAAATAAACGTTCATAACGGTAACTTGTATTTTTGTCATTCTTACAGTTTGTTGATCAAGAACGTAGAAAACTGAGTTAAAATATAGTATATAAAAATCATAGGCATGTACATGTTTATGATAATAATAATGAACTATTCTTTTATAGCGCATATAAAAGAAAAGGGAAGCTAAGGCCTTATGCCCTTAAAAAAAGAGAGGAACAGGGCAAAAAAAAAAAAGAAGAAAATAATGCTTGACATAGGGTACCCGTAGGGAATACCGGACATTAGGGAATACCGGACGGTCACCACATGACTGATGTCCAGCCCTAGCTGCCAACATAAGATCAACTGAGTTGAAATACCGGCATATATTGGTCAGGTGGTCTGTCTGGGAAGGTTGAATGCTGTATTCGACAACAACAAGTGAGAAATCTCCGAGAAAACTACCACAATCTGTCAAGGTAGGAAAATTTGCAGCCTGAAAAATGGCCAGATGTAAAAATTGACATTTTAGAGAATGTGATGGTATAAAAATAGAATTGGGGCATGACCTCTATTTCATGCATTATGGACATGTGTGGAGGGTGGGCCAAACGTGTATGGAGTGTATGCACTGTACAAAGCCTGTGTATTGGGGTGGTAGTGTGCTGAAAAGTGTTACTCATTTTTTGTGTAGGGAATACCGGACACCACATGGACGGTTGTTTGTTTTACTTCCGGGTTGAGTTGCTAAGCATGTAGATCAAATAGTAAGTTGCATATATAATGTATTACATTTATTTATTAAATTGTTTGACAATTTTGAAATGTCTATTTCTCTTTATTATTATTGTGATATGTCATGATCTACATGAGATATAAAGTTATTCTGAGTGTTTTGAAATTCTGTAGTAAAATGCATATAATCTTCTAAAAATGAATAATGTTATAAAGAATCAATACAAACATGTTAAGTTGATGGTTTACATTCAAATCAGTGCTTCCAGACAGATCTTTATACCAAAAGAAGGGTAAAAACATACTGTCCGGTATTTCCTACACTGTAGGGAATACCGGACAATTTACGATGACGTCATCATTTGCATATAACTGCATCTCCAAATACTTGATTACCTCAATTTTTTTGGAAAATAAAGTTGAATGATGTAGCTAAGAAATGAGAATCTTTTTCTTTTGTGATTTTATTGTTTTCATGTGCTAATTAAGCAAATGAGCTTAAGTGGCCGGTATTCCCTACATCTACCCTAAAGCATAAAAATGTAAACCCCTCAAAAAAAATTCCGCAACTCGACTTTTGGCCATGATAACTTTTCGGGTACGTTTTAATTATTACTGATGTTTATAACATATGAAACTTCATTTAATTATCCTTTTTCTTGATATCCAATTTGTAATAATTGTATCTTGCTTGTCATGCTGCATATACTATCTGAATATGAAGAAAAGTCAAAAATCAAAATTTCTTATTATTATTGATCGACTTTGGAACCTCGATAACTTTTAGGGTGCATTTTAATCATTTTTTATTTTAATACCATTCAACAATTTATTTATTCCTCTTTTTATTGATTTCCTATTTGCAGAACTAACATCATTTTTTTTAGTGAGCAAAGCTCATGGATATAATGCAAAGGGAAAAGTGAACAGTTGCAAAATGCCTTGTTATTGCTCACATTGAGTAACTTGTAACAGATGAGAATAGGCATTCACTTTGCAACTTTTGAACTCTGACTTGTTTTTACATTCAGGTGTTCTGTGCACGCAAGCACGACATTATCGTTACAAAAATATTATTGAAAAGAGGAAGAAATGAATTTGACAGTGGTATAAATATCAATAATAATTACAAAATACCAAAAACGTTATCAGGGCCTAAAATCGAGTTGTGGAACTTTATTGAGGGGTTATATCTAACTTTTGAGTATAACAATTAGTCATGAAATATATTTTGGACCTAAGAATGATTGTACATTTTCTGTGCAATGTCGATTACCTTTTCTACCCGTTGGCTGTCACGGATGACTGAGTAACAGTGTTTTTTATCGGAATTGTCTTTCTAGCATCTCATCCACGTAAAGACTTTACAATGAATATTACAAAGTTGAAACACTTTCAGACAACCATCCTTGAATCGTTTGTATATATCATTTCCTCTCGAAACAAATTAAAAAGAGATTATTGAGGAAGGAAAAAAGAAAGCGTAATTTTTGACAGTGTGTATATTAATTTTTCAGTAAATGTATATACCCCAAAATGCAAGGTCTATATTATTTTGTTTTCACTATCCCAAATTTTTGTGCAATTCATTTTTTTAAAGACTATGAGGGAATGAATATCAATTTTGTTTACTTCTCTAGTCACAATAGCTTGTGGTATGCTATATTTGTATTTCCAACCGTTAATTATCTATTTCTACCCTAGATAACTAACATCTTTGATTGAAAATTGTAACTTCCTTTACACCAGGCCACTTATTACTCCAGGGTTGTATACTTTAAAAATGTTATCCTTTCAGACCATGTTCACCAAAATCCAAACTCTTGATCACTTCTGACTTATCACCTTTCCTTACCACACGTTATAAATTTGAATTCAATGTTAATAAATCTTTACAACCCTGAAGTTAGGATACAAATTCTGGAGGCGATATAGCCAAGGAATAGTAACATCTGGACCAAGTAGTCTCCTTTGGGCTAGCGGCGTGCCGGGTTTCCATGGTGTGTATTCAGAGGTATATCCTAGAACTAACCGAACCTTCTCCATCAGACCTTTCTCTAAGAGCAAACGAAGTAGACCCTCTAGTTTTGGTATACATCCACCACACGGGGATAAGAATGTGAATAGGTGTATTGTGTGCCAGTTATTGTCCGCCGGCGGCCATTTTGAAGTGTTGATCCGGCTGCGTAACCACGTCAGTACCTGAGCTTCAGCGTGTGCATTGCCTTCGAACCCAAAGACGGATTCACTTGGGCACGTAGCCATGAATTCGTCATCGACACAAAGCCCCATGTTGTCCGCTAATCGTCGTCCATGTGGAGGGAGCGGCGATGGACTGTCGTGGTCGTAGCACATCCGATCTAGGGAAACACCCGCGTGAGTCTTCCACGAGCTTAAAGCAAAGCGACGAGCCAAGCTTCTTGATAGGGTGCGTAGATATAACACGTCATACTGAACGGATGCTGACAAAGAGAAATAGATAACATGCTACTTAAAATAATACTACCAAAAAAACAAAAAAAAGTTTTGAAAAACTTACCATGGCCACAATACAATACTTTTCATCAGACCTTCTTTCGTAAGACTAATTATGAGAACATAAATAGTATCTTTAATTAAGCCGAACTTCGATGGATCTAGACCTTTCATTTATTGAGGAATTTTTCATTGACGTACGCGTTTGTCTATTTGTTCCCACCTCTTCATCTAATTAAAATTTGTCACCAGGTCTGTGTTAACTTTGTTGCGAAATATTCGTCTTAACCTCGTCAACATTCGTGCCCACACCCTTAACATATATCATTGACCGTTTCGTCAACGGATATTCGTGTCCACACCGTTAACATGTATCATTGACCGTTTCGTGAACGGATATTCGTGTCCACACCCTTAACATATATCATTGACCGTTTCGTCAACGGATATTCGTGTCCACACCGTTAACATGTATCATTGACCGTTTCGTCAACGGATATTCGTGTCCACATCGTTAACATGTATCATTGACCGTTTCGTCAACGGATATTCGTGTCCACACCGTTAACATGTATCATTGACCGTTTCGTCAACGGATATTCGTGTCCACACCGTTAACATGTATCATTGACCGTTTCGTCAACGGATATTCGTGTCCACACAGTTAACATGTATCATTGACCGTTTCGTCAACGGATATTCGTGTCCACACCGTTAACATATATCATTGACCATTTTGTCAACGGATATTTGTGTCAATTTCCTCAACAAACATTCATATCCTCCTCGTCAACTTAATTAGGCCTATATTTGTGTCGACATCGTCAAGAGGTATTCGTGTCCACTTCATCAACAGCTCGTGTCCATATCGTCAACATAATGTATATTCGTGTCAACTTCGTAATGAGATATTCATGTCCACTTCGTCAATATACTCGTGTCCATATTGTCAACATAATATTCGAGTTCACTCTGTCAAGTGATATTCGAGTCCACTTCGTCAACATAATGTATTATATTCATGTCAACTTCGTCAAGAGATATTCGTGTCCACTTCGTCAACTTAACTTATGTTTGTGACTACTTCGTCAACATATTTTCGTGTTCATATCGTCAACAGGTCTTCGTGTCCACTTCATCAACATAATGTATATTCGTGTCCATCTCGTCAACAGATTTTCGTTAAAATTGGTGTCCACTTTTTCAAAAGATACTGGTGTCCACATCGTCAAGTATTCGCGTCTATATACTGTACAGTTGATGCCAGAAGTTTACATACACCCAGGAAATTCAATGAAAATTGTACAATTGCAAAACGTCATCAAATCTACTTTATCTTAAAACTTGACAAATTTGGTATCAAACAAATGAGTATACTATGCTCTTTCATCTCATTGGCATGTAATGAGGAGCTGATGAATATTTAGAAGTCATTTCCCCCAAATCTTCACTTTTTAGACAAACTTTTAAAATCATCTTGACCAAAACATTTTACATTTGTGCTAATTATTTCTCAACAGAAACATTTCAGATTACTTTTTCTGTTTTGTGGTAATATATCATGATAAGAAATGTTATATAAATCATAGATTTGACATCTACACAATTGTTCTGAATTGATGTGTTCTCACTCATGGATTTCTCGATAGATCAACATCATTTTCACACAGAATGCAGTCGATTGGTGTAAGAACACTGTTGTTTAGTTATTTTCCTCAAAACCGTTAAAAAAAATAATTATATGCCATTTTGATCACAATGAAGTTGCTTTTTTGTTGTTTTGATCACTTCCAATTTTGCACAAATCGCTTTTTACATTCTCGTAAACAATGCGCTATGTTCATCCAAGCGTAACCACATACCACACAAATTGGTACCGAAAAAGATATGAATAGATTAGATGGTAGAATAGATTTAAAAAAAAAAAAAAAAACATCATTGCGGCAAAGCCGAATTGCGATGCATTTACAAATACAAAATACATAAAATCATCATACAGTAATAATAATACATAAAGATAAATCTTAACATCTAAAATGTATGCATTTAAATAAATGATAGTTATATTCACCATATTCAATTATTAAGTATGTTCAATTAGATTAAAGTGTATACAAAATTAGATTCAATTATATCGTACGGTTTATATAATTATTATGTATGTATAAAATATCAGTTGAATACTTAATTAGATGCGGGAGAAGTTACTCTTTTAAAATATGTATAATCATTTGTGGTTCATACATAGGCCTAAGGGTTTTTTTTTTTAATGACAATTTTCTTGGTGTTTTAGTTTTTTTTTTCTTACTCATTCGATATATTGGACAAAAATAATTTGATATATGTTTTACGAAATAAATATATAAACTGAAACGTTTGTCACCGGTTTAATTTTATGATATCGATAGAACATTATTTTATATAACCCACTGCAACATAAAGACAGCTGAAGCGTGATAAATTGTGGAAACGTAAGCGCACACGGAAATTTATCGTTATATAATGACCTGTACACTTTGTTTTGATTGAATAAAAACTTAAATAAAAATGTATCGTTAATTATCATTATTTATTACTTATTTTTTTTGTAATTTGATATGATAATTTGCGCCACGATCAGAAAAAATTAGAACAGTGAAATGAACTTCGATTAAACACTACACAGACCAATTTAAAAATGAAATGTAATCCATTTACTTTGAGAGAATATCATATTTGTCATACATACCCATTTGATGGACAGGGTTGGCGATTGCGGTCCAGATAGAATTTTCAATTAGAAGGCTCACAAAGGCAGATCTTCTACATCATTATAAGCGATGTCGTAACATCGATTGTGAAATACATTTCTTGTCGCCATGGTGACGGGTGTTCAGATGTGCAACTCGTGTGTTTTCAAAGTACCTACATAATATGAAAGGGAGTCATCTATCTTATATTGGCATTGAAAGGAATATTAGACCAGTCATTATTTCAATATTTACCTGCTGTCGCGGCCTGTATTATCAAAATAATTATGTCTATACAATCTATATAGTAATAACAATGATGTGATCACATTTATATCGCGCTTTACAACAAAAGCTTCACAGCGCCAATACAAGAACTTCAAGCGCTCAAATCGTTTATTATGTTTCAATGATTCAGTAAGCTGTTTTTGTAAAGTAAAGATAAGTGAATATCATAATAATTATTTTGGAAGGTGAAAGAGGCACATGCAACATCTTTTGCGGACAACTTTGTTTTTAATATATTTTTTTTCCAGATGCAAATGCAGTGAACATGGAGTTCATAATGATCTGTTATGACATAAATTATTCTACAAAAAAACAATTTAAAGACGAAGTTATGATGTTCAATATTGAATCATCTGATAAACTTCATTTAGTTAATAGAAAGACAAGTAAGCAAGTCTATGAGATATCATGGACTGGAGATTGACAAGAATATGACATGGAATTCACACATTGCACTGCAATGGAAGAATTTAGCATGTAAGATTTTTTTGTGTGTAAACTACTGCGAATTTTGTAAAGATTTAACATCATGTACGAAACGAAACAGTGGGGCGTGTAGAACAACTTGCTTTTTAGTACTTCGTTAAAAACGGACGACCTGAAGTGGATTTAGAGGGCATTATCTGTCCGCTCCCTGAAATCTTAAAAAATCAAGTAAAATTTAGAGGGGTTCCTGATGACGTCATGTGATGAAGGGAAAGCTACACAGCTTGGCTGCTGTACTACAAGTAGGCATAACAGACTAAAAATTGAATACCTTAATACAAGCATGAAACTGGGCTTATTTTACAGAACACTGCGAAATGAGAACACGAAAAAAATCTTTCAATTTGGAAAAGCGATTCCTGAGATGTTGGCAATTAAAGTTCCGTGAAATTGACCGAAAAACCTGCCAAAAATGGCAAAATATGGTTTTAAAAAATGACATTTATGCAAATTTAAGACATCCTATTAATTAAAAATATTCACATTGAAGGACTGTAAATGACAGAAATGCTACAACTTATAGAGTTAAATTAATTTCCAATCAAACTGTATTTAATGATAATGTTATTTTCACAATAAAGTAATGAAAAAGTACCATCCAGATAAAAAATTTCCATCTGCAAAAACAAAAGCAGCCACAAAATGACTAAGTCCAGCACATTATATATTCATATAGATCATTAAATATGCATAAATTGAATAGGTCGTCTTGTGTTCATGGTATAGAAATAAAATTTGGCACAGATGTAGGTGAGAAAATATATAAAAGGATAAGCTCAGCCCCAAAACACATTAAAATATGACAATTAATTAATTAACTATAATAAAAACCCTCATTAAGCATAATAACGCCTCATTAAACATACATGACTTGAATATCTGGAATTCTATACACGGTACAGAGCACGGATATGGGTGTAGAAAATATATTAATGGTCAGGATTAAATTAACCCCAAATCTAATCAAAATGCGCAAATTAATTAATTACATAGGGTACATGCAGGTAATATGGCCCCCTAAGCTTATTTGCCTAATTTGCATAAAATTACGAAATGACACACAGTCTAATCTTTGTTTATATGAATCAATAACTACTGCTCTAACTTTTATAGTGAAGAAAAACAATTATCACCAACCCCCCTGTCTGCAATATTCAAATGTTGACGTCATTACGAAAGTGCCCATATTACCTGCATGTGCAGGTAATATGGGCACATGTATTTAATGTATGTTTTAAAAACTACAATGACTCTACCATGTCTGGAATTTGCTTAAAATGTTGAAAATCATTAACTTTAAGATATAATTTGAATTTATAAGACCCTTCAGTAAATCCTTTGACTATATATTTCATTGTTATGTACTTTGTATATTATTTTTTGGGGTAATATTATTTAAATATTATTTTCATTATACAAGTCAACATAGGCCTACAATAAGTTATTTATATTAATTATATACTGTGAATATACCCCCAAAAATCGTAGCAAAGAGATTGATGCGTCATCCCAATACTAAGTACCAGAATCATTTCCGCCATTTTGGATGTCCCATATTACCTGCACTAATTTTGCTGTGTCAGGCAAGCATTCAATGCCACATTGCACCCCTTCACTAAAACAAATGACCTGTACACGTTAGTATGATCAAAATGAAACTATAAGCTTACTAAATATACAAAACAATTGAGGTTACCCCCTCAAACACTCTTTCGCCATCACATTCTGTGAAATATCAAATTTTACATCAGGGTATGCCGTAAGTTTTACCTACCTTGTTGGTTTTCAGCAATTTCTCAGAGAAATTTCGGCATCAGATGCTCTCACGACGATATATTTTCGTTTACAGTTCATATGAACAACATTATGGTGCTCACACCGGTCACCGGTCACCGGTCGACGGTCACGACATGATTTGCTTCAGGTGGCCCATATTACCTGCATGTACCCTATTGTAAAAAAAAAATCCTGAAGCACAATAACGCCTCATTAAATATGCATAACTTGAATATATGGGGGGTGTTTCACTAAGGAAAGCCAATTGCAGATTTTAAAATCGATTTTAAGGCCTTAAAATCGATTTTAAATCGATTTTAAATATTGATGAAACACCCCCTGGAATTCTATACATATATGGGTGGATAAAACCAGACCAATACATCAAAATAAGCAAATAAATTAATCATAATACTTATTAAGAAACTCTCATTAAATATATACACCTCATTAAATCTGCACAACTGGAATATCTGGAATTTTGAACATGGTAGAGAGATTAAATATGGCACAATAATATGTACAAAATACTAGTATCTCGAAATGAAGACAAGATCTCTTGATTGATTTATGTAAATCTGCTCATTATACATTCAGAGATAAAAATTAATGCATATAGCTTATTAGATATGCATAAACTTATAATCTCGACATCAATGTGCAATGGCAGTCAACCTGGCCCAAGTCAAATCTGTCAGGATTGAAGAAATATCTTTCAATGAGAGAACAAAAAAATAAATAAAAGGTCTTCAACTTAATATAGGTCATTGTTCGACTCATGCGAGGTTGACTGTTGTTGATATGCCATCAGTCATTAAAGTTACAGATTTGCTCTTTGATACCACTTCTTTCGCAAAATGCTTCGATAGTAGCGCTTGTTCGAAAGACATGTAGCGTATGCATGTTGGTTTTGGGAGTCTCCCAGTCCAATCCTGCTACTTTTTCCAATACCAAGCGGATAATGTCGGACACATGTTTAGAACCCACACCTCTTGAAATCAGTTCATAGCACACAACTCTGATATCTGTTCTGTACATGCCATTTTCGAAAGATTGAATATGTTTGTTTCCCTTTATTTCATCTAGATCAGCACGAAGGATGTCATTTTCATTTTCTAAGTCCTTCAAGATAAGAATCTTTGAATATCAGCTTTAATTATCTGGGATATGAAATATAGCAAAATTACTCACCAGGACACAAGCGATTGTTCACAAGACTAGTATTTCAACGGCAGTCCAGCCAGTCATTCTCAGGATATGGTCATGGGTATTCACACTCTGATCCAAGGCAGGGCTTGCCTGGGGTTCAGCCATATAATATTGTGCTCTTTCCAAGACGTTTCAGCTAAAGATGCTCTTGATGAATTAAAATTTAAAGCTGACAGGTAGATTCCTTGAAATGTCTAATATCGGATGATGTTTCCAGTTTTCAAAATCGATTAAAAAATAAGCCGTTCAGAAGCAAAATACAACAATCCACGGATCTTCCAATTGAACCTGATTGTGAATACAATGTTCAAACCAGCTAATCCATTTTGGATATTTATTTCTATCATATAAGTAAAGACAAACTCTATTTGTCAAAGGATGAAAGACCGAGTAAATGCTTTCAAAGGAGTCACACATCATCGCACGCAATCCTACTCAATGATCTGGAACAGCATTCACTCGGTCTTCTTTCATTTTCTTAAAACTTGGAAAAAATGGACTCTGTACCTATCAATCTCATTTGCAGTTTATTCAATTATGCGTTAGATTTATGATTCAAGAAAGGTATCATTGTAAAGGTGAAGAGTTCGTCTTTAATTATATGATAGAAATAATATCCAAAATAGATTAGCTGGGAATATGGCCCCTCCAAAAATGGATTACCTTTTATTTGAAACACAAAGTATATAGAGATCAAGCACACAAAGAACAAGTTACTCAACATTGTGATCATTTATATCTTTATTATAGTTTTTGCTGTTTTTTAATATATTTATATAAATACATGAAAATTATAATTCATTCTGTAATCTTGAACGATATTAGTCCGTTTTGAATCTTATACTGGAATTGGTGAAAATTGCAATTCCAGAGATGCCAACATGTTACGGAATAATTATAACATTAGAAATTAGAACGCGAATAACGCAAATAAACCCCTCACAAAAAGTTTTGCAAATCGACTTTGGGCCATGATAACTTTTCAGGTAGGCTTTAGTTATTCCTGATATTCATACCATTGGAAAGATAATTTATCCCCCTTCTTATTAATATCCTATTTGTAATGATTGTGTCATGCTTCAATGCACAAGATATCAAAATATGGAGGCCCTAATAATTTTTGGGGTATTTTAAAAATTTTATTGAATTTTATACCATTGTCAAGTTCATTTATTCCTCTTTTCAATGATACCCTAATTGTAACAATGATGTTATTCTTGCAAGCACAGAATACCTGGATGTTCGGACAAGTCAGGAGTAAAATGTTGCAAATTGAATGCCTATTGTGACTAATATTGAGTAATAACAATACATTTCGCAACTTTTCACTTTTTACTTTGCATTATATTCATTAATAATGTGCATTCAAAAATGATGTTACAATTACAAATAGGGTATCAATACAAATGAGAATAAATTAACTTTTCAATGCTATAAAAATTGATCGTGATTAAAACCCACATTAAAATGTGTCAAGGTTCAAATTTGTGTTACATAACATTTAAACTGAACATTATCTCTCGCTTTGCCTTGCATTCAGGTGGTATTCAGCGGTTCTGTGGACCCAGGCATGGCATCACCATGACAAATTAGGTATCAATAAAAAGAAGAATAAGTTAACTCGACAATGGTATAAAATTAAATAAAACTGATAAATACCTCAAAAGTTATCAGGGTCTAAATTTGAGTTGCGGAACTTCTATGTGATCAATAAAAGTGCAATTTACAACATTTGACTTTTTACGTTTCTCCATATTCTGATATTCTGTGCATTGAAGCATGACACAATCATTACAAATACGATATCAATAAAAAAGGGGAATAAATTATCTTTCCAATGGTATGAATATCAGGAATAACTAAAGCGTACTTGAAAAGTTATCATGGCCCAAAGTCGATTTGCGAAACTTTTTGTGAGGGGTTTAGTTAGAACACCGAAACAAATTACTTCTCTCTAAAGAAAGCACGGATAATAACATTTTTCTCCGTCATTCAATTTTGGGATGCGTCCAAATCAATAGTTTTCCTTTTCTTGTTGTCAAGACATTTGTTTCAGCTGTATTAACTATTTGCGTTATTCGCGTTCTAATTTCTAATGTTATAATTATTCCGTAACATGTTGGCATCTCTGCAATTCTCGCGACGTTTCACCAACCGCTGTTGGCTTCATTAGGTGAACGAACATCAGGCACGTCTTTCCAAACGAATTCGCACCTAAGTGACTAATTTCCCTCCCACTTGGTGACGGTAGCATTGCTTTAGAAAAGACGTGCCTGGTGTTCATTCGCCTAATGATGTTAACAGCAGTTGGTGAAACGTGAAAGTTTTCAATTTGCAATTTTCACCAATTGCACTATAAGATTTAAAACAGTCCAATATTTTTAAATGAATTTAACCAGGAGATGTTCTCAGACATTGATTTTTTTTAAGAGCACATAAATGATAATACTAACAACAATACAAAGGAAAATTCAATAGCACCAATGGGTCGTATACTTAAAAATAATTAATCTCTGGGATCTTTACTACGGTAAACTTGTATCCAGTGAATGCTAATATTGAAAGTTGGACATTGGGCCATAAGAATAAAAACAAGTTATTACTTTTTCATAATTTCTTACTATTTCTTTCATAATAAGTGTTTACTATCAACTCTATGTAGCAAAAATTGAGTAGATACCACCTTGACAAGACAATATCTACCTTGTGCACTAAGTAGTTGATTGAATAAATCAAGATACCCTTAAAGGAGCTTACGCTTCTACTAATCACTGATGATGCAAGATATTTTCTGCAATTATTCAGTATCCTGACATTTATTTTCTGCTATATCATAGCAGAATTTTGTCAGGTGCTAAAAGATTCATTTTTTATAGCGAAATGATCTTTGGGTAAAAATGAAAGGAGGTCTATTTTTTTATGCACTCTATTCAAAGTTAGAAAGCATCTCAGATGAAATTTAAGGGACACAACAGACTAGTTCAACAGCTGCCAAATGAGAAAGAAAAATGGTATTGGGTGAAATCAAAGGCTAAATTCTTGTGAATGGTTGAGCATAATTCAATGACCACGTGGATGAATATAGGCCATTGATTCTTTACACAAAGGTCTCGATCAAAGGATTGTGTGACATAGTTTGCAGGTACATGCCTTCATATTGGGGAACATGACGATGTCTGAATCTCAAAATGAGCAGTCTTTGGATACAAATGGATCCGGGTAAGATCCTAGTGATTATTTCTTATGCACATGGCTTAATGTGATACTTCCCCACATGAAGGCCCCTGCAGGTAATCCTGTGATCCACTTCTTAAAGCCAGTACGAACTAGCAGATGGGTATAGCACCACCTCAAGTCCTCAACTACTTGATTCTGCCCAGATTCCTAACCCATAATGCAACATCCTGTATAGTGTAGTCTTATAATTCAGGCCCATTCGAATTCGAATGAAATCACACGTTTTCACTTCTCAATGAATTCACACCATGATGATTATGTTGCCAAGTATCAAAACACATACTTCTCCCCTCAGAACATTTTAGTTTCCCAATAAAGATTAAATTGTAGGTTAATTTATACACCGTTTTGTTGGTAGTTATCTTAACATGTATACTTTAAGACTAGCTATTTATAACACACAGTCAATGGGAGTGTTGCTCGGTACGCTCTTGCTTTAATGCATTGTTGAAGCATGCTCAAGCGCCATTCATAAGAACTCTTCCTTTTAAATCACACAATAACACTTATCTTACTCGTTTGACAGCTGCTGAATTTGGCTTTTCATTCAAAATAGCAATGAATCATTAATGTGATTGTGTAATATTTGATTCATTTATTTCTTCTGAGGCACATGGTAACTTTTCCTTATAGAGTGTTTAAAACATACTTTTGTTTATATATGACTTGTATTTCCTATCTGAGGATCATTTTTTACAGAAAAAAAAAAAATCTGCAACAATCTAGCAAAAAATAAATGTCAAGATACTCAAGAATACATAGAAAATCTCCAATCTTCAGTGACTAGTAGAAGCATTATTAGGGCATCTTGATTTAACATAATTGGTGCACAACATAGAGACTTGTTAAGGTAGTATCCACTAAATTTTTGCGAGATTATGTTAGAAAAAACTTAGGTAGCACTCTTGATATTAAACATTTGTTATGATAAGTAAAACCTAGGAAAATTAATATCCTTTTATGCAAATTATCTCTTTTAAGCAATGGGCTGTATGCATAAAACAGAGCAAACTTCTACTCATTTAACTACTAATATCAATTTCAAAAGCAATTCCAAACTGTTAAAATTGGTCCTCTGAGTTTATATTAAACTACCATTTTCCTTCATGTAAACAACAGCTACTATGCCAGACAAGCCTTTGATCAAGTTCTTTCAACGACCTTTCGTAAACCATGATTCATCTTTTCATCCTGATGAGTTTAATTTCATAGATATGCGACTCATGAGATGTTGCGGAGACTCAGGAGACGTCTCCGTCACAAGTCTCCAACCTGTCACATGGCTAGCGAGATACTACCATAAGTTTATACAATGCCGTTTTTCATATTTCATTCATTTATTCATCTGGATGATCATTGAAACATGATCAATTTTCTCATTCAAACTTTCATGTTATCTGTTATGTAATATCTAAATAGTCTTCATGTAATTTGAAGAGGGGCATCAAGGGAGGCATTTCATCAAAGGACTTGTCGGACATTTTATCTGACAAATTTGCTCTCAGCCAATCAGATGCAAGCATTTCAGTAGCTTATAACAGTTTGTCGGATAAAATGTCTGACAAGTCCTTTGATGAAATGCTCCCCAGGTACATACATGTACCTTACTAACAGTTCTTGGAAAGACACACTCTCAAAATGGCAAAAACACTGTTATACAGTCTGTATCAAAGAAAATGGTACAGGTTGGAAACATTCCTTCACAGTATGTAGATTAATCACAACCTGGTAGCATTTGATATTTCCATAAAGCAGGGGAAAACAGACCTTCTTCTGCAAAAAGAAATCTCTCGGCTTTAATTTCGCACCATGCAGATATTCACCTTAGTAATTTTTTCCCCCCACTTGTATATTTTTTTTTAATACAGTCTGCACCATATTAAAGTAGGGCTAACACAGATTGCAAGAAAATCTGCAATCTTGTACGCTACGTAAAAATGAAAGCTACTATCAGTAATTTTACTGAGTAACTACTTTTCATGCTAGTTCATACTGACGATAAAATCCTTTGTTTGCATGATTGAAACTGATGCTTAAAATTGTTAGAGATAATTTAACCTGTTGGAGATGAGCTGATTTGGCTTTAATATACATTTCCCATAGACTTCGGCTCGAATAAATTTGGGCTCAGTCCGCAATGGGATGAAATAGTCAGGAAATGATTAAACCTCTTTGGAAAGAGGTTTAAGTAACAATTTATTCTCGTTTTTAAGTAGAAGCTAGAAGTATTAGGAAATTGCTTTGAAATAAAAAATATAGTTATTACTTAAAACCGGTACCATCTATGTTTTGAGTGAAATAATACGCTAAGTAAATACATAAGGGAAATTCCACGGTAACTGACGTTACACACAACCAGAATTGTCTACATTGTTTGTACTGCAGTTACATAAATAAGAATACGTGAGTCTTCAAATTACTGTACCTAAATAAGAAGGTGTAAAGGAAGAAGTTTTGTCTAAAAATTCCACTTAAACACCATTTCCATTGAAACGCCAAGCAAAAAAACCGCTTCGGTTAACTGACGTTACAGAAACACGGACATGCAAAATCACGGTGTTTGATCAAATCTCAATATCTCATGTCATGACATGTCATAATGATAAGTCTATATGACATCATACCTAGGTCCTTATGAACAGATTTTGCAAAATAAGCGAGAGATTTTCATAATTTTTGTTATATGCTGGGGAAACTTTTGTGAGACATCGTGGTAACTGACGTACCCTTACATCTTCTATAGACTTTACACATGTAAAATCCCAATTTTGAATTGGATCAAAATATTTTGTGTTCCGGGCTTCTGAGGATGATTGTCTGATATGATATCATACCTATGTTCTAGGCAACAGATTGGCAAAATAAAGAAAGTGATGTAATCATTTTCCTCTTATTCAGTTACAACAATACTGTGACCATGACAGTTTTACACATATATTTCCTATAGGGTTTGCTACAGAATTTTTGAAAATCTTATTTCTTACTATTTTAAGAACTAAATTCTTCACATTATATTATAAAATGGAATATTTTAGTATTAAGACATCTAGAAAACTCTAAAATAGTATTTTGATTGATTAATACACGTAGGATGTCCCACACATTTTTTGTGTAGTGCATTGTGAATCTTGTAAGAATTATTAAAAGGTGCCTTTATTATGATTTGTCAATTCTAAATCCTCACACACACAACAGTTCTTACGGAATTTGATTTTTTAAAATCACTTTTTAAACAGTTTCTTCCTCAATTCAAACTTATAACTGCCAACCAGTAATTTCCGTTCAACTCAATTTTGTAACAGTCTGTGACTCCGCAGTCATAAAATGCAGAATTTCAAAGCTAGGTAATGAATCACTATCGAAAATTAGTGTTCGTCTTGCATCAAAAAATCTGTTAAAGAAAGTTGTTCGTGCTGTCTACCACAAATTAATGCTTACATACAAAGCAGATGCACGGACATCTGGAGCTGATCATACTTCTTTCTTTCTTTTTTTTTCTAATTTATTTTAGAGAGAAGTTTTTAAATACAACTAAAAATTATATTCTACATAACATAAAAATTAAAGGCCAATTCCCAATATCTCAGAACTAATATATAGCAATGGAACCTTGATCACACCAATAGATAATCAACTGAAAATCTAAAGCAGATTTGGAGGGGCTTAAATGTACACTGCATGGGTTTCCCAACTCTTAAATCATTAAAAGAAGAAGTTACCATTGGCACTGGCAGTCTGTTTTATTGCAAGATGGTTAGTTTCAGCAGTGGTAATTTGTTCAGATGCATACAGGAGTCCAAATTGTAATTTTTTCTATGAAATGATAATGGCATCATGGTAACTGACGCTACACTAGGTCATGGTAACTGACGTTACACAAATTGGTTGTCAATTTTGACTTGATTGTATGTTGAATATCCGAAGCTTAGCTATTGATAATTATGAGATGCAGTCATACATTAGAAATCTTAATTGGCTTAGTTGATACTGTCTCCGTTGTGGAAAAAATTAACAAGTTCATGTTTTCGGTAACTGACGGTACACTGTAAATGAGGGTTGATTAAATCTAAGCTTTTGACCAAAGTCACAATTGAACCAATTTTCTTTAAATACAGTTTGATAAAGTGTCTCTCTAACAACTTTATCCATGTGAAAGATTATCGGGAACAGAAACGGTTTAGTTGAGAAAATGAAAATGAGTTTCTTGTTAATATACCTTTTCTATACAAAAAAAAAAATATTGAAATACTTCAGCGTATGATTAGAAAGTGAAAATCGGGAAAATTTTTTATTGATTCTCAACACTTCAGCTCATGTATTTTTTGAAAATCAAAATAATTTTAACCAAATATCATTTTGAATTTCCGGCATCCTTGTCCGGATTTCTGTGGAATTGCCCATAGGGGTTTTGATTTGATAGGCAGAGGGTGATAACGAAACAGATGATCGAAGAGGAAGAGTGCATGAAAGCAAAGGGCGATACATGAATAGAATAGGGGAGACCGGGGATGGAAGTTACACGGGTCAGTTGTTACAGTTCTCAGTGTGTGCTAAGCTGGAACAAGATAGGATATGCTAACTGGTATCTTTATACAGCCTACACATAGCTGTGATGAACTGCCGGTCGTGAGGATTCTACGTTGTTTTATTAAAAAGTAAATCAACAAAAACCTTTTTTTACAGTTCAAAGTAAATTTTTGTCAAAAATTGAAATTTGTAATAGCTCGTACAACTGAAGGCACATGATGTATTGTAAATATAGTACATGTATGTCACTAATATACCCTAGCCATGCCCTATAATTCTGCCTAATGGCTGTGCTACAGTTGATTTTGTGTGTGAAATCACCCATGGGGTAGGTTGTTACAACAACCTACCCAATGTCGATGTAACAACTTACCCCAATTACATTACACATGCAAAATTACATTTTGTCTCATTTTTCAGGTGTTAATATTTTTCATGTTTCTATTATTAATGTTGTCTATTCTAGAGCTCTACTTGATCTACTGCTAACGATGCCAAGAAACTGGAAAGTTGAAACAAAAGTATGGTATAAGAGATTTACACATTGTCAACATACCCCGTATGTTTACATATTGTAACAATTTACCCCGTATGGTGAAACAACTTACCCCGTATACGGGGTAGGTTGTTACAAAAAAATGTCTTCATTAATTAAGCTGTAGTTAATTAGTGTTAACACGTTTTCGA
The DNA here is from genome assembly GCA_940671915.1 of Paracentrotus lividus. Taxonomy (NCBI): domain Eukaryota; kingdom Metazoa; phylum Echinodermata; class Echinoidea; order Camarodonta; family Echinidae; genus Paracentrotus; species Paracentrotus lividus. The sequence continues at coordinate 29,624,223 of CALNVZ010003432.1, forward strand.
GTTTTATGTGCCTCAGGTTTTAGCAAACATAATAGGCTAACTACAGACCCAAGATGGAGTGCGTGAGTTCTTTCATTAGAAATATCTTGCCCAAAATGTGAATTTTGTAACTTCCATCCCCGGTCTCCCCTATGAATGAAAGTGAAAGATGATAATACTTTTACAGTGCGTATTCGTCCGTTTGATAGAAGGGAAAAGAGAAATGAGGGGAAAAGATAAGAAAACCCAAATAGAAATAGATCAGCGAGAAATATTTTTTTTTACACAGAGTATGCGTTTTGACATGAAGATGAAGGGAAGACTAAGAAAGATAAAAGCAAGAAGGAGATGTCACTAGACAATTGGACTTTGTCTCACTAATGCCAGTTCTCAAATGAGGAGGAAGAGCAGGAGATAGAGTGTGGAGAGTAAATGAATGATAGATAAATAGAGGGTTAGAGAAAGGGAGAGAGAGAGAGAGAGTGTGTGTGTGTGTGTGGGATGTGCCTGAGGGTGTGTGTGTGTGTGTGAGAGAGAGAGAGAGAGAGAGGGAGAGAGAGAAAGAAAGAAAGAGAGAGGGATGGAGAGAGAGAGAAAGAAAGAAATGGAGAGGGGGAGATGAAGGAGATATATTGTGGGAGAGAAGGAGAAAAAAAGAAGAGAGTAAATAACACATCAGGAGGAAAGCGAGAGGGACAGTGGGGTGCGAAATATGACAAATATTGACTTCGTTGCAACAAGTGCAACAAGTATGGAATTTATTTATTTATTTTTTTTTTTTTAAATGAATAATTATGTATTACCGATGTACGTCATGAAATGGCCAAAATAAACGTTCATAACGGTAACTTGTATTTTTGTCATTCTTTTTGAAGTACAGTTTGTTGATCAAGAACGTAGAAAACTGAGTTAAAATATTGTATTTAAAAATCATAGGCATGTACATGTTTATGATAATAACAATGAACCATTCTTTTATAGCGCATATAAAAGAAAAAGGGAAGCTAAGTCCTTATGCCCTTAAAAAAAAGGAACAGGGCAATAAAAAAGGAAGAAAATAATGTTTTGACATAAAGCATTAAAATGTAAACCCCTCAAAAAAAAAAAAAAATAAATAAATAAAAAAAAAAAAAATCCGCAACTCGACTTTTGGCCATGATAACTTTTCGGGTTCGTTTGAATTATTACTGATGTTTATAACATTTGAAAGTTCATTTAATTACCCTTTTTCATGACATCCTATTTGTAACAATTGTATCTTGCTTGTCATGCTGCATATAATATCTGAATATGAAGAGAAGTAAAAAATCAAAAGTTCTTATTGTTCTTGATCGACTTTGGAACCTCGATAACTTTAGGGTGCATTTTAATCATTCTTGATTATAATACCATTCAACAATTTATTTATTCCTCTTTTTATGGATTTCCTATTTGCAGAACTAACATTATTTTTTAGTGAACAAAGCTCATGGATATAATGCCAAGGGAAAGGGACAGTTGCAAAATGCCTTGTTATTGCTCACATTGAGTAACTTGTAACAGATGAGAATACTCCCAATAGGCATTCACTTTGCAACCTTTGACCTCTGACTTGTCTTAACATTCAGGTGTTTTGTGCACGCAAGCACGACATTATCTTTACAAAATATTATTGAAAAGAGGAAGAAATGAACTTGACAGTGGTGTAAATATCAATAATAATTACAAAATACATAACGTTATCAGGGCCTAAAATTGAGTTGTGGAACTTTATTGAGGGGTTATATCTTAGTTTTGAGTATAACAATTAGTCATGAAATTATTTTGGACCCAAGAATGATTGTATATTTTCTGTTCAATATCGATTACCTTTTCTACACGTTGGCTGTCACGGATGAATGAGTAACAGTGTTTTTGTCGGAATTGTCTTTCTAACATCTCATCCACGTAAAGACTTTACAATGAATATTACAAAGTTTAAACACTTTCAGACAACCATCCTTGAATCATTTGTATATTATATATCCTTTCCTCTCGAAACAAATAAAAAAAAAAATTATTGAGAAAGGAAAAAAAAAAAAAAAAAGCGTAATTTTTGACAGTGTGTATATTAATTTTTCAGTAAATGTATATACCCCAAAATGCAAGGTCTATATAATTTTGTTTTCACTATCCCAAATTTGTGTGCAATTCATTTCTTTAAAGACTATGAGGAAATGAATATCAATTTTGTTTACTTCTCTAGTCACAATTGTAGCTTGTGGTATGCTATATTTGTATTTCCAACCGTTAATTATTTAAAATACATGTGGAATTATTATCTATTTCTAGCCACCCTAGATAACTAACATCTTTGATTGAAAATTGTAACTTCCTTCACACCAGGCCACTTATTACTCCAGGGTTGTATACTTTAAAAATGTTATCTTTTCAGACCACGTTCACCAAAATCAAAAATCTTGATCACTCCTGACATATCACCTTTCCGTACCACACGTTATCAATTTGAATTCAATGTTAATAAATCTTTACAACCCTGAAGTTAGGATACAAATTCTGGAGGTGATATAGCCAAGGAATAGTAACATCTGGACCAGGTACTGTCCTTTGGGCTGGTGGTGTGTCGGGTTTCCATGGTGTGTATTCATAGGTATATCCTAGAACTAACCGAACCCTCTCCATCAGACCTTTCTCCAAGAGCAAACGAAGTAGACTCTCTAGTTTTGGTATACAACCACTACACGGGGATAAGAGTGTGAATAGATGTATCGTGTGCCAGTTATTGTCCGCCTGCGGCCATTTTGAAGTGTTGATCCGGCTGCGTAACCACGTGAGTACCAGAGCTTCAGCGTGTGCATTGCCTTCGAACCCAAAGACGGATTCACTTGGGCACGTAGCCATGAATTCGTCATCGACACAAAGCCCCATGTTGTCCGCTAATCGTCGTCCATGTGGAGGGAGCGGCGATGGACTGTCGTGGTCGTAGCACATCCGATCTAGGGAAACACCCGCGTGAGTCTTCCACGAGCTTAAAGCAAAGCGACGAGCCAGGCTTCTTGATAGGGTGCGTAGATACAACACGTCATACTGAACGGATGCTGACAAAGAAAAATAGATAACATGCTACTTAAGATGATACTACCAAAAAAAGTTTTGAAAAACTTACCATGGACACAATACAATACTTTTCGTCAGACCTTCTCTCGTAAGACCAATTATGAGAACATAAATAGTATCTTTAAGGCGGCCGTCACACTGAGGTCGTTCTATAACGTTCTATAACGTTCTTGCCCGTTCTTTAAAAAAATGCTGAACGGGCTTTGGTCGAGTTGGAACTTATAACTTTGAAAAATAATTTCTTGAATACTATACTAGGCAGTTCATAAATAGTTCTCGTTACGTCAATTCCGTCTTTATCCTATCGCGTCCGCAATACGTAGTTATCCAGTTCAGACCGAGTAAACAGCTCGTTCACTCTATACCGTTCGTAGCACGTCCAAACCGTCACCAAAGTGCCTATGCGCAGCATGATAAAAGTTAGGTACCAGTTCGTAGTACGTCCTTTCTCTTCAGAGTAAGTCCTACCCGTTTAAGGAACGTTGTCACTACGTTTAATGTTAGAACTGGAAGCCAGTACGATTTTTTTAAACATGTTAAAAAAAATCGGAATTGCCTTTCCGTCTCTCCGTTCGGGCCCGTTCGCAAGTCGTAAACAGATTGCTAAACGGTCTGTACTAGATTCTAAAAGTCTGTACTACTTCAGTTCCGTTTGCAAACAGATTTGAGTGTTCAACAAGAACTTCAAGAACGCAGTGAGAACTAGCTCAGTGTGACGGGAATTATGACATGCCGTTCTGTTTAAAAATTGAAACGTATTGCTATCCAAGCCCGTGCTATAAAGTCCTGAGCAGATTGGAATAGGTCTCAAGTACGTCCACTCCGTGTGACATAGATTAAGCGCGTTCTGCAATAATTTCAATAACATGGTAAGAAATTGTCAGTGTGATAGTAGTATAAGCGAATAGATCAGCTGCTTTAATTGCCACACATTAATTGTACAATTACAGAAATCTCACAACTTTTAGAATAAATACGAAAAAATGGCATTGGTCCGAAAAAGAACGCGTACATTTGACCTAATTATTTCTGGATTAAGATGAACAACGTTCGTATACCAGCGGCGTATCCAGGATTCGCACCCCGGGGGGCCCGACGTGAATTGGCGCCCCTGTGTATTTTTCAAAATATGGCCCCCCCCCCCCCGCAGGCAAACATAGGCCTACGGCTTAAATGTATATGAAAGATTTTGAATAATAATTATTTGAAGTTTTTTTTTTTTTTTTTTTTTTTTTTTTAGTACTTGCCAATGGTGAGTTCATGGAAAGAATTTCTAGGTATATGAGGTATTACCGCTATAAAGATGAAAATACGAATATATCTAAATACGAGCCGCGAAGCGCGATCAGATTTTTCCCCTTCTACTTTACGATCAGAAAGCAAAGAATTCTAGCAATTAGGGGTATCAATTATTGTTTAGCTCTTCATCGGATATCATATGGACGGGAGGCTGTAATTTGTCACATCAAAACGATTTGAAAGCAAGCCATATAAAATCATGTGAAATTGTCATCAAGTAATGTGAAATCAAACAAATGTATATTGATGTTTTGTTGTCAGAATCCTCATAATCTGGTTAACAAGAAAGAAAAAATTAGGCGGAGCGTGTGTAATC
>CALNVZ010003432.1:29631391-29646956 GCA_940671915.1 Paracentrotus lividus
TTTGACGTCCATTCGGACTGCCTTTTTGTGTAAATTTCTGGACGCGACATTAATTTATAACCAGAAATTATATGTATTTAGAAAGGAATAAAGAGTGCTTGATATATTTAGTGCGGTAATATTTAAATCACTTTGATGCTTGAGGGGTTGAGGCATGTTTAGCGGTAATGTGTTTTGTTATATTGACGTATTTTTGGATATGGATGCGTAGTCTCAAGCATCGAACCAGTATATATTCAGAGTGTTGAAATTTTATCAACAAGACAACATTGATTTTCTAGATGATAAAACCAGCCTAAAATTACCAAAGTAGATAATTTATGTAATTTTTGTTTGTCCATTTGTAGTACTGAGTTCAAGCTGCATGAACCATTTCTGACGTGGACGCGTGTAGTCTTTCGTCTGATGCGGCGAGATCATTGTGAAGTAAAATGTTTTAAATGTTTTCAACCCTAAAAACTAGGGTGAGTAAATCCGATTATCAGACATTTAATACAATGAAATATTAATTGTGTATTTCATTTTCGAAGAAATTTACGTTATATTGAACATTATCATGTATTAAATTGTGAGTATTTAATATGTATATCAATTTAAATTTCGTTTACATGAGCACTTGTTGTAATGAAAGTTGTTATACAGCATTAATTTTAATCGCATGAGAATATAAAATAACTACTACTTAAATTGAACCATATTTCTGATATTAGTCGATATCTAAATATTTTGTAACTTATCTTTTTGAAACTGCATTTCTTAGCAGAATTGTAAACTTCCTTTTTTTTAAAGGCAATTATTTTTGGTGAATATGTTTTCATTCTCTATGACATTGTAGCCAGTTTGATTATAACCACGATGTTATTTTATTTGTCTTCTGTAAAATGGCAGGGTCACGGTCTTTTTCTCAAATACCAATTAACACAGATGAAAACTCAACCATCCTGTGTCCCGATCGTCATTTATTCGACTACCGGTCAATTCACGGTGGGAACGTAACAACCCACAAAGGAAACCCCCCCCCCCGTAATTTTGACGATGTTTTCAGTAAATGTACATGTATATACCCCATATTGCAAGGTCTATATTATTTTGTTTTCACTATCCCAAATTTTTGTACAATTCATTTCTTTAAAGACTATGAGGAAATGAATATCAATTTTGTTTACTTCTCTAGTAACAATTGTAGCTTGGGGTATGCTATATTTGTATTTGCAACCGTTAATTATCTAAAATACATGTCGTATTATTATCTATTTCTAGCCACCCTAGATAACTAACATCTTTGATTGAAAATTGTAACTTCCTTCACACCAGGCCACTTATTACTCCAGGGTTGTATACTTTAAAAATGTTATCTTTTCAGACCACGTTCACCAAAATCCAAAATCTCGATCACTCCTGACATATCACCTTTCCTTACCACACGTTATAAATTTGAATTCAATGTTAATAAATCTTTACAACCCTGAAGTTAGGATACAAATTCTTGAGCTGATATAGCCGAGGAATAGTAACATCTGGACCAGGTACTGTCCTTTGGGCTAGTGGTGTGTCGGGTTTCCATGGTGTGTATTCAGAGGTATATCCTAGAACTAACCGAACCCTCCCCATCAGACCTTTCTCTAAGAGCAAACGAAGTAGACCCTCTAGTTTTAGTATACATCCACTACACGGGGATAAGAGTGTGAATAGATGTATTGTGTGCCAGTTATTGTCCGCTGGCGGCCATTTTGAAGTGTTAATCCGGCTGCGTAACCACGTCAGTACCTGAGCTTCAGCGTGTGCATTGCCTTGGAACCCAAAGACGGATTCACTTGGGCACGTAGCCATGAATTCGTCATCGACACAAAGCCCCATGTTGTCCGCTAATCGTCGTCCATGTGGAGGGAGCGGCGATGGACTGTCGTGGTCGTAGCACATCCGATCTAGGGAAACACCCGCGTGAGTCTTCCACGAGCTTAAAGCAAAGCGACGAGCCAGGCTTCTTGATAGGGTACGTAGATACAACACGTCATACTGAACGGATGCTGACAAAGAGAAATAGATAACATGCTACTTAAAATGATACTACCAAAAAAATAAAAAAAAGTTTTGAAAAACTTACCATGGCCACAATACAATACTTTTCATCAGACCTTCTTTCGTAAGACTAATTATGAAAACATAAATAGTATCTTTAATTAAGCCGAACTTCGATGGATCTAGACCTTTCATTTATTGAGGAATTTTTCATTGACGTACGCGTTTGTCTATTTGTTCCCACCTCTTCATCTAATTAAAATTTGTCACCAGGTCTGTGTTAACTTTGTCGCGAAATATTCGTCTTAACCTCGTCAACATTCGTGCCCACACCGTTAACATATACCATTGACCGTTTCGTCAACGGATATTCGTGTCCACACCGTTAACATGTATCATTGACCGTTTCGTCAACGGATATTCGTGTCCACACAGTTAATATGTATCATTGACCGTTTCGTCAACGGATATTCGTGTCCACACCGTTAACATATATCATTGACCATTTTGTCAACGGATATTTGTGTCAATTTCCTCAACAAACATTCACATCCTCCTCGTCAACTTAAATAGGCCTATATTTTGTGTCGACATCGTCAAGAGGTATTCATGTCCATATCGTCAACATAATGTATATCGTGTCAACTTTTTTTTTTTTTTAATTTTTTTTTATTTTTTATTTAAGTGTTTTATTCAATCAAAACAAATCAATGTACAGGTCATCAAAAACATCGTATCAACAATTACAATAAAAAGTTTCAACAACAATAATAATAAAAATAATAATACTGATAGAAACAATAAAGAAAAAAAAGGAGGAACTTAAATAACAAGAAGACTATTTATAGAAATGTGTACATTGAACATAATAGAGACAGTACCAAGCACAAAGAAGGAGGAAGCCCTTTTGTAAACCGGACCTATATGTCTAAATATAACCCCTGTAAAACAAAGAAAAACAAGAATCGAGCTTTAGTCCTGTTATTTATCACCGAAGACCGAATACACCCCACAGTTAAAATTCCACTTTCGTATCTGTAGGCCTAGTTACATACTGATCAAGTTTTGTTTGATATACAGTCAACCCCGCCTGAGACGAATCAACATGAAGTCGTACATGTGGAAACATAATGATTTGGAAACCACCAAAAGAACAAAACACCAATAGAAAAAGAGGGAACAAAACTGAACTTCATGGGTCAAAATAAAACAGAGAAGACCTGAAAATCAAAATTCCTTGAACCCAACTGTATAAGTTAGTCTAGACGAGGCAACCTGCATACCAACTCATTGCGCCGTATTCTGTTACGGTTTAGAGTTGTAGGCAATGACAAAGAAATCGAACAATAGCACCGAACGAGAAAAAACCCCAGGACGAAAAAACCTCCCAAACGTGGTACAACTTCCGTACAGCTGGAAGTTCTAGTGCACGAAATGCACTAGAAAAACCGGAATTCCATTGAAAAAATGACGCAACAATGATTGTTTGTACCGCTTTATCCTTTGGCGCGAGTGCTGTCTTGCGCTGTCAGCATTTTTCAAATATACTTCCATTCATTAACAATTCATGCCTGGGATGGAACAATTACCTGAGAAAGGGAGTTTTACTTTAATAATCTCCTAAATAGCCCACGAATTTTTCTTTCACAAATGTAAGTCCCCATATTTGGCAAAGCAATGAACTTGAATTGATTCCGATATCACACTACATGCAGCGCAAAAGTCTCACTTAGGTCAATGCGCATCAATCTTCTTATTACTATTTCTTTTTCTCTTCTTTTTTTTTCTTCTTATTTGGGAGGGCAAAAGTTGCAATGAAGGAAGGGGTAAATATAAATTTCCACTTTTAAATATCAACTCTTTACAAGCCATACACATAACAATAAAACGTCAATGTTCATTAAAATTCACTCGCCCTCGAAATCCCTACATCTATCAAATAATTATAAATAATTGGACCTTTGAAGAATGGGGATTGTTCCATTCTTTGTGTGTATTTTTTGTACATGTTGTTATGTATGTAAATCGCTATATTTGAAAATGGAGCGGAAATTCTTTTATATGTGATGAAAATGTAATCCATGCTTAAGAGGTAATATTACAAAGCACGGATTATCTTCTTTGAGAAGCTTAGCGTTCCAGGTTATAGCTGACATAGCACAATGACACGGAACAAAGGTTCAGATTCAGCGGCGGAAACCAATTGCCTGAATGAACAACTCGTTTAGTATTTTGAATCCAATTTGCATAACATTTGTGCTATGACTGAAAACACGTTTCTTGTCTCACAATGCAACACACTAAAAATGCAAAAAAAGGAAATTCGAGTGTGCGTATTTTATGTCAATGCCATTAATAATTCATAAGTCTTGAAAGACATTAGTTTACATTCTCAGTTGAAAATGATAATGGTGTTTTTCTCATCTATAGAAATTATGGACGTATAGGTTTGGTATCTGACGTCGCGGGAGATGTCCTCTGAGACTCGAAACTCGGGGACGTTCCGATAATTGTTTTATGTATACAAGAGACGTCTCCACGACAGAAAAAAAACCACCACACATTCGTAAGCATGTTCTTTATTTTCCCACCATAAGGTGGTATCTTCACTTTGTCCCCGCGACTCGGATACTCCAGGACGTTCCGAATTATAGCCTATATATTTTTTTCTGTCGCGAGCATTCGGGCCGATCCCCGGGAGACGGGGGGGGGGGTGGGGGGGGGGTGGGACGTGGACGCGCCCCTCCCTCGATTTTTTTATGGGGGGATCGTCCCCCCTTCGATTTTAAAAATGAACAATTTTTATGTTGTGATTAGCTTGTGAAGCTAATAAAGAGGTAAATGTATGTCAAATAAAGATGCTAATGTTTATTAAAGGCAAATTCCGGCTCGCAATCACATTAGATTTCTGCCATATGTGCGAAGTAATGCGAATTTTGAGTGTATTATTTTTTCACTTTTGGGTGTTTTCTTCCCTCTTCCTCCCGCCTTCCCCGTCGTGACATGAAATCGCCGGCGCTTGTTCGTGGGAATCTCGGAGACGTCTCCTGAGACGTCTGCGCGACAAAAAACATCCAAAATCATTTCAAACCATTCTCAAATTAGTCTCAACTAGTTCCAAATCCGTTTTTCCAGTGTAAGGACAAAGTGACTTGCCACCATTATTTATTGTTGTAGCGTCAGTTGTCCTCTTACAATATTCAGTGTCAAACTAACACTTCATCGTGTCGGAAAAAGTCATTTTTGATGATAACATGCAATTAATCTAATCGTTGTGGACAGTTCTATAATGCACCTAATCTAAACAAGTTAATTACAACTTTATTCAAGTTAACGAGAAAATAGATAAATTAGCTTCCTCCGACATAAACTCGCAAAGCCATATCAAATTCTAAACCACCTCTACCTTAGTTTAGAATTCTTTAGAATGTGTGTACATAATGATCCCGAATGACGTCATCTGAATCTACTTCGTACGATAGGACGCACGCTTCACTGACGCTTATAGAGAAGCGCCAAATCAGCGTTGCATTCTCGTCTATTACCTTACTATTTTCGTGCGACAGCACAACTTCTAAACCCGGAACAGAAACGGGCCATTGAGTTTCCTCTCACAATACCGCCCACGCAACCGTGAAGTGTACCTGACCTAAGTGACCCTCAACAGAGACATATTATGAATACCGATTTCGTTGAAACAAGAGTCATAACAACGTGCCGACTTTATTACAATAGGGGTTCGTCTCCCGATGACTACGTTACTGCATATATCATGTTTTATCATGTGCTGAACATAAATGCACTTTATCAACATAAAACACTTGGCCCGTATTCTGTTTACGGGGTTTAGAGTTGTACGGCAATGATCAATAGAATCGAACAAATAGCCAACCGTACGAGAAAAAACTCCCAGGACGAAAAACAACTCCAAACTTGTACACTTCCGTAACAGCTGGAAGTTTTATGCACTGAATGGCACTAGATAACCGGAAATCCAGATTGAAATAATGACGCAAAATGAATTTGTGTTGTAGCCGCTTTAATCCTTTGACTGCCGAGTGTTGTGCATGTGTCGCTTGTCATCATTTCAAAATCACGTCCCATTCATTACAAAGCTACAGTGGCCCCCTGATAAACACATACCGGAGGATGACGAGCCCTATGTCTTTCTCGAATTATTCCACCACGTACTACCACGAAATCCTTTTTCTTTCACAATGTGAAGTGCCAATTATTTGGCCAAAAGCAATGAAACGTTTGAATTTGAATCCGATTCAAGCGTACATGCATGCCCAAAGTCCCACGTAGGTGCATGCGCAATCAATCTTTTTCTTATTACTATTTTTTCTTTTTTTTTTTTTTCTTATTTGGGGAGGGCAAAAGTTGTAATAATGGGAAGGGGTAAAAATATATTTCCACTATTTCAAATTTCAACTCTTACAGACGCCATACACATAAACAATAAAACGTCATGTTCATACAATATCACTCGGCCCTTCGAAATCCTACATCTATCAATAATTAATAAATAATATGGACTTTGAAAATGGTGGAATTTGTTTCCATTCTTTTTGTGTGCGTAGTTTTGTACACATGTGTATGTAGTATGCTCGCTATAATTTGAAAAGGAGCGGGAAATTCTTTTATTTGTGTTGAAAAAGGTTAATCCATGCTAACGACGTATGATTATCAAAGCGCGGGAATTATCTTTCTGAGAAAAGCTTAGCGGTTCCAGGTTATGGCTGACATCAGCACATAATGACGAACGAACAAGGTTTTCAGATTCAGGGCGGACCAAATTGCCTGAAATGAACTACTCAGTTTAGTGTATTTTGAACCATTGCATAACTATTGTTGCTATGGCTGACCAAACACGTTCTGCTCACATAGCACACACTTAATATATTGCAAAAAAGAAACATGCTATACAAGCATAATAATCAGTAGGCTTGAAAAGAACATAACTCTATAAAATGAATAATGTTCTTACTCGTAAATAGGACAATGGGTATCGACGCCGGGCGGAGACTGAGACTCAACACCGGGAACGCACATAATGTTGTACACAGACACTTCCACGACGAAAAAACCACAAATCGTACATTTCTATTTTCCCACCCATAAGGTGGTCTCACTTTGTTCCCCGCGACTCGATCTCAGGAGTTCCGATATGTTATAATTTTTCTGTCGCGGCATTCCCCGGGAGAGGGGGGGTGGCGTCTCCCCTCGATTTTATGGGGGTCGTCCCCGCATTTCGTTAAAGATAAATATGAGTGATTTATGAAGCAATAAAAGGTTAAAATGTATCATAAGATCAAATTTTGCAAATTCCGGCTCCGCTTTCGGCGCTCGCAATCATTCATGTTTCTGCATAATTGCAAGTATTGCGAAATTGAGTTGATACACTTGGGTTCCGCCCCCCCGCCTTCCCCGTCGGACATGAAATCCCGCGCTTTGGTAGTGGGAATCTCGGAGACGTCCCTGAGACTCTGCGCGACAAAAAAACCATCCAAACATTTCAACCATTCCAAATATCCTAACAGTTCCAAATCTTTCTTTCCCATGGTAATCAAGTCGACTTGCCACATTATTATGTGTTTAGCGTCATTTCCCTAAACAGGTCAAACTAAACTTACATCGGTTCGAAAATCTATGATGATAGAATATAATCCTCGTTGTGGCAGAATGCAACTATCTACAAGTTTACACCTTAACTTCAAGTTAACGGAAATATGAATAGCTCCTCCGACTAAGAATCACTCGTAAAGCCATAACCCCCCATTTGAAATCTTAAAATGTTTACATAAATGATCCGATGGACGTATCTGATCTACTCGTCGATGGAGAGCAACCTTCACTGACGTCTTCATAGAGAAGCGTGCAAATTGCAGCGTTGCTTTCGTCTCATTACCCTTACTATTTTCTCGTGCGACACACCAAACTCTAACCCCGGAACAGAATACGGCCTATGTTCGACTTCATTCAAAGAATTAAAAACGAAATCTAAAGTAATAGATACCTGGATACATGTAATGCTACAGATGTCAACATAAATTAGGCAAAGAGGTCTTACAAATAACATTCACTGAAATTGAGGGGATCGAGAGGTACAATTATGTTTATATACCGCGACCAAATGTAGAAGATAGGGGAACAGTTTAAACAGCAAAACGGCTTTTTAAAATGATGTGTAGTTGTTTCTTTTAGTTAATAATAAATTCAATTCTCTTTTGTTATAACGAAGGATTAAAAACAGCAAGTTTGGAACATTGTTATTAAACGTTACTAACGTAATGTGGTATTTTCAGTAATAAAAGAGATAGGAAAACAACCTATCTTCACAAAATCCAAAAGAATTTTTCCTCAAAGTTTCGACACATATTTGAACTGCAAAGTGCACTTTATGGCGATATGTATTCTAGTAAAATCAAGCAAATGAGATACCTTTTCACATAAACAAAAAATGAACATTGTTCCTCTTTATCACAGCAGATTAGTGTAAATCTCTTCTTTAACTTAGTGAAGAAATCATTTTGAGCATGCTTTATGAAAATTTAAAATTAAAGGATCTTAGTTTAGTTTCAATTGTACAGAAAAATTAGTATTGTGTATTTTGTCCAGTTAACATGACAGTAAAAGGTAGATTATCGCCCCATAGCATAATCTTTTCCAGGACATGGGAACCAGATAAAGTGTATGCTCCCTAGGATTTAGAATTACCAGTTATGAACCAAGGTTTCCATTGAACACCAACATATCGACTCATGTTCTCTAACCACGCTTCAAGGATATTTTGGAGTTAAAGTATCCATCTCCAGCAAAAACCAAAATTCATACTAACTCAAAAGTATCCAAAAAAAATAAAAACGGCAACCCAAGAACATGTCACTTCTCAACAATACATAGTTAACACTGAACATATGTCAATCGGTCAACGGGGTCTTCGTTGCCACTTCAAACAAATAATCGCATCTCGTCAACAGATTTTCGTTAAAATTTGTGTCCACTTTTTCAAAAGATACTGGTGTCCACATCGTCAAGTATTCGCGTCTATTTACTGTACAGTTGATGCCAGAAGTTTACATACACCCAGGAAATTCAATGAAAATTGTACACTTGCAAAACATCATCAAATCTACTTTATCTTAAAACTATCTGTGCTACATTGACAAATTTGGTATCAAACAAATGAGTGTACTATGCTCTTTCATCTCATGGGCATGTAATCAGGAGCTGATGAATATTTAGAAGTCATTCCCCCCCCCCCCCAAATCTTCACTTTTTAGACAAACTTTTGAAAACATCTTGACCCAAACATCTTATATTTGTGCTAATTATTCCTCAACAGAAAAATTTCAGATTACTTTTTCTGTTTTGTGGTAATATATCATGATAAGAAATGTTATATAAATCATAGATTTGACATCTACATAAGTATTATGAATCGATGTGTGCTCACTCATGGATTCCTTGATAGATCAACATCATTTTCACACAGAATGCAGTTGATTGGTGTAAGAACACTGTTGCTTAGTAATTTTGCTCAAAGCCGTTTAAAAAAAAAAGAAATTATATGCTATTTTGATCAAAATGAAGTTGCTTTTTTGTTGTTTCGATCACTTCCAAGTTTGCGCAAATCGCTTTTTACATTCTCGTAAACAATGCGCTGTGTTCACCAAGCGTAAACACATACCACACAAAAATGGTACCAAAGATAGATAGATAGATAGATAATTGGTTTATTGGTTCAAAACAAACATCATTGCGGCAAAGCCGAATTGCGATGCATTTACAAATAAAAAATACATAAAATCATCATACAATAATAATAGGGCAAGTCCACGCTATTTTGCAATGTAACAAACGGGACATTCAGAGACAAAAATAGGCTTTTTTGATAAATCCTAAATTGAAAACCCAATCCTTAGGTATATTGTTGAAGGTACTAAGAACCTTCAACAAAATCATAAACAATAATTGAAATAACTCAATTCATATTTAATTTATGATAATTTATTCGTTCGTAACACATGGGACCAGAAAAAAATGGTGTTTTTAAATTTTGAATTTCTTCACATGATACTAGGAATTTAAAAAGCAGATAAAAACTTGCATAGTCACATCCTCTTAACCATGTAATAAACTTTGTAAATATATATTTTAATGTCAATACAGCATCACGTTTTCTGGCAAGGTCAAGTTTGATACAATATGACATGTAACACATGGGACACGTAACACATGGGACAATTATTCCATGAAATATTTTCCATTAAATATTTGGTGTAGCCAAGGCGTAGCAACATGTTGTGTAAAAAAAAAAAATCGCGCTGATAAAACAAACGAACCATAATACAACACATTACTTTAAAAAATAAATATTTTTTTCATTAATTGAGGTGGGAGGGCGAGTAATATAACTATATTATTTAACATCAGCTCAGTAACTTTTGTGAGACTACTACTGGGACATGCATACTTTAAGAATAAAAATATGGAAAGTTATGTGCTAGGTTTTTGATATTTTCACCACAGGAAGCCGAGATGATATTGAAAAAGAAAATATGTACTTTTTGGTTGTATTCCTATAACAAACCTTTAGAAATAATGGTTGAAAATAGCATTTTTAATGCATTTTATCATTTTTTCATGAATATTAATGAGCCTTGTGACGTCATATGACCTTGAAATGACCTTTTGACCTCATTTGCATTAAGTTTATTTCATACACTTTGTGTTAAGTGTGTCAGTAAGGTTTTAAAAGTACATATTATGTACTTTTAAAACCTTACTGACACACTTAACACAAAAATGGTCGAAAAGTTGAAAAATAACCACCTCGGGAACAAATAGCTTGGACTTGCCCAATAATACATAAAGATAAATCTTAACATCTATAATGTATGCATTGAAATAAATGATAGTTATATTCACCATATTCAGTTATTAAGTATGTTCAATTAGATTAAAGTGTATAAAAAATAGATTCAATTATAATGTATTGTACAGTTGATATAATTATTATGTATGTATAAAATATCAGTTGAAGATTTAATTAGATGCGGGAGAAGTTACTCTTTTAAAATATGTATAATCATTTGGGGTTCATACATAAGGTGTTTTTTTAATGACAATTTTCTTGGTGTTTAGTTGTTTTTTTTTTCTTGCTCACTCGATATATTGGACAAAAATGTATTGATATATGTTTTATGAAAAAATATATAAACTAAAACGTTTGTCACCGGTTTTATTTTATGATATCGATAGAATGTTATTTTTATATAATCCACTGACCACAATGAAGATAGCTGAAGCGTGATAAATTGTGGAAACGTAAGCGCATTTATCATTATTATATCATTATTATTTATTACTATTATTTTTTTTCTTCAATTTGATATGATAATTTGCGTCAAGATCAAGAAAAAATTAGAACAGCGACAATGAACTTCGATTAAACACTACACAGACCAATTTAAAAATGAAATGTAATCCATTTACTTTGAGAGAATATCATATTTGTCATACATACCCATTTTGATGGACAGGGGTTGGCGATTGCGGTCCAGATAGAATTTTCATTAGAAGGCTCAGAAAAACAGATCTTCTACTATCATTATAATAGTTGAGAATATTGTTAATCATATAATAGTCAGATGATAAGCATTGGTTCTTATCCTTTGCTGTACCTACAGTAACAACGCCTCAAGTATTTAATCCATATTTGTGCTTGTTTGAAATGAAATGCATATTAGTCATGTTAGTGACGTTAACACAGTTGACAATGTTAATGTAATCGTTTTTTTCATTGGGATTCCCCACTTTCAATAAACCACGAATGACTAGCTTGATGTCATATTACTCAGCGATGTCGGTAACATCGATTGTGAAATACATTTCTTGTCGACATGGTGACGGTGTTCAGGATGTGCAACTCGTGTGTTTATCAAAGTAGCCTACATAATTATTTCATGAAAGGGGGAGTCATCTATCCTAATATTAGCATTGAAAGGAATATTAGACCAGTCATTATTTCAATATTTACCTGCTGTCCGGCCTGCTATTTATCAAAATAATTATAATGTCTTATACAATCTATAATAATAATAATGATGTTGATCACATTTATATCGCGCTTTACACAAAAAGCTTCACAGCGCCAACACCGTGATAGCTTCAAAGCGCTCAAATAGTTTATTATGTTTCAATGATTAAGTAAGCTGTCTTTTGTGAAAGTAAAGATAAGTGAATATGATAATTTCAGAAGGTGAGAGAGGCACATGCAACATCTTTGCGGACAACTTTGTTGTTAATATATTTTTTTCCAGATGCAAATGCAGTGAACATGGAGTTGCATAATGATCTGTTATGACATAAATTATCTTACAAAAAACATTTACAAGACAGAAGTTGTGATGTTCAATATTGAATCATCTGATAAACTTCATTTAGTAATTAATAGAAAGACAAGTAAGCAAGTCTATATTAGATATCATGGACTGGAGATTGACAAGAATCTGTCATGGAATTCACACATTACACTGCAATAGGATTCGGAATATATATATTTTTTCCTCTCCGTAAACTACTGCGAATTTTGAATAGTTCTTTATTTTAATATACTAGGCCATGGTCTAGGGTCGAAACCCTGCACCCCCCCTGCAACTCATGTCCATGGGTATCCTCATGTAGCTATGGGTCTGGTGAATCGGAAAAGATGCAGTTAAACAAAAAAAAAACTCATTCCCGTAGGGACCCCCCATGGAGTTTTTTGCCACGGCCCACTTTCCTCACTGAAATGGTTTATATTAAGGGTATTGTAAAAGAAAACCATGAATAACTTTCCAAGATATCATTTTTATGGAGCAAGTGACCCCTCAAAATGTTGGTCTTTGAATAGTGGCTACAAGGGGATATAAACATTTTGCAAATTAATGTTACGTAAATGTTACGAGAGTCAAAAGGTCACAGAATTTGACCTCTGGCAGAACGCTTTTCCGTGTTAAAATATGATTAACAATAGTTTCAAATTACTGTCAACTAAATTTGATGAGTATTTAGCCAAAGTTAATGTAACAGAAGCTCAAGAGAATTTATTCTTCTTTTATTTGACATATTACACATCTCATAATTGTCACGCGATGATCGCGCAGCGTTCATTTTTACGAAAACGTTACATTGACCATTTTTACCAAAAAAGTAGCCATTTCCTGTATTATGTCTGCTCTACTGTACGACGTGTGCTACTGGCATGTGTAATAGCTACAAACAGATCAACTTATTTTGATTTAGAAATTTGTAAGAACATATAAAAAATGGTTGCAATGATTCGTCAGGTCACTCTGATGGCACACATGACCGCGCAATATGTAACAAACATATATCTTAGCAACGGTTGCCTAGGTAACTTATTCTCCCTAGCAACAGGCTATTAAGATCTTGTTATTTCAGAAAAGATTTCAATTAAAAGTTTCTGAGCATCAAAACAGTGTATTCCATTGTGCAGTTCACTCCACTGCACCATAGTTTAGCTGGTAACGGTTGCTAAGCAACATATTTTTGATATCAATTGGGCAATAGCAACCCATTATCTTCTGACTACACAACAAAGAATTGAATCAAAGTTACATGATAAATTGTGTAAATTGACGCTCCATGAACTTTTGAAAATTATATCCATGTATAACCATGGGTCTCTGTGATAAACACAAACACAAGCTCACACACACCCTCAAACCTTGCACACAACCCTCAAAAACAACACCCAGACACACACACACACACCACACACACACACACCACACACTCATATTTTATTAAGTACTCCCTAATCCCCTCCCCCGTGTCCCAGGACACGGGAAAAGCAACCAACAAAATGAGAATATTTTTGTAACCTAATTGAGCCAAAACATACGGTGTTGTAATTAGCAATATAAATTTGTTTTGCTCGTGATTTATTGGTATTTGAATTAAGGTTAGCTCCGACCACCAGTGAGATCTTAAATTTATTATTATTATTAGTATCATCATCATCATTCATCATTCAACTTCATTATTTCCTACCTCCTTCCCTTTCCCACTCCTTCTCGAAAAG
Organism: Paracentrotus lividus; assembly: GCA_940671915.1. Classification (NCBI taxonomy): domain Eukaryota; kingdom Metazoa; phylum Echinodermata; class Echinoidea; order Camarodonta; family Echinidae; genus Paracentrotus; species Paracentrotus lividus. Next base: position 29,645,505 of record CALNVZ010003432.1, read on the forward strand.
GAAAAACAAAAGCATAACAAATTATATTATGTATTTAGACAACAAAGTGACAATGCATTTTTAAATCGTGTTAACCACAGATCTTGCAGATGGGTGCAAAAGATTTGGAAAAAATCATACATTCAGTTCTTAATTGGTCTGTGAATTTGCTCAGGTATAGTGTGTGAGTTCGTATCATTCGATTCCAATCATTTGTGGTGAATTGTCGTTATCATTGAGCATGATTGCAGTCCTCGCTGTCTATCATTAAACTTTAAAAAGGTCATTGCACATTTCACAGCCCACTTTTCTGAGCCATCCTTAATCAATGAATCGGCATTCACTGAGATTCACTACAGGTCGGATTCTGAATGCATCTGTATTGACAATTTCTCTCAGGCATACACTGCCATTCGTCAACTTGGCGTTCATTGATCTCGTTTCTAGTGCCCAACCATTCCATATATTGTCTAGAGATTCTGGTGTAGGTATGTTGTTGATCTAGTAATTTGTGCAACTTCCAGATTCTTGCCTGAAGCTACATCGACACACATGGCTACTTCAAGACGCTTTCTACATGAGGCGTTTGGCAAATCAAAGTGTCTTTTCTTTCTTTTGTAGTATGTCCCACTCACTTTACCTGCAAAGTTATCAATGGAAGATTATTCCAGCTTCACGCATATTCTTCTTCCAATACAATCCGTCAATTACCATCTGTCGCTTTCATTAGTCCAACTGCCCAAGCTCACCTTCCATCCCCGAGAAAGTATACTTTGAATTACCCTGGCATGATCGTTAATTCCTCGGACAATTCAAATTTCCCTTTAGATGCACTTGTTGCTATCACAGCCTGAAATGCATTTAAGGATTGTTGAGTAACTTTCAAAAACAAGAGCAATCAGATCGAGAATAAAAAAATCATATTTTCCAACAGGAAGAAAACAAAGCTATCTGAAGTTTCAGATCAAATGGAAGTCATTTACTACCTTAAAACAGTGTTGTAACAAACAATGCCAAGCCATACAGGGCGTGAACCGGAAGTAACCTCCGCGCGTAGCCTCAGCAGGCTGCTAGGAACTAGGGGGACTAGTACAACAGGAAGTATGGGGTTAGCGTACGTTGTGCTATGTGGAGAAGCACCAGGGTTGGTTTAAACCATCCGGGGTTGGTTTATAAAATTTGAGTATGAAATCATTGATATCTTGAAGGTAAAGCAAGCAATTAACTTGCAATTTTGAAGAGAAACCAGACTGACCTACATGTAAATGTTTATAATTATATTGGTAAAAAAAGCTAAATCGAATAAAATGTGATTTGAATATCATTCAATGTTACTGCATCCCTTTAAGACTAATAGGGCAGACCATTAACCAGATGTAAGATACATGGCTAGGGTGGTAACATCAATACAACACCTTATGTTGCCTTTACTGGTCTGGTAGATCATGTTGTTGATCCCTTCTAAGACTATTC
>CALNVZ010003432.1:29649528-29687621 GCA_940671915.1 Paracentrotus lividus
ATCTGCAACTTAAATTTGATGGAGGGCAGTTTAAGGCCAAAGTTAATGTAAGGCAGAGCTCGAAGAGAATTTATTCTTCTTTTTATTTGATCATATAACACAAATCTCATAATTGTCAGGCGCGATTGACCGGCGCAGCGTTCATTTTTTTACGAAGAAACGTTACATGACAACGTTTTAGACCAAAAAGTAGCCATTTCCTGTAATTATGTCTGCCTACTGTAGTGACCGTGTGGCTGGATGGCATGTGTAGATAGGCTAGCCAACAGATGATTCTAACTTATTGTGTATTGTAGCAATTTGTAAGAACATATAACAATGTGCAATGATTCGTCCAGGTCACTGATGGGGGGGGGGTGGGTAGGTTGTTATGGGGCTTGTAGGGGCGTGTGTGAGGGAGGGAGGGTGGGCTCTGGCGTCGGGGCGGCGGTGGCGGTGTGTGACTTTTGAGTGTATCCTGGGAGGGTTTGGGTTGGGTGGTGGGAGCGGGGGCGGGGGGGTGGTGGTTCGCCCGGCGGGGGGCTTGCGCTGCAGTTACGTTTTTTATGTCTGGCATAATCTAGACGCTACTAATCCAGGCTTTGTAAAATGATAACTGCCAAATGCCAGCCAGTGTGTGGCCGTACACTACAAGCGACAAAAAAATTTTTAATAAAAGCCAAGGAATATGTGTAACGGGTGAATCTGTAGGCATCAGCAAAATGGCATACAATGATTTTTTTTTTTTTTTTAGCGGGAAGTGTCGAAGAGAGTCGTGAGAAAGAGATTTATAACGTTGCTTCACACTGAGCCTGTGAATATATAAGAACATGAAAGAGAAAACATATTGGGCAAAATGGGTTTCCTAGAGAGATCGCAGCTGCACCTACGGAGAAAATGGGGTTAGTTTTGCAATGACACCGCAATAACTTTCAATATTGTAAACAAACACTGAATGTAGTTCAAATAACACATTGTATCTAATAATAACACTGCAGAAGCTTTAGCCCAAGGAATGAAATTATTTTATTTCCGCTATTATCATAGAAGAGCATACAATTTTCATCAATGGTGTAAATTTTAAGGACAAGGTTTAGGAAATTAGGATTAGACTGGCTAAATTTGTTTATGTTTTTAATGTAAATACATTTTTTTTTTTAAAGAGTAAATATGCAAATCTTTAATAACAGATTCCCTTGGCGAAATGGCAGGAAACCAGCGTGCTCAATTCAGGAGTTGTACAACTTCAAATAGAATAAAATATATAATGAATATCACTGTTCATGAGACACATCTGGAAAATAATTTTCATGATATGTTCTTTATGCTACGATGATCACCATTTTTTTTCTTCACAAGTGGAAGTAATTTTTTTCCAAACTGATTTTTTTTTATACAAAGAAAAAAAAAAAAAAACTCATTTGCGAAGCACTGCAAAATCTCTCACATACCAAACATCACTTCTCAAATATGTATAGTGCTTCTCAAAAAAAAAAAATGATAATAAAGTTTAAAAATTTTTTTAAAAATAAATTATACATTTTCGAAAATGCATGATGCCTAATAATGGAAATATATGGATTTTTGGAGGAAAATGTTGTAAATACACGCAATGGAAAGTGTCATTAGACATAGACTTTTCTACTACATAAAAAAAAAATTTCTATTGTGCAAACCAGGTCACAATAGAATAGTAAATTAGTGGTTTTCAGCTTTAGCTGAGTGGCTCACTTAAAAAGAAGTTATCTCAGGCTTTTTGGTGTCATACGGAAGTTGAGTATTGTGAGCTTGTATGAATCATTCGTCCTCAAAATTCAAATATTTTTTTCAATTTGGCAGGCAATTTCAAAAGATGGTAAAAAGTGTTTTTTGTTTTGTTTTAACACACTGTTATAGTAAGTCTCAATCGGCAAAGGAATAGCAGGTTCAGCAAATAAACTAAATAACCCGTAAGAAAATATATCTGCTAGACCTAATGGTTCTTGTGCTAGCTCGTCATGCAGGCAGTAAATCATTAAAATAGAGATATTAAATTCTAAAAGTACAAATACTTCTATAGGATCTTTTAGAACTGAATATGTACTATGGGAGGTAACTAAAAGAAACTCATTCAAACGATTCATTGAAATTTCAAGACATATCAAAATTGAATTAATAAAGATTAAAGATATTGTAAAAGTGCAGGATGATCTGTATTAAGAAATCAATTTTTTCACTTCCATCAATATATTGTAATTAATTTAAGGCAAAGTACCGGTAATGGGAATTTGCATAATGTTATATTAAGGTGACACAGATATTATGGAAAAAATAAATGATTAGCACCCCCACATGTAGCAAAATATGGCACACCATAAATGGAATTAAAGGATATCAAATATATTCAGATATTCATGAACTAAAAATAGCACAATGTCGCAGAAATACAGGGCACATTCCTTACCACAGTGTCATATAGGCTTTTGAACATGTAAGATGTTTGTGAAACATTGAAGTAAGGCAATAATAAATGTCCATGTGTCAGCCTGCCGCCAGGTTCATGTTCGGTGCTCAGAAGTTTGGAGGGGATATGGCTGCTACTTACGATACAAAATGAAATTTACAGTGTTTTCTAATTGGATCTGCCCCCTTGTCCCTTCTCCAACAAATTTTAATAATACTAAGAAGTATATCATTGGAAAAAGTATGTAGCAAAGCAAGACATGGATTTTAGAAGGCAGTTCCTGTTCTGATGATAACTATTTACCAGTTTGGACACTAAATTAAACTGAGAAGATTCAGTTATGGAGTTCATTTGTTATGGGAATACATTTATGAACGAGTGTTGATAATTGAATTTATATATATTTTAAGTGGATAGTCTCATGTCCTATATTATAAAAAAAAAATATACAAGAATTAAGATCAAAATTTGGATAGACAATAAATGCCGTCGAATAAAAAATGTTCCTAGCAGCTCGCAAAAGTGAATAAGAAACCTATCATGCATACTCAAGCTAAAAGATTGTCAAAAGTAAGAGCAATTCAGGAAAGAGCAGTTCATTTATTATTTAACTGCAACATTGTGGCATCGAAATTTGAAATAATAAAACGCCTCTATATAGATGCACTTTAACTATGCGTTGAACGCCATCTAGCTATAAGTAACGAAGGTGGGTAAATTATGTGTTAGAGTTAACGTAATGTTGCAGATAATCAAGATCATTTAATAATTGGAATAGTAATGAGTTATTCACGCCGAGATTTATCAACACTAGCAATGTACAAATCTTAATATCGCTTTTTCGTGGGAAAAGGTACAGTGTATGGAAAGGCAGAATAAGAAGACAGAGACCAGAAAGACATTTGCATATGTCAAGAAGAAAAATTCAACATTGTATATGATCGATATCCAAAAAATGCAGCAGATATATGTACAATGCAAGTATCATTAACGAGATATAGAAAGAAAATAACAGGGGCAAAAGAAATAATCCGTCAGTAAGAAAAACTGTTCATCTGCGACCAAATATCAAAATGGGCATTGAGCATCATCAATAATAAATAGAAGCCAACCCAGTTAGATAAGTTGATCAGCATGAAAATTTAATGCAAATTATTTGCCTTAGAATATGCAAGTGTATGGAATATTCATAAATATCCATTATTAATTCGATTAGAAAAAAAAACATGGGCAATGATTAGTGGATATATTCATGTCATCAAACAGATTAAATTTTAAAAAATTTCAACAAAATTCAAAATAATAAGTTCATGAAATATTAAGTGAATTTTTTGGGGGCTTTGGCAGTCATGATGACAATTGTGAATAGAATAATATTACATGGCAAGTCAAGTAGATTGACCATTTTAATATCACATAAATACAGGAATGAATATGCAGATTTTGTGGGCAAAATGTGAAGATTGAAATGCATCCGTACTAGTAATATGTATTTAAAAATAAGTGACGATTGTCAATGATTTTTCATTTTTAAATAGAGTGATAAATAAATAAATCACCAGTTAACTGATTAACACAAGAAATTAGTGGGTTTTAGGGCGGATTTAAGAAGTAAAAGCTTAACAGATAATTTTAGATGCATTTTCAATCTTCTTTTGACAAGATATTGTATTTCTTAAAGCAATTTTGTTTGTGTCTTTAAAAAAAAAAGAAAGCTATGGCTGTAGTTATGAAAAAAAAGTTATGAAATTGTGTATTTTGGGCAATTTGGGGTCTGATGTACATGTTGCTTACATCGAACTGCATAAATTCTAATGTACATGTACCTTATTGAAATTATGTGGGTCAAATATAAGGCAGGGCTCTCGCTTTCTATCTATAAATATTCCTCAATTAAGATGTCATTTTGGGATTCTCTATGTTCTAGCGGATTAACCAGTTTAACCGCTTTAATTGGGATCCACTTTTTTTTTGCTTCTTTCCAATTACAAAATAAATTCAAAATGATTTTCAGAGCAGATATTCAAGTGAAATAGAAAATAGAAATTTTCCAAAATAGCTGTAATGACATTGAAATATGCTTGCATATATAATTGAGGTATAAATTGACACTATATAACATTCAAATTCAATTGGATTATATGTATTCATGACTAAATCACAAGATTATCAGATTCACGATATTAGTTTTTTATATTTAGCTACTTGGATTGAGGAGGAATGGAGCTGCTTAATTAGGCTGCTGAAAAAGAAATTTGCCATAATTTCTTGCATACAAATAAGCAAATTGCAATTATTCGCAAAATTAAAGGGCAAACCATAGTCCATAATTTCCGGACAGGAACATGATTGTGATGCAATGAAGTTTGTATAGACAGAATAATTCAAAAATTTCCTTCAAAAAGGTAGGTCCTGAAGAGTTGAGAATATGAGGCAAGATAGAAGTCATGCAAATGGTTCAGAAGACAGTAAAAAACAAGAAAAAGATGTACTAGAAAGACAGAATACATGGCATAATTTTATGATCCCCATAACAATAGTTCAAGACAGAAATGATAGGGGCAAAAATGACATTGAGGGGGGCGGATGGCAACAGGGAACAAATTATCCAGGGCTTGGTTATGTATAAGGTGCGGCAAAGCTGCAAATTGCAGATTTGGCGCTAGTAAAGTAAGATTATATTTCTAAGCGCTCTTTATGGATAATGCTTTATTTACAAGACAGTTTGAATTTGATGTAAATATTTGGATGGTTCATAGGAGTTAATTGGCAGAGTACTGTTATATGATGATAGAAAACCCTACAGAGATAGTAAATATTAAGAATATAATTTGTTACGATTTAAATAACTTTTGGTGTAGACCAAATGGTTGAAATTTATCATTTTGCACATAGCACACGATCCAAGTGTTTGTTGAAGTAAAACATTTCTCAAACTTTTTCACACTCGCTTCTCACTCAATAAATTCACCTGCTGAACACTAGCCTGCTAAGTAAATGCTGTTATTTCAAGACGGCGGCAGACACACACACGACACCACATACAAAATTGTAATAAGAGATCTTAATGCAGATAAGCTTATGAAATAACTATGATTGTTACTGATTAGTTATTCTCTTCTTGGTGGAGCTAGATGCAGTTTATCCATGATGAATGAATTGAAGATTAATTTAAGGCCAAATTTTGCATCCTTCCCTTTAGTTTTTTAGGCGAAATAGTTTTGCCTTGCAACCATAAACAAGAATATTTTTGGATAAATATTTGAAGTGTTGATGGCTGGTGATGGTCATTTTGCAAATATTGTCTTGGAAATAAGCAACTTCATTTGGCATCATGTGAGCATGTAGACAAAGTTAAGCAGCAGTTGCTCCTTGTCAACTTCTAAATCTTTATAGAGTAGAAATATCATCTCACCCTCCCCCCCCCCCGTCCCCGGAATTAAAGTCATCTGGTATGGTCAGAAAGATGTCCGGCCAATTAAATTCATTACATTTAACTGTTCTAGATGCTGAGAAAATGTGAAGTAACTAAGTACATACCGCTAGACACATTTGTTTCCTGCCAAGTAGATAATCCAGGATCAAAGGCTTACCGCCCCCCCCCCACGTAAACGTGATGATAGGACTCACTTTCCCAGGACAGTATAGAGAAGATCATGTGAGGATATACAGCAATATACAATTTAACAGTCTTAGGCTATTAAATGCAAATTAATTAATTAGAAGATAATATTACATTTGTATCTAATTGCATCATTCAATATTTAATTTCCTGTTCTTGGCAAAGCTTTGTAACTATTATGAAAAGGCTCTTTATAAATTCCAGAATATTTTCATTATTATTTACTCTTTACAGTGTTATTTTTTTTTTTTTCAGCTAAAATTATATTCATTTGAAGTTTGTACCACAAAGAAATAGTGCATTTATAATATATAGCCTATAAGGATACTTTGCTTGTCAGAACATTTGTTGTGGATTAATGTAGGACTTACCTGAGCGGTGTCTGTCCTGGTTGGCTTGGTGTAATACATAGCCTGTTGGCTGAAATACGTCGCATCCATTGGCTGTGAGAAGTCCTGCGTGGGGCTGCCCTGGCTTTTGCCTGTAGGCGGCTCTATAAGTTTAATAACATATGAGGAAAAAAGATGTCAATGTAGACTGAAAGGTTGCGTACATATGTGCAGTTTTGAAGATGTGATTCATGATACCCCCATCTCCTTCGCTCAAAGAAAAAATCCATAAACTTTAAGTACAAAGCATTCACAAACAGTAAGATTTTGCTGGAGGCTATTCTCCTTGTAAAAATGTCAAAATCGTGTGGTTTAGTATAACAAGAAATTGAGTTATGTGCAACATGCAAACGACTGGTGAAGTGGAATTGGTAACACAAAAAAAGAATAATTTGGGAAAAAGTCAAGGTGGCAGAATACGACAACTCTTTCAAGTTCTTTCCAGACTCGCGCTTTTAACTTTGTGGTATTTGCTCCTTTTTTTTCTTGTAGCTCCTATTTTCCAAGCGCCACAATTCAATTAATTAAATGAACAGCAAAGGAAATGCTCTCCACCTCTCGCCTTTCTTTCTGAAGTGGCGATTCATCTAATAAGTCAAATGATAAATGAGAAGGGAGGGGGAGGGGGGTAGCTGTTATCTAGTAATCCCAGCACTGCTCGTGTAGGAGTTCTGAGTAGGGCCTGAAGCGTGTCTAAAAAGGCAAGGAGACAATGGAAAGTTCAGAAAGTAAATGTGGGAGAAATGAATTTGATTTAAATGAGGAGTAAGGAAAACATTTAATGGGGCATCACTAAATGTTATGCTTTAATAAAGGTTGGCTATCCATGTTTTCTGGGACATACTTTGACAGAGCTGGCCGCATTTAAAACTACATATTCATTCATAGGGGTTTTTTTGCTATTACCTACTTAGTGCTCAAAACCTGCGGCCGCGACGCTTTTTGTCTGTCAGCCTAGTTTTTGGTTGTCCTCGGCCAGGTCACGCAAGTCAAAACTACGCGAGAGGCTGGTGAGGGGATCTAACTACTAAATAATTGGATTTGGAATTCTGGTACCTTGAGTTTTGTAGTACTTCGGCCCAGCTGCGAAGCATATCTTGGTTACGGGCAGCGTTATTAGGCTACAATGTTACGAACAAAAATAAAATTGGGAATAAAGTAAGTGAGTTGGAATGGCTGAAGACGGGCGAACGCCGAGACAAAAGTGTTCTGCTTAATAGCAGTTCCTGTTTTAATGGGATATCGCAGCATATGCGAAGTTAATGCTGAAGACTTGCCTGTGTAGGCATCATCCTTTTTATGGCTTAAGCCGACCCATGTAGCTTTAATGCATTGAAGGTTGTTAAATGATTTGATGGACATAAGCCATCTTAAATTTTAACGAATTATACTTTTTCTGATGGTGGGGTTACCAAGTAGCGGTTTGAGTAAGTTCATGCAGTATTTTGCTAATCGTCCTTCAGGCACAAGATACAACACCACAGCACACGTATGGTAAATGGTTTGAGAGGCCAACGCACTTCAAAAAGCTCAGTATTTGTAAGTGCGCTCAGTTCAGCTAACTCGAGAAGGCAATATAATTTAATGGAGGAGGTTTATTGGAAGGCACAAGCAGAGAAAGTTGAAGGTGAGAAGGATGATGTCGATAGGCGGGAGTGTCTTCGACTAGTAGGAGTGAGGGAGTGGTGCTGGTGCGAGAGGGGCATCTTCTCTGAGACAAATAAGAGAGAAGTAGGGAGAAGGACAAATGATGTGGGGCAGGAAATAAAGGATGCTCTAGAGTTGGAGCGTGCGAGAAGAGAGGTGCTCGAGGGAGAAGGGTGTTGAAGTTGAAATCAGTAACCCTCCATGTAGTATAGGGAAAGAAACTGATCAATTATAAACGTAGACAGATCGTGAATAAATAAAGAAAACGCTGCAATCCACAGCATCACCTTATGGATTCAACCCATGCCGTGTGCCTTGTTCCTCTCTTATTCAGGCACGGTAAACAGATGGGTGCGGACAGTAATTGAAACTTTGTTAATCATATTTTAACCGGAAAAGCGTTCAGCCAGAGGTCAAATTCTGTGACCTTTTGACCTCTCGTGACATTAACGTAACATTCATTGGCAAAATGTTTATATCCCCTTGTAGCCCTATTCAAGACCAACATTTTGAGGGGTCACTTGCTCCATAAAAATGATATCTTGGAAAGTTATCCCATGGTTTTCTTTTACATACCCTTAATAATAAACCATTTCAGTGAGGAAAGTGGGCGTGGTCAAAAAACTCCATGGGGGTCCCGCGGAATGAGTTTTTTTTTTGTTTAAACTCATTTTTCCGATCACCAGACCCATAGCTACACGAGGATACCCCATGGACATGAGTTGCAGGGCAGGGCGGCGGCCAGGATGCAGGGTTTCGACCCTAGACCATGGCCTATACTATACAAATGTAATATTCAGCCCTTTTTCGATTACGCTATATCAGTTAGGGGAGAAGATTGTGTAAAAGCAAGCTTAAAGCTTTAATAAGAGAGCCGAAAGAAAATTTTGACTATGTGCATTGTCACAGTGAACAAATTAGAAAAGATCTTTAATGGCCATGTATTACACAAAAATGGGACTACTATATTTAGCATGTAAAATACAAATATTTTGGAATGCTGATGTGAACAATATTTTATTTATCTATTTATTTTGTTTTGTTTACCCAGGGTAACCCTGTCAGAGGATTGAATACTGTATTACTACGGGCCCTGCACAAGATACATACATATGAATATTACAAACAATGATTACAAATAAACAGCTGAACAAGTAATAAAAACAACAACAATATAGGACCGAGATGCAACCAGTATGTTAGCCGACCTTCAAATTAAATTGTCTATGTGACTTTATGTGACTATGTGACACTAACTAAATATTCAAAGTTTTATTAAGTACAAATAAAGGAAACATAATTAATACAGTCCATTCCCATTATAACAAGCATGGATACGAGAATCCACTATGAGATGATTATCTTGGTCTTAGTTTAAAAGAAATTTACGTTTGTCTATAGACGAATTCCGGCTGCATTTCATGGAAGTGAGCCCTCTACGTGTCCGCCATATAGCTTGGGGGCTTCCAATAGGTTTTGCATTGAGCCAGGGGGGCATTTCATCAAAGGACTTGTCGGACATTTTATCCGACAAATTTGCTCTCAGCCAATCAGATGCAAGTATTTCAGTAGCTTACAAAAGTTGGTCGGATAAAACGTCAGACAAGTCATTTGACGAAACGCTCCCCATGTGGGTGTATGTCTGCGTATATGTACATTTTCCTTTGTTACGCATACTGGAAGCCCCCCAGTTAACTAATTTGCATAAAGAACAGCACCCAAACCGAATTTGTCTATATGTTCAGTATATCAAACATTCATTTTTGACTTTGTCCCAAGCATCTCATTATGAAGGGAGTGGACTGTACAATGAAAGACCTGCAGGCGATTAAATGTGAAACGTTACACGTATACAGTGCGTTCCAGATAAAAGTAAACCCAACTTTGAGAGCCTCGTATTAAAATCGTATAACTTATGTGTCATTAAATCTTATATCATGACAAAGAGTAACTCATATTCTATCCAGTAATGCCAAAATTATACCTGTACTATCACAAATGACTGAACACTCAAGTTTTTTAAAATTTTGGTCAGAAACCATTTGTACCAAATTTTCTCAGAAGCAGTCCTTGCCTACTGATCATTCATTGTTTGTTTGAAGTCAGCCTTCCTGCGCCCATTCAATGGGGACAAAGGATTACTTGATCTATTGAAATGCAAGGGCTGCTTTTGCTCAAACTTGGTACAGGGCACTTTTTACGCTTGTTTTTAAAGCCCAACTGCTTAGTCATCCATCCCAACAAAGGTATAAGTTTGGTATCATTGAATAGAATACGAGTTGCTCTTTATCATGAAATAAATTTCAAGGTCACACAAGCTATATTTTAGTATATGGCTCTCAAAGTTGGGTTTACCCTTTTCTGGGACGCACTGTATAGAGATCAAGCACACAAAGAACAAGTTACTCAAAATTTTGATCATTTATATCTTTATTATAGTTTTTTTTTTTTTAAATATATTTATATAAATCCATGAAAATTATAATTTATCCAGTAATCTTGAACGATATTAGTCCGTTTTGAATCTTATACTGGAATTGGTAAAAATTGCAAATTAAAAACTTACAATTCTCTGTGGTCGCGACGTTTCACCAACCGCTGTTTGCTTCATCAGGTGAACGAACATCAGGCACGTCTTTCCAAATGACTTCGCACCTAAGTGACGAATTTCCCGCCCACTTGATAACGGTAGCAATACTTTAGAAATGACGTGCCTAGTGTTCATTTGCCTGAAGATGCCAACAGCAGTTTCAATTTGCAATTTTCACAAATTGCAGTACAAGATTCAAAACAGTCAAATATTTTTATATAAATTTAACCAGATGTTCTCAGACATTGATTTTTTAAGAGCACATAAATGATAATACTAACAACAATACAAATGAAAATTCAATAGCACCAAAGGGCCGTATGCATATGGCCACATGTCATGAGTTGGGTGCAAAATGCGTTACATGTCCAAAAATTTGTAGAAATGTACACTGTCACAATCAAACATCTCTAGTTTCTTAGTAGTAAGTCAGACATGTATAAAAGTATATATATATATATATATATATTGAAAGCAGAGATTGTAAGGAAGATGATTAACAAATTTGTGTGCCTGTATAGGGTGTGTCATTAAAGCTATACAGAGTGTTACAGGAAAAATGGATTAAAAAACAATTTTTCTGACAAATAATTTCTTATTCTTTGCACCAAATAAAATGAATCATCTTGGATTGTGTCAGTAAGACCCTATGCTTCTAAAAAATATAAACTTGTAACACAAAATTATTTTTTCCAACCTTTCAACAGGGTGTCAAAAAAGGAGAAACCAAATAGTTAAAAAAAGGACAGTCTTTTACTGTCTGTTACACTTGGATTACAGCTCAAACAAAGTTTATTGCAAGAAATATATTTCCACTTAATTGTGTATCTACATGCATGCAAAGAAAATGGTGAAAAAAAAAAATCACAATTATTGTTATAAAATTGCATGTGGCAATTTTTTATGCCTGTAATGCATTGTCTATGAGCCGTGCGTGCATGAAGTTTGTTTTCATTGATTAATTAATTGATTAACTGACTTTTGAAATATCTAGTTCACATTTATCTAAAACCAAGTAAATTCCACAGAGAATAATATATCAGTCAACCAATAAGACCAATTGGCTGCAAAAATATAATGCAACAAAATAAACCAAGTAACAGAAATGGGAATTCCCTATGCTTTAACCGTAGGATCCTCCACCCCTTACCCTACTCCACTCAAATTATCTTTGTATTAAAACTATGAGCATAACAAAGCTGAAACTTCACAGATATGTAGCCTGATAAATTATCTACAATATGAGTTATTGCACAGCTCATGACTGTAAATCATTTTCATGCTATGTGAAAAAAAGTGATAATTTTCCCTCCAAGCTGTTACGCCTCCTCCCTTTTACTACACCTCAACATGTGACACAAGACCATAAAAATAATTAATCACTGGAATCTCTACTACAGTGAACTTGTATCCAGTGAATGCTAATATTGAAAGTTGGACATTGGGCCATAAGTATAAAAACAAGTTATTACTTTTTCATAATTTCTTACTATCTCTTTCATAATAAGTGTTTACTATAAACTCTATGCAGCAAAAATTGAGTAGATACCATCTTGACAAGACAATATCAACCTTGTGCACTAAGTAGTTGATTGAATAAATGAAGATACCCTTAAAGGAGCTTACGCTTTTACTAATCACTGATGATGGGAGATATTTTCTGCAATTATTCAGTATCCTGACATTTATTTACTGCTATATCATAGCAGAATTTTGTCAGGTGCTAAAAGATTCATTTTTTATAGCGAAATGATCTTTGGGTAAAAATGAAAGGAGGTCTATTTTTTTATGCACTCTATTCAAATTTAGAAAGCATCTTGGATGAAATTTAAGGGACACAACAGACTAGTTCAACAGCTGCCAAATGAGAAAGAACAATGGTATTGGGTGAAATCAAAAGCTAAATTCTTGTGAATGGTTGAGCATAATTCAATGACCACGTGGATGAATAGGCCATTGATTCTTTACACAAAGGTCTCGATCAAAGGATTGCCCGACTTAGTTTGCAGGTACATGCCTTCATGTTGGGGAACATGACGATGTCTGAATCTCAAAATGAGCAGTCTTCGGATACAAATGGATCCGGGTAAGATCCCAGTGATTATTTCTTATGCACACGGCTTAATGTGATATTTCCCCCACATGAAGGCCCCTGCAGGTAATCCTCTGATCCACTTCTTAAAGCCAGTACGAACTAGCAGCTTGGTAGAGCACCACCTCAAGTCCTCAACTACTTGATTCTGCCCTGATTCCTAACCCATAATGCAACATCCTGAATAGTGTAGTCTTAATATTCAGGCCCATTCGAATGAAATCACACGTTTTCACTTCTCAATGAATTCACACCATGATGATTATGTTACCAAGTATCAAAACACATACTTCTCCCCTCAAAACATTTTAGTTTCCCAATAAAGATTAAATTGTAGGTTAATTTATACACCGTTTTATTGGTAGTTATCTTAACATGTATACTTTAATACTAGCTATTTATAACACACAGTCAATGGGAGTGTTGCTCAGTACGCCTTGCTGTAATGCATTGTTGAAGCATGCTCAAGCGCCATTCATAAGAACTCTTCCTTTTAAATCACACAATAACACTTATCTTACTCGTTTGACAGCTGCTGAATTTGGCTTTTCATTCAAAATAGCAATGAATCATTAATTTGATTGTGTAATATTTGATTCATTTATTTCTTTTGAGACACTTGGTAACTTTTCCTTAATAGAGTGTTTAAAACATACTTTTGTTTATATATGACTTGTATTTCCTATCTGAGGATCATTTTGTACAAAAAAAAAAAAAATTCTGCTACAATATAGCAAAAATTAATGTCAAGATACTCAAGAATACAGAGAAAATCTCCAATCTTCAGTGACTAGTAGAAGCATTATTAGGGTATCTTGATTTAACATAATTGGTGCACAACATAGAGACTTGTTAAGGTAGTATCCACTAAATTTTTGCGAGATTATGTTAGAAAAAACTTAGGTAGCACTCTTGATATTAAATATTTGTTATAAGTAAAACCTAGGAAAAGTGATGATATCCTTTTATGCAAATTATCTCTTTAAGCAATGGGATGTATGCATAAACCTGAGCAAACTTCTACTCATTTAACTACTGATATCAATTTCAAGAACAATTCCAAACTGTTAGAATTGGTTTTTCACCAGAAGAAACTTTACTTCATTTACTCCAGTGGCATGCTTCAACAACTTTGATAAAAACAAGTATTAAAATATATTAGACTACCATTTTCGTTTATAAAAACAACAGCTACTATGCCAGACAAGCCTTTGATCAAGTTCTTATGACCTTTCGTAAACCATGATTCATCTTTTCATCCTGATGAGTAAACTTTCATAGATATGTGACTCACGAGACATTGCGGAGACTCAGGAGGCGCCTCCGTCACAAGTCTCCAACCCATCACATGGCTAGCGAGATACTACCATAAGTTTATACAATGCCGTTTTTCCTATTTCATTCATTTATTCATCTGGATGATCATTGAAACATGATCAATTTTCTCATTCAAACTTTCATGTAATTTGTTATGTATTATCTAAATAGTCTTCATGTGATTTGAAGAGGGGCAACCAGGTACATACAGTACCGCCCTAACGTTAATGTTACACACTCCCTCAAACCTTCCATTCGCTTTGTGTGTAAGGTGTGATGGAGTGTGTAAACAGCTAACAGTAACTTTCGGGCGGTACTGTACTGTCCTAACAGTTCTTGGAAAGACACACTCTCAAAATGGCAAAAACACTGTTATACAGTCTGTATCAAGTAAAATGGTACAGGTTGGAAACATTCCTTCACAGTAGGTAGATTAATCACAACCTGGTAGCATTTGATATTTCCATAAAGCAGGGAAAAACAGACCTTCTTCTGCAAAAAGAAATCTCTCGGCTTTAATTTCGCACCATGCAGATATACACCTTAGTAATTTTTTCCCCCCACTTGTATAATTTTTTTTTTTATACAGTCTGCACCATATTATAGTAGGGCTAACACAGATTGCAAGGAAAATCTGCAATCTTGTACGCTACGTAAAAATGAAAGCTACTATCAGTAATTTTACTGAGTAACTACTTTTCATGCTAGTTCATACTGACGATAAAATCCTTTGTTTGCATGATTGAAACTGATGCTTAAAATTGTTAGAGATGATTTAACCTGTTGGAGATGAGCTGATTTGGCTTTAATACACATTTCCCATAGACTTCGGCTCGAATATATTTGGGCTCAGTCCGCAATGGGATGAAATAGTCAGGAAATGATTAAACCTCTTTGGAAAGAGGTTTAAGTAACAACTTATTCTCGTTTTTAAGTAGAAGCTAGAAATATTAGGGAATTGCTTTGAAATAACAAAATATAGTTATTACTTAAAACCGGTACCATCTATGTTTTGAGTGAAATAATATGCTCAGTAAATACATAAGGGCAATTCCACGGTAACTGACGTTACACACAACCAGAATTGTCTACATTGCTTGTACTGCAGTTACATAAATAAGAATACGTGGGTCTTCAAATTACTGTACCTAAATAAGTAAGTGTAAGGAAAGAAGTTTTGTCTAAAAATTCCACTTAAACACCATTTCCATTGAAACGCCAAGCAAAAACGTGTCGGTAACTGACGTTACAGAAAACGGACATGCAAAATCACGGTGTTTGATCAAATCTCAATATCTCATGTCCATGACATGTCATAATGATAAGTCTTATATGACATCATACCTAGGTCCTTATGAACAGATTTGCAAAATAAGGAGAGATTTTCGTAATTTTTGTTTATGCTGGGGAAACTTTTGTGAAGGCATGTCGGTAACTGACGTTACCCTTACATCTTCTATAGACTTTACACATGTAAAATCCCAATTTTGAATTGGATCAAAATATTTTGTGCTCCGGGCTTCTGAGGATGATGTGTTTGATATGATATCATACCTATGTTCTAGGCAACAGATTGGCAAAATAAGAAGTGATGTAATCATTTTCCTCTTATTCAGTTACAACAATACTGTGACCATGACAGTTTTACACATACACTGAAAACCTAAACGGGTAGACCGACTAGCTTTAAAGCTAGTCGTAGTGATGCCCAGACTGACTAGCTTTAAAGCTAGTCGGTCACGACGGACTAGTTTTCCTTCAACACAACCCGGTTATTACGGACTAGCTTTAAAACTCGTCCGTCTCTACGGACTAGCTTGAAAGCTAGTCCGTCAAGTTAGTCCGTCAAGACGGACTAGTTTTAATGCTCGTCGGTCACGACGGACTAATTTTAAAGCTCGTCCGTCGTGACCGACTAGTTTGACGGACTAGCCTAAAAGCTAGTCGTAGTGATGCCCAGACTGACGAGCTTTTGAGCAGGACTAGCTTTACTGCTAGTCGGTCATGGTGTAAAGCTAGTCCGTCGCGCTTTTCTGCCGCGATATTCTTGCTGCTGTCTTGACAGACTAGCATGACGGACGAGGTTAATATGGCTTCACCACTGGTCAGAGACGTCAAATCTGAAATATTAGAAGACATTATAAAGATACGATTAAAAACATGCATTTTGTCACAAGAATTTGAGCAAAAAGTAACTAAATAAATAAAAAAAAAAATAACTAAATAAACATTTTATTATGATGATATAAATCAGAAGACAGGAATTAATACAAGAGGCACAATTAGTTGACATTATGGCAATTAACAAATAATGGGGGCACGGGGCCCAGGAGTCGCCGCTATGGTTTGCATCATCATGACTTTTTGTTGTATAGGCCTACCTGCTTTTGCATTTTCGGCGTATACACTTGTCCTTGAGAGCCACTTCAGAATCCAAAAGTCGCGCCTCTAATCCAATATTCTTTTCTTCAGATACAAGTAATCTAAAAGAAAAGTGGCGCCTATATTTATTATAGAATTAAATTTCAATTTCATAATTATGATTTATCGTTGTAAATACACACACATTTATAAATTGATTTGGCAAGACATAATTTTTCGCGTTGGTGATTAAAGCATTAATCTATGTGAAAAAATAACGCTATCTGTGAACTGAAACATAAGGAATTAAAAAAGAGTACTCACACATTCATGTCACAGGAAGGAGATCGCCATTATAATCACAATCTTAAGCTTTACGGGTATTCCAGTGTGCGTCTGTACAGTTTGCTCATTAAATGGAATTCACATACAGATAATGCAATGGAATTTCCTATTGTAGGTGATAAGACGTTTTGCATTCAGACGCAACGATGTGCATCGAAGTGTTTCGATGGTACGATAGGCATGTGTAAGGAGTATAGAGTTGCCATTGACCGATTTCGCTTCGAGCAAGCCGCTTAAACTAACGCTCGGAATCTTCTTATACGTGTACGTGCGCATATTGGGCGTGGTTTCTTCAACGCAATTTGGAATATGGCTGAACTGCTCATATTCTTCAGGCGATTCTAATTACTATTCCCAACCTCATCCGTCTCAATTCTTCCCCTTTCGCTGAAGGATTTCTGCTATAGTCAGGAAGCGTAGGAGGCGTCAATCATACATTGACGAGGCGTTAGAAGTTCAGAAAGAACAGACTGTTAGATCAATTGAGTCGTCCAAGGTTCAATTCAAATTTAAAGGTAACCGAGTTCAGTTAACTTTAACACTTCTTTCCTGATAGCAGACTGACGCCTTAAAGACGTCTTAAACTGGTCAAAACTGTCAACTCGTCATACCGTCGTAACACGACATCTTTATGATGTTCTAACGACGTCTTCCAAACGATTAATAGAATCTGATATTTAAATACTTTACATGTTTCTATGCGATGTCATTATGTCTTCTTGGTAATGACTTTCAAAGACGTTAATTTTCATTTTTGAGAGCAAAAATTATGACAGTAATATGACGTCTTTATGAGTTCTTTACGACGTCTATAAGACCACTTTTCTTGCATTTTTTGACCAAATACGACATCTTTAAGACGCCTTTAAAACGTCTAATAGACAACTTTATGATGTCTTTACGACGTCTATAAGACCACTTTTCTTGTCATTTTTTTGACCAAAATACGACATCTTTAGACGTCTTTAAAACGTCTATAAGACAACTTTTTGTCTATTTTTTACCCAAATATTGATATCTTTAAGACGTCTTTACGACGTTTATAGATCACTTTCCTTGTCATTTTTTGACCAAAATACGACATCTTTAAGACGTCTTTAAAACGTCTATAAGACAACTTTTTGATGTCTTTACGACGTCTATAAGACCACTTTTCTTGTCAGTTTTGACCAAAATACGACATCTTTAAGACGTCTTTAAACGTCTATAAGACAACTTTTTTGTCTATTTTTTACCCAAATACGATATCTTTTAAGACGTCTTTACGACGTTTATAAGACCACTTTTCTTGTCATTTTTTGACCAAATACGAACACTCTTTAAGACGTTTTTAAAACGTCTATAAGACAACTTTTGATGTCTTACGACGTCTATAAGACCACTTTTCTTGTCATTTTTTGACCAAATACGACATCTTTAAGACGTCTTTAAAACGTCTATAAGACAACTTTTTGCTTTCATTGGACCAAAATACAATGTTTCTGTTGTCATTGAATATTCATAAGCAGTAGTTCTTGAGATTTGAAAAAAAAGGGAAATGAATAGAAATATGCAATTTTAAGCCATGTAACCGGCATTCGGCTTATTGACATAATCAAAATTGTTTTTTAATTATCATTTTATGTATAACACAATTTCAAGGTGCTTCATAATGGACAATTCTTCATATTTCATTAACAAAATTGTAATTTAATAATAAGTAACTGTCTTTCTTCAACATTGGTCTGTAGCACTTTATATAGGCAGGACCGGACACACTGCCAGTACAATAGGGCCTTTGTGTAGGACAGCATAGGTTATAATATTAGGATAGGTTAGGATAGGATAGGATAGGACTCAGTATTAATGTCAACATCCCTGATAGCACAGTGCGTCTTAAAAACGTCAGAAAAAATTTTATGACGTAAAATTTGCACCCGCGTTTGACGTCTTTAAAACTGACATCTTTATGACGTAAAAATACGACGTCTTTAGACGTCGTATTTTTATCGTCATAAAGATGTCAGTTTTTAGACGTAATAATGACGTAAAAATACGATGTTCTTTAGACGTCAAACGTGGGTGCAAAATTACATCATAAAGATGTCTTTTCCTGACGTCCTTTAAGACGTCTGACGTGACGTCGTTTTAAGACGTCTTTTTATAGACGTCACTCGTCATTTTTTGACCAAATTACGACATCTTTAAAAGACGTCTTTTTAAAACGTCTATTTAACATTTTTTTTCGATGTTATTTTTTTAAAACGGGTCTTATTTAAGGTCACTACTCTTTCTTTCATGGCTATAGCATTTTTTGTCACCAAAATACGACATCTTTAAGAACGTCTTTTAAAACGTCTATTAAGAAAACTTTTGCTTCATTGACCAAAATACAATGTTTCTGTTGGTCATGAATATTCATAAGCAGTATTCTGAGATTTGAAAAAAAAGGGGAAAATGAATAGAAATATGCAATTTTAAGCCATGTAACCGGCATTCGGCTTTATTTGACATAATCAAAATTGTTTTAAATTATTATCATTTTATGTAACACAATTTCAAGGTGCTTCATAATGACAATTCTCATATTTCATTAACAAAATTGTAATTTAATAATAAGTAACTGTCTTTCTTCAAACATTGGTCTGCTAGCACTTTATATAGCAGGACCGGACACTCTGCCAGTACAATAGGCCTTTGTGTATAGGACAGCATAGGTTATAATATTTAGGATAGGTTAGGATAGGATAGGATAGGACTCAGTATTAATGTCAACATCCCTGATAGCACAGTGACGTCTTAAAAACGTCAGAAAAAAATTTTATGACGTAAATTTGCACCCGCGTTTGACGTTTTAAAACTGACATCTTTATGACGTAAAAATACGACGTCTTTAGACGTCGTATTTTTTACGTCATAAAGATGTCAGTTTTAGACGTAATAATGACGTAAAAATACGATGTCTTTAAGACGTCAAACGTGGGTGCAATTTACATCATAAAGATGTCTTTTCCTGACGTCTTTAGACGTCTGACGTGACGTCTTTAAGACGTCTTTAAGACGTCACTCTGCTTATCAGGGTTTACAAGAAAAGATCAAAAAAGTCTCAAAATCCATTGAGGAGAGAAAAAGCATTACGCCAGTGCTTTTATAGATCTCAAAAAGGCGGATGAAAGAAATCGCCAAACGAAAAACAAGCTCATCCGCATTGCTGACAAATCCGATGACGGTTAAAGTCCGTAGAAGAATATTTGTCCGAAGAATAGCAAGCGATTCGGACGATGACAAACGCATCAGAGCAGCCCAGAACGCGGCAGCGACCAAACGCAGGAAAGCAGCGAGGTCGACGTCTAGATCAAAAGTTGCGCCATATGCCCGCAAGGTGTCCGCACCGGAGACTTGCGCAAAATCCAGAGTCGATGGGGTTTCCTTCTTCTTTTCGCCGCTTATACTTTCCCAAATCGACCACAGCGTAGCCAACTGGCTTCCCCAGGTCCGGCGACCTTTTGTTTCGCTTGTGGAAAAGCAGGCCATTGGCGTTGGAACTGCCCTCGCCTTCAAAGGAAACAACCAACCAAGGAAAGCACCAATAATGTGATCACTGCGATAAATTTGGTGAGTTGTGGCTTTTTATATACAGAGTTTTATTCCTATCATTGAAAATACACTGGTAGATTTCAATAATTTGAAATGTGTGCTATTAATGAAAGAAGTATTGCACGATCGTGGAAATATATTAAAAAAAAAAAAAAAAAAACGGTTTTCATATGTGGCAATGGCCCTGAGCAAGACAGAGCTGGTGATTTCCAATTAGAAGATATGAAATGTGTTGAAAATAATGACCACTGATACGGGATACATTAAAAATGTGCTTACAGGCTCTTAATTCATTGTATTTCAGTACTCCCATCCCAACCGTATGATCTCAGAACCAAGGAGGCAGTCATCCTCCCGGAGATATATGTGAACAATAATGCTTTTAGAGATCCTGAGAGAGTGAGACATGAATTGGATGAACGGTACGATTCAAACTTTCTATTAGAGAATTTCTTTGAATATGAACAAGGAAAATCGGAGCCATTGTAAGAGGAAGAATGAAAACAAATATCGAATTTTTTGGGAGAAGTATCAAAGCACAAATGAAATTATCAATGTTATTGAATCTGTGATATAGACTTCCGTTTTGAATTCTCCACCACCTGCTTCGTTTCAAGAACAACAAATCAGCAAGAGACAATCCTGATTTGTTTCCGAAGCCATATTGGATCTAATTGATAAGAATCTAATTGTAGAACTTGATTATATACCTGATTATGTAAATCACCTTTCAGTATCTATTCATAAGTCTGGCAAAAAGAGACTGATTCTAGATTTGCGTTATGTAAATAAATTCTTTTGGAAACAAAAAGTTTGTTTTGAAGACTATGGAGTAGCTTTACAATACTTTCACGAAGGAGACTTTATGATATCTTTTAACCTGAAATCAGGTATCACCATGTAGACATCTTTCAAGATCATTGTAAATATCTTTCATTTAGTTGGCAATTTGGAGGAGTAAACAAGCATTTTTTCTTTTCAGGTATTCCTTTTGGCCTCTCTACAGCACCTACATATTTACTAAATTACTCAGGCCACTAGTAAAACATTGGAGGAATCAACATATCTTTGTAGTAGTTTTTCTAGATGATGGTTGGGCCAGAGCTCCTTCATATTCAGAATGCTTAACACTAGTCAATTAATGAGGCAGGATCTATTGAATGCAGGATTCGTTCCTAACGTAGATAAGTCAGTGTGGACGCGGTTCAGAGAATAGATTGGCTAGGATTATCTTGGTACGCCGATATTGGCTCCTTACAAGTTGTGGATAGGAGGGTAACTGATAGTTTATCATGTATAGAGAAAAATTCTGGCAAGACTGCCTTTCACTTCGGCCTGATCTTTAGCTTCCTTTGTTGGAAAGATATTTCGATGAAGCCTGTTACAGGGCATCTTGTACAATTAAGAACACGATTCACTTCCATGATAATTGCAGATAGCATCCACTGGGACAAGGACATAAATCTGTCTAAATGTAACGAAGTAGTTGAAGAATTATTTTTTTGGAAGAACAATGTCAGGAGCTTAATAAGCGTTTGATTTTTCAATATTCTTTACCACAGACTTTTATCTTCTCAGATGCAAGTCATATCGGCTGCGGAGCCTGGACGCGCAGAATGCGGTGGAATGCAATGCCAAGATATGTGGACACAAGAGGAAAGAGGTAAAAGCTCCACTTGGAGAGAATTGAAAGCAGTTGCACTGGCAATTAAAGCTTTGCTCCAAATTAGTGGTAGCACATGGAAGATATTTACAGATAACACAGGGGTAGAGACCATTCTTATGAAGGGTAGCATGAAACAAGACCTTCAGATTTGAGTATTGAAATTGCGGATTTCTGTCAATCATGAATAATTCGTTTATCAGTTCAGTGGATTCCTAGATCTGAAAATCAGAAAGCAATAGATAAATTGAGCAGAGAAAATATGATTGATGATTGGGGTGTTCCCACATTTTCTTTGCATTTATAGACAATTTGTGGGGTCCACATACTGTTGATAGATTTGGAGACAACCACAATACCAAATAAATGTATTCAACTCAAAATTCTGGTGTGTCCCTCAAACTGACAATGTTGATGCCTTTTCTACCTCATGGGCACCCACAACAACAATTGGTTAGTTCCTCCTATTCATTGATAGGACAGGCTGTCAAGCACGTTAAAGCCTGTAAGACAATGGGCACATTGTAGCACCCTATTGGCCTTCTGCGCCCTTTTGGCCGCTACTTTTCTCGAAGTCCAGCTCGTTTTCTTTTATGGTAAAGGAACAATCAAGTTTTCCGACCCTACTCATATATTCGTACAAAGTAGAAGCTGTACATCTTTTTTCGGAACAGATAAGTTCAAGAGTGAAGTTATTTGCGTGAGACTAGACGCAAGATATTAATTTAAATATTACAGTTATGATGTCATAGACAGGAAATTGGTTATTTTCCTCTCTCATTTGAGAATTTCGAGGATTGATTTATGAATAGTAAAAAAAAAAAAAAAAAAAATCTCACTGGAGATAATGAAGCAAAGAAGCTTGAGATTTTGTGTCGTCCCGGTGAAGACGGTTATTTCTAGATGAAATTAGAACAATATACATATATATTTTTATTTCTTCATCGGGAGAAGCGAGAGAATATTCAATTTTTCTCACTGGAGAAAGTCGATAAAGATGGCACTGGCATATACAGTACTGCCACCTAAAAGCGTATTTTTGTCTTTTTCATTTGGATAAAGAGGGGTACCAAAATCATTAAATGTCAATAATTATTTCAGATTCATAAAAATGTCAATCTCCATCCACCTGTCGACCTGAAAACCTTTTATTATTCATTATTTTCAATAGAAAACAAGGTAATTATGCCAAACATTTTGACAAGTGTGTCATCCCTGCACCAAAGGCATTCGTTCTGGTAAATGAGGGACACTTGACAATTCATTGGACAATTAAATGTTTTCTATGAAGACAGGTGCGATGTAGTATGGCATGATGGTGATGTGCATTCATAGACATCTATAGATCTTAGTACCCCCTTAGAAGCGAAAGAGGATAGAAAAAGTACGGAATACGCTTTTTGGTTGGCAGGTCTGCATATATATTACAAAAATGGTTTTGTAATGTGATTACTGGATCGTTCGTAGTTCCTCACTGGAGGAACTTTTATGTGTTACACTTGTGTCTAGGCCTGCAGCTAACGTACTAACAATTGGATTCTTCAGGTCTCTGCTAACGCGCAGCTCGATGAGATACAAGATCATAAATTGCGATGTCTGGTAGAGAGTGCGGATCAGAGACGGACTAGTAGAAATATTAATCATCGGATCTACTAGCAAGATAATAACAGTTAATGTACCAGGATAATGCTGGTGTCTTCAAAACAACCGGTATTAATGAATGATGAATTCACATGATACTGGCGAGTTATTTGTTTCTATAATGTGAGCACCGTAGCAATGAAGAGGATAGTCTATTGTTTTCTGGTGTTAAAATGGCATTTGACTGTTTAGTGCCCATGTCTCCAACCTGTGATTCTAAGTTTCTTAGGCTTATTATAGAATGGTCTATCTCGAAGAGGAAATGCATGCGCGCAGTTCGATGAACTAGTGAGGAAAGTGAGCCAGTTTAGCTTTGAGCACACAATGTGAGAACTATGGCATTACTGGTTTCAATGAAAAGAATGTTAGTATCAAAAATCGTGTAGCGAATGTCAAAGACTTTCAGAAGACATGTTCTATGGTGTTATAGCTTATGCACCGGCTTCCGTAATAGGTTCTGATGACGTTGGTCAAGCCATCATACGGTCTGAAGATCAAATGAT
Source organism: Paracentrotus lividus (assembly GCA_940671915.1). Taxonomy (NCBI): domain Eukaryota; kingdom Metazoa; phylum Echinodermata; class Echinoidea; order Camarodonta; family Echinidae; genus Paracentrotus; species Paracentrotus lividus. The sequence goes on from CALNVZ010003432.1 coordinate 29,673,697, forward strand.
ATAAGTTTTGCCACCATTTCTCATACTCAAGATATATTTCTCGCCGTATAAAAGCCGTGCAAGAGCACAGCATACCACATTCATGAGAAGTAGGAGAATCGCTTGTGAGGTGCGTTTATATCTGCCACACGGGCAAAGATCATGACCTGTCAAAATGCTTTCGAGATGATTTGACCAGCTTGGTCAGGGTCGTTAATCTGATTTAATCAGTGAGTCAACTTTCGTTGCAAGTCCACCCAGTCTTACAGACTAAGAAGAATAACGATGTTACACCAGATGATAGATGGGAAATATTCAAAGAAACTTCTGATCCATCAGGAATCGATTCAATCAAGCTGCCAATAATGGTCATCTAGACCTAAAGGCTGGAGGTGCAACCGACAGCTAGAATGGGCTCGCCATAGGTCACGGACATGTGCGAAGATGGGAACGATCAGATCGTCCAAAATAGGTACTAATGGACGTGTCGAATATAAATGCAGGTTTCTCTTAATTTGGGGATATAAAAAAAAAAAAAAAAAAATTGATCACGATTTTTAGTTGTCATAGGACAACAATTATAATTGATGATGATGAACCGATGATACATATATTGTTGCACGGATTATGTTTTGAAATGTTGAAAACAATTACCAATTTGCTATAAACAAAAGAAACGGTAAAGACATCTTCTTTGCTTCTGAATATTGATCTGCATACGTATTCAGGTTCTCAAAGTTGTGTTTTAAAAAAAAAAAAAAAAAAAAAAAAAAAATTGAATGTTTTTTCTTTAAACTATGTATTGTTCAATATGATATTTACATACTGTACAAAAAGTTTTCTTCCATTATCTGAAGGTTGATTTGTACACAATTGTATTTGCCGTTCTTTTGATCTTTGATATTGGGGGCACTTATGTGTCCTGTGCTCGTAGCTGAAGTTCGGTGCCTCCCAAGGTAATCATTTATATTTTGTTATTAATATTTTTAAGTAGCAAAAGTCGTGGGCTCAATAGGAAAAGATTTATTTACGTTTAAATATATGAATTAGTAAATAATGGAATTTCCTATTGTAGGTGATAAGACGTTTTTGCATTCAGACGCAACGATGTGCATCGAAGTGTTTCGATGGTACGATAGGCATGTGTAGAGAGATATAGAGTTGCCATTGACCGATTTCGCTTCGAGCAAGCCGCTTAAAACTAAATTTCATATTTTTGAATGCTAAAGCGGTTTCAAGATATTGATTAATCTTAATGTCGCGGGGACAGAAATTGAGATGATTGACATGTTATCATGTTTTTGACATATTATTATATTCAACATGTTTATAATCATTTTGTCGAACCGGTGTACAATAAAATAAGCATCCGATCATACTAATGTTTTATGTCTGATTTATGTAGACTGCATACAATCCTCTTTAACCATTTCAACCAATTAAATACGAATAATTCGGCATACACATGGTGCTTCTCATGGAACTATTCCCACAAGCGGTCCTGTGCTCGTAGCTGAAGTTCGGTGCCTCCCAAGGTAATCATTATATTTTGTTATAATATTTTAAGTAGCAAAAGTCGTGGGCTCAATAGGAAAAGATTTATTTACGTTTAAATATATGAATTAGTAAATAACCTAATACATGTAATAGTGATGTCCTTTTCGCAATGCGCATTGTACACTTTCTATTCACTGCTGTTGCTTCAGCCAGGCATTCACCAGCAATCTATAAGAATATACGCGTTCATGGGTTCTATAGTAACGAAGTATTCAATTAGCCTGTAATTAAAGGCGCGGTCCCACTGGCTATTTAGGATGATTTGCGTATGAATTGCGGATTGTTTGTTTTGTTTTTGTTTTTTGTGCGGGATGAACGAAATTTGTCATACGCAACTCATGCGCAATTAATCCTCCGTCAGTGGGACCGGGCCTTAAAGAATGGAACAATATTTCTAACCTACTCGTGAACATTGTGAATGGCATACTTGTCACGATTTATGTTATTTAACGGCTATCGTAATGCTCTCAGATTGTCAGCAAAAAACAAACCTTTGTTGAGAATGTTGATTGTATCCAACTTCTATTTCACTGTTGTTGCTAAGCCGGAATTCACCAGCAATCTGTAAGGAAATACCGGGTCTTGAGTTCTATAGTAACAAGGTATTCAATTAGTCCTGTATATTGAAGAATGGAGAACAAATTTTGGGAATCTACCGGTACTCGTGAATTGCATACTTGGTCATGATAGATGTTATGATCTCGTAAGCTTTCAGATTGTTTCAAGCGAAAACAACCTTTGTTTCAGAATGTATCAACTTGATTATGCTCGGAAACAGAATAAATAGAGAAGGTAACATTGAAACGACATTGCAACTTTTTATGTATCCAAAGCTAGTCAGTCATTCTAAATGGGTGAACTGTCCTACCCCTCACTACTTTTTTTTGACCTAGTCGGTCACGTCGATGGACTAGCATCAAGCTTGACGGACGAGCTTAAAGTCGTCGTCAGTTGAGAGATGTAGATTCAGTTGCATGCTAGTCCGTCTTGACGGACTAACATGGCAGACTAGCTTTAAAACTAGTCCTTCTTGACCGACTAGCTTTAAAGCCAGTCGGTCCATTGACGGACGAGGTTAGGTTTTCAGTGTATATTTCCTATAGGGTTTGTACAGAATATTTTGAAAATCTTATTTCTTACTACTTTTAAGAACTAAATTCCTTCACATATATTGTAAACAAGGGAATATTTTAGTATTAAGACATTAGAAACTCTAAAATAGTATTTTGATTGATTAATACACGTAGGATGTCCCACACATGTATTTTTTGCGTAGTGCATGTGAATCTTGGAAGAATTATTTTAAAAGGTGCCTTTATTATGATTTGTCAATTCTAAATCCTCACAGCACACAACAGTTCTTACGTGAATTGATTTTTAAGATCACTTTTAAACAGTTTCTTCCTCAATTCAAACTTATAACTGCAACAGTAATTTCCGTTCAACTCATTTTGTACAGTTGTGATCCGCAGTCATAAAATGCAGAATTTCAAAGCTAGGTAATGAAATCTACTGAAAATAAGTGTTCGTCTTGGCATCAAAATGAAATCCTGTTAAAGTAAAGTGTTTGTTCTGTGCTTTGTTCTACCACAAATTATGCTTACATCTAAGCAGATGCACGGACATTGGAGCTATGATCATACTTTCTTTCTTTCCTTTTTTTTCTGAATTTATTTTAGAGAGAAGTTTTTAAATACAACTAATAATTTTATTAGATTTATCATAACATTTAAAATTATAGGCTCATATTCCATATTCAGAATATATAGCAATGGAACCTTGATCAGACCAATAGATAATCAACTGAAAATCTAAAGCAGATTTGGAGGGGCTTACATGTACACTGCATGGGTTTCCTAACTCTTAAATCATTAAAAGAAGAAGTTACCATTGGCACTGGCAGTCTTTTTTTATTGCTAGACGGTTAGTTTAAGCAGTGGTAATTGGTTCAGATGCATACAGGAGTCCAAATTGTAATTTTTTCTATGAAATGATAATGGCATCATGGTAACTGACGCTACACTAGGTCATGGTAACTGACGTTACACAAACACAATTTTTACTTGATTGTATGTTGAATATCCGAAGCTTAGCTATTGATAATAATGAGATGCAGTCATACATTAGAAATCTTAATTGGCTTAGTTGATACTGTCTCCGTTGTGGAAAAAATTAACAAGTTCATGTTTTCGGTAACTGACGGTACACTGTAAATGAGGTTTGATTAAATCTAAGTTTTTGACCAAAGTCACAATTGAACCAATTTTCTGTAAATACAGTTTGATAAAGTGTCTCTCTAACAACTTCATCCATGTGAAAGATTATCGGGAACAGAAACGGTTTAGTTGAGAAAATGAAAATTAGTTTCTTGTTAATATACCTTTTTTATACAAAACAAAAATATTGGAATACTTCAGCGTATGATTAGAAAGTGAAAATGGCCGCAATCGGGAAATTTTTTTATTGATTCTCAACACTTCAACTCAAGTATTTTTTGAAAGTCAAAATAATTTTAACCAAATATCATTTTGAATTTCCGGCATCCTTGTCCGGATTTCTGCCCATAGGGGTTTTGATTTGATAGGCAGAGGGTGATAACAAAACAGATGATCGAAGAGGAAGAGTGCATGAAAGCAAAGGGCGATACATGAATAGAATAGGGGAGACCGGGGATGGAAGTTACACGGGTCAGTTGTTACAGTTCTCAGTGTGTGCTAAGCTGGAACAAGATAGGATATGCTAACTGGTATCTTTATACAGCCTACACATAGCTGTGATGAACTGCCGGTCGTGAGGATTCTCCGTTGTTTTATTAAAAAGTAAATCAACAAAAACCATTTTTTTACAGTTCAAAGTAAATTTTTGTCAAAAATTGAAATTTGTAATAGCTCTTACAACTGAAGGCACATGATGTATTGTAAATATAGTACATGTATGTCACTAATATACCCTAGCCATGCCCTATAATTCTGCCTAATGGCTGTGCTACAGTTGATTTTGTGTGTGAAATAACCCATGGGGTAGGTTGTTACAACAACCTACCCAATGTCGATGTAACAACTTACCTCAATTACATTACACATGCAAAATTACATTTTGTCTCATTTTTCAGGTGTTAATATTTTTCATGTTTCTATTATTACTGTTGTCTACTCTAGAGCTCTACTTGATCTACTGCTAACGATGCCAAGAAACTGGAAAGTTGAAACAAAAGTATGGTATAAGAGATTTACACATTGTCAACATACCCCGTATGTTTACATATTGTAACAATTTACCCCGTATGGTGAAACAACTTACCCCGTATACGGGGTAGGTTGTTACAAAAAAATGTCTTCATTAATTAAGCTGTAGTTAATTAGTGTTTACATGTTTTCGAGTTTTATGTGCCTCAGGTTTTAGCAAACATAATAGGCTAACTACAGACCCAAGATGGAGTGCGTGAGTTCTTTCATTAGAATTATCTGGCCCAAAATGTGAATTTTGTAACTTCCATCCCCGGTCTCCCCTATGAATGAAAGTGAAAGATGATAATACTTCTACAGTGCGTATTCGTCCGTTTGATAGAAGGGAAAAGAGAAATGAGGGGAAAAGATAAGAAAACCCAAATAGAAATAGATCAGCGAGAAATAACACAGAGTATGCGTTTTGACATGAAGATGAAGGGAAGACTAAGAAAGATAAAAGCAAGAAGGAGATGTCACTAGACAATTAGACTTTGTCTCACTAATGCCAGTTCTCAAATGAGGAGGAAGAGCAGGAGATAGAGAGTGGAGAGTAAATGAATGATAGATAAATAGAGGGTTAGAGAAAGGGAGAGAGAGAGTGTGTGTGTGTGTGTGTGCGTGGGATGTGCCTGAGGGTGTGTGTGTGTGTGTGTGTGTGTGTGAGAGAGAGAGAGAGAGAGAGAGGGAGAGAGAGAAAGAAAGAAAGAAAGAGAGAGGGATGGAGAGAGAGAGAAAGAAAGAACTGGAGAGGGGGGAGATGAAGGAGATATATTGTGGGAGAGAAGGAGAAAAAAGAGGAGAGTAAATAACACATCAGGAGGAAAGCGAGAGGAGAAGTGGGTGTGCGAATATGACAAATATTGACTTCGTTGCAACAAGTGCAACAAGTAGGCCTATGATTTTTTTTTTTTTTTAAATGAATAATTTGTATTACAAATGTACGTCATGAAATGGCCAAAATAAACTTTCATAACGGTAACTCGTATTTTTGTATTCTTTTTGAAGTACAATTTGTTGAGCAAGAACGTAGAAAACTGAGTTAAAATATAGTATATAAAAATCATAGGCATGTACATGTTTATGATAATAATAATGAACTATTCTTTTATAGCGCATATAAAAGAAAAGGGAAGCTAAGTCCTTATGCCCTTAAAAAAAAAGAGGAACAGGGCAACAAAAAAAGAAGAAAATAATGCTTGACATAGGGTACCCGTAGGGAATACCGGACAGTAGGGAATAGCGGACGGTCACCACATGTCCAGCCCTAGCTGCCAACATAAGATCAACTGAGTTGAAATACCGGCATCTACTGGTCAGGTGGTCTGTCTGGGAAGGTTGAATGCTGTATTCGACAACAACAAGTGAGAAATCTCCGAGAAAACTACCACAATCTGTCAAGGTAGTAAAATTTGCAGCCTGAAAAATGGCCAGATGTAAAAATTGACATTTTAGAGAATGTGATGGTATAAAAATAGAATTGGGGCATGACCTCTATTTCATGCATTATGGACATGTGTGGATGGTGGGCCAAACGTGTATGGAGTGTATGCACTGTACCGGGGTGGTAGTGTGCTGAAAAGTGTTAGTCATTTTTTGTGTAGGGAATACCGGACACCACATGGACGGTTGTTTGTTTTACTTCCGGGTTGAGTTGCTAAGCATGTAGATCAAATAGTAAGTTGCATATATTATATAAATAGTGTACAATCTATCGCGCAATATACTGGATTATAGGTACGACAAATACTAAAATTATCCCGAGTGCAGATTTGTTTCTCCGAGGCCGCAGGCCGAGGTGAAATAGATCTGCACGAGGGATAATTTAGTATTTGGAGTTCATATAGTCCAGTAATGTTGCAAGATGGAGCGTTCACTATTTATTATAGTAAATAGACCCCTAGATCTTTGACCTTGCCTCATCTGGTTTTATCTTTGCCAATTTTTTGGTGCAGATTTAGCTATTGTGACGTATTTTGTTGCTCCGCGTATCCATTGTTATAAGCTGTTGTGCGCAACATTTTACTGTTATTACGCGCTCGCGCAACAAGGCAATCGATAGAATCGATACTCTCCCCATTCATTTAACACGGGTTTTACCCTACAAAAACCGAAAGTTATATAGTACATATGTACAATATAACTTTTTGAAGGTAGGTCACGTGGTACTGATCTATCCAATGACGACGCGTATTTTTCTACCACTATTTACTATAATGTATTATATTTATTTATTAAATTGTTTGACAATTTTGAAATGTCTATTCCTCTTTATTATTATTGTGATATGTCATGATCTACATGAGATATAAAGTTATTCTGAGTGTTTTGAAATTCTGTAGTAAAATGCATATAATCTTCTAAAAATGAATAATGTTATAAAGAATCAATACAAACATGTTAAGTTGATGGTTTACATTCAAATCAGTGCTTCCAGACAGATCTTTATACCAAAAAAAGGGTAAAAACATACTGTCCGGTATTTCCTACACTGTAGGGAATACCGGACAATTTACGATGACGTCATTATTTGCATATAACTGCATCACCAAATACTTGATTACCTCAATTTTTTGGGAAAATAAAGTTGAATGATGTAGCTAAGCAATGAGAATCTTTTTCTTTTGTGATTTTATTGTTTTCATGTGCTAATTAAGCAAATGAGCTAAAGTGGCCGGTATTACCTACATCTACCCTAAAGCATAAAAATGTAAACCCCTCCCAAAAAAAAAAAAATCCGCAACTCAACTTTTGGCCATGATAACTTTACGGGTACGTTTTAATTATTACTGATGTTTATAACATTTGAAACTGCATTTAATTACCCTTTTTCTTGATATCCTATTTGTAATAATTGTATCTTGCTTGTCATGCTGCATATAATATCTGAATATGAAGAAAGTCAAAAATCAAAAGTTCTTAATGTTATTGATCGACTTTGGAACCTCGATAACTTTTAGGGTGCATTTTAATCATTCTTTATTTTAATACCATTCAACAATATATTTATTCCTCTTTTTATTGATTTCGTATTTGCAGAACTAACATCATTTTTTAGTGAACAAAGCTCATGGATATAATGCAAAGGGAAAAGTGAACAGTTGCAAAATGCCTTGTTATTGCTCACATTGAGTAACTTGTAACAGATGAGAATACTCCCAATACCGTGTGTCTCAAAAAAAACGTAACACTTTTGAAATGGTTGCCAAATTGAGCATATATAATTTTATTGAAAAATGTCGATATGTATGGCAATAGGCTAAAAAGACGCAAACCATTTCATATTGATCAGTGAAAATAATTCGAAAAAAAAAATCATGCTTCGATGAACAGTGTTCACTTAAGTTAGAGGTATGAAAATGCGCCTGCGGCAGGAATTTCCCTCCAATTTTGGACAGGAATTACTGTAGCTTACAAAATAAGGTGATATGAGATATTCATGATCGATGGATCAAAAGGATATTTTGAATACCTTGAATACCATCCTTTTTCTGTGTTATTCATCAATCCCGAAACACCACCGCCCCCCCCCCACACACACACACTTCCACTCCCATCTTTTGTATCACTGATCTGGTAGATGTGATAACGGGATTAAGGAGAGAATGTGAATTGGCTAAATTGAAATTCCAAATCATAATATGACATTACCAACCCACTGCCTCCCCCCTCCCACATACACACACAACACACACACACACAGCACACAACACACACAGCACACACACACACACACACTAATACACACACACACCACACCCACACACAACACACAACCTTCTTCCCATCCTGCTCACCTACTCCTTGCTTTTTATCAGTTTTCTTCCGAAAGTTTGGTGTGATCATATTTTTCCATTATAATCAAATTATTAACCAGTCACTCATTTTGATCATTGAAATCAATCGATAAATCACTGAACACATTAACTCCATCAAGCAATGCTCAAACCAATTATCACACGCACACAAACACCACACACACGCACGTACACACACACACACAAATATACGCGCACACACATACCACACACACACACACACACACACACACACATTAATGATGTACTTAGCTATTACACTGTTTGGGTCATTCATAAAACCTGATAAAAATGTGATTGGATGCCACCAAACTACTGAAAACTGATAAAGAAAAGGCAAGGGGTACGTGTAGGGATGGTGATGGAAAAGTTGTGGGGGGGGGGGGGGGAGGAGAGTGGGGTTGCATAATGTCATTATTGATTTTTGAATACGGTATTTCAATTTAACATTTTCCCATTCTTCTTCATCCTGTTCATCATACCAGATCAATGATACATAAGATGGGAGTGGAAGTTGGGTGTGTTGTGTGTGTGTGTGTGTGTGTGTGTGTGGCAGGCGGTAGTGTTTGGGATTGATAAATGACAGAGAGAAAGGACTGGTATTCAAAACATCCTTTAACTCTTAATCCATCGATCATGAATATCTCATTCAAACTTATTTTGTAAGCTACAAGTAATTTACCTGTCCAAATGAAGGAAAATCCTGCGCAGCGCATTTTCATACCTCTAACTTAAGTGAACACGTGTCTATCGAAGCATGATTTTTTTTCAATTTTTCATATCATATGAAAGAGTTGGTCCTTTAGCTTCCATAACATAGTCGACATTTTTTCATAAAATTATATATGCTCAATTTGGCAACCATTTCAAAAGTGTTACGTTTTTTTTGAGACACACGGTATAGGCATTCACTTTGCAACCTTTGACCTCTGACTTGTCTTAACATTCAGGTGTTCTGTGCACGCAAGCATGACATTATCGTTACAAAATATTATTGAAAAGAGGAAGAAATGAATTTGACAGTGGTATATATCAATAATAATTACAAAATACCAAAAACATTATCGGGGCCGAAAATCGAGTTGTGGCACTTTATTGAGGGGTTATATCTAACTTTTGAGTATAACAATTAGTCATGAAATATATTTTGGACCTAAGAATGATTGTACATTTTCTGTGCAATGTCGATTACCTTTTCTACCCGTTGGCTGTCACGGATGACTGAGTAACAGTGTTTTTATCGGAATTGTCTTTCTAGCATCTCATCAACGTAAAGACTTTACAATGAATATTACAAAGTTGAAACACTTTCAGACAACCATCCTTGAATCGTTTGTATATATCATTTCCTCTCGAAACAAATTAAAAAGAGATTATTGAGGAAGGAAAAAAAAAAGCGTAATTTTTGACAATGTGTATATTAATTTTTCAGTAAATGTATATACCCCAAAATGCAAGGTCTATATTATTTTGTTTTCACTATCCCAAATTTTTGTGCAATTCATTTCTTTAAAGACTATGAGGAAATGAATATCAATTTTGTTTACTTCTCTAGTCAAAATTGTAGCTTGTGGTATGCTATATTTGTATTTCCAACCGTTAATCATTTAAAATACATGTGGAATTATTATCTATTTCTAGCCACCCTAGATAACTAACATCTTTGATTGAAAATTGTAACTTCCTTCACACCAGGCCACTTATTACTCCAGGGTTGTATACTTTAAAAATGTTATCCTTTCAGACCACGTTCACCAAAATCCAAACTCTTGATTACTTCTGACTTATCACCTTTCCTTACCACACGTTATCAATTTGAATTCAATGTTAATAAATCTTTACAACCCTGAAGTTAGGATACAAATTCTGGAGGTGATATAGCCAAGGAATAGTAACATCTGGACCAGGTACTGTCCTTTGGGCTAGTGGTGTGTCGGGTTTCCATGGTGTGTATTCATAGGTATATCCTAGAACTAACCGAACCCTCTCCATCAGACCTTTTTCCAAGAGCAAACGAAGTAGACCCTCTAGTTTTGGGATACATCCACTACACGGGGATAAGAGTGTGAATAGGTGTATCGTGTGCCAGTTATTGTCCGCTGGCGGCCATTTTGAAGTGTTAATCCGGCTGCGTAACCACGTGAGTACCAGAGCTTCAGCGTGTGCATTGCCCTCGGACGCAAAGATGGATACACTTGGGCACGTAGCCATGAATTCGTCATCGACACAAAGCCCCATGTTGTCCGGTAATCGTCGTCCATGTGGAGGGAGCGGCGATGGACTGTCGTGGTCGTAGCACATCCGATCTAGGGAAACACCCGCGTGAGTCTTCCACGAGCTTAAAGCAAAGCGACGAGCCAGGCTTCTTGATAGGGTGCGTAGATATAACACGTCATACTGAACGGATGCTGACAAAGAGAAATAGATAACATGCTACTTAAAATGATACTACCAAAAAAACAAAAAAAAAAAAAGTTTTGAAAAACTTACCATGGCCACAATACAATACTTTTCATCAGACCTTCTTTCGAAAGACTAATTATGAGAACATAAATAGTATCTTTACTTAAGCCGAACTTCGATGGATCTAGACCTTTCATTTATTGAGGGATTTTTCATTGACGTACACGTTTGTCTATTTGTTCCCACCTCTTCATCTAAATTTGTCACCAGGTCTGTGTTAACTTTGTTGCGAAATATTCGTCTTAACCTCGTCACCATTCGTGTCCACACCGTTAACATAAAAATTATATCATTGACCGTTTCGTCAACGGATATTCGTGTCCACACAGTTAACAATTATCATTGACCGTTTCGTCAACGGATATTCGTGTCCACATCGTTAACATATATTATTGACCATTTCGTCAAAGGATATTCGTGTCCACATCGTTAACATATATTATTGACCATTTCGTCAAAGGATATTCGTGTCCACATCGTTAACATACATTATTGACCATTTGGTCAAAAGATATTCGTGTCAATTTCCTCAACAAACATTCATATCCTCCTCGTCAACTTAATGTACAGCGTGTCCCAGAAAAAATGTCCCTCTGATTGGGCGCTCAATAAATTCTAAAATGCAGTATCATTGCCACTTTGATATTAATATGTTGAAAGCCCATTTAATTTTGTAACTTGTGTGAAAATTTCATTGGTCTCGCTTCATTGGTTTTGAACAGAGAGTGTATTATGTAACAGCAGTGCATTTCAGCCCATTCCAAGATTGCAGATCCTGCATGTGAAAGCAAACACAACCATCGGAACTGAAGTTTGATTAGTTTTCATCTAAAACAGCTGAACTTTATTTTAAAAAAGACCTATCTCGGTTGTGATGAGTCTAGTTTGCGACTAGTTCACGACTACACCCTCTAGAGTCGTGGAGACCTCTCCTGAGTTTTAGGGAGCTGCGCAAAAATCAAACAAAAGTCTAAAAACACTGTCATACATGTTTAATATTTCTTTACCAATAATTTTTAGTCAGTACAGCGAAATCTATGCGACATTGCTGCGACTTGCTTGCGACTGGATAAAGCTGAACATGTTTGACTTTTTAAAAGACCTTAAAGTCCAGTTGAGATCAAGTTGCAGTAACGTCGCGTCTTGCTTGCGACTGGATAAAACTGAACATGTTTGACTTTTTAAAAGACCTTTTCCAGTTGCGAGGAAGTCGCAGTGACGTCGCCGAGCGATATGGCTGTAACTGATTCTGAACATGTCTTGTAGAATGAAGAGTCTCGTTTTAGCAAGTGGAAAAACAGAAACAAACAAACAAAAATGTCTCACCCCCTTTTTAAAGGACTTTTAATTGAGTTTCATGCGACTCCCTGGAGACCCAGAAGACGTCACGGCGACGTCTCCAAGGAGTTATGAATTACTCGTGGCTATATTTTCTATTACAAGTCGACTGAAGACATTAAAAGTCCCGGCGATAACATGGTGACTTGCTAGCGACTGGAAATATTTTTTTTTTTAGACTTTTGTTTAATTTCCCCGGAGACTCAGGAGACGTCCCCACAACTCCAGAGACTCGAATCACGAACTAGTCTAGACTTATGGCCAGTGAGGTATGACATTGATACTTGAAAACAAAAGCATGAACATCACAGTTGTTAAACTGAAATAATGGTGAAGCACAGAATAATGAATGACATTTTTTGTAGTGCACTCCTTTTTATCAAACTTGGAATGGGTTAAAATGACTATTGTTACAAGAGCCTGTGTATTCTAAACCACTGAAGCGAAACATTTGAAATTTTCACAGGAATCGCAGTATTAGTTGGGCTTTCAACATATTATATCAACTTAATTGAGTATAAAACTTAATGTTGGTAATTAGTCAGTGATGAATTAGAGGGACATTTTTTGGGGGGACATGCTGTATATTTGTGTCGACATCGTCAAGAGGTATTCGTGTCCACTTCATCAACACGTTCGTGTCCATATCGTCAACATAATGTATATACGTGTGAACTTCGTCAAGAGATATTCATGTCCACTTCGTCAACATATTCGTGTCCAGATTGTCAACATAATAGTCGTGTCCACTTCGTCAAGTGATATTCGTGTCAACTTCGTCAAGAGATATTCGTGTCCACTTTGTCAACATACTTTATGTTTGTGACCACTTCGTCAACATATTTTGTTGTTCATAACATGAACCGATTTTCGGGTCCACATCGTCAAAATATATTCGTGTCCATATCGTCAACAGGTCTTCGTGTCCACTTCATCAACATAATGTATATTCGTGTCCATCTCGTCAACAAATTTTCGTTAAAATTTGTGTCCACTTTGTCAAAAGATACTGGTGTCCACATCGTCAAGTATTCGTGTCTAAATACAGTTGAGGCCAGAAGTTTACATATACACTCAGGAAATTCAATGAAAATTGTACACTTGCAAAGCATCATCAAATCTACTTTATCTTAAAACTATCTGTGCTACATTGACAAATTTGGTATTAAAAAAATGAGTATACTATTGGCATGTAATCAGGAGCTGATGAATATTTAGAAGTCATCCCCCCAAATCTTCACTTTTTAGACAAACTTTTAAAAACATCTTTACCAAAACATTTTATATTTGTGCTTATTATTTCTCAACAGAAACATTTCAGATTACTTTTTCTGTTTTGTGGTGATATATCATGATAAGAAATGTAATATAAATGATAGATTTGACTTCTACATAATTGTTATGAATCGATGTGTGCTCACTCATGGATTCCTTGATAGATCAACATCATTTTCACCGTATCAGGACATCTCCCCCGGAGGACAACTCCCCGGGGACAACTCCCGGAGGACAGCTCCCCCGGAGGACAACACCCCCGGAGGACAAC
>CALNVZ010003432.1:29689631-29735468 GCA_940671915.1 Paracentrotus lividus
TCCGGGGGAGTTGTCCTCCGGGGGAGTTGTCCTCCGGGGGAGCTGTCCTCCGGGAGTTGTCCCCGGGGGAGATGTCCTCCGGGGGAGATGCCCTAGAACCCATTTTCACACATAATGTAGTCGATTGGTGTAAGAACACTGTTGCTTAGTTATTTTGCTCAAAACCGTTTTTAAAAAAGAAATTATGTGCCATTTTGATCACAATGAAGTTGCTTTTTCGTTGTTTTGATCACTTCTAATTTTGCACAAATCGCTTTTTACATTCTCGTAAACAATGCGCTATGTTCATCCAAGCGTAAACACATACCACACAAAAATGGTACCAAAGATAGATAGATAGATAGATAGATAGATAAATGCTTTATTGGTTCAAAACAAACATCATTGCGGCAAAGCCGAATTGCGATGCATTTACAAATAAAGAATACATAAAATTATAATACATGAAGATAAATCTTAACATCTAAAATTTATGCATTTAAATAATTGATAGTTATATTCACCATATTCAATTATTAAGTATGTTCAATTAGATTAAAGTGTATAACAAATTAGATTCAATTATATTGTACGGTTTTGTATAATTATTATGCATGTATATATATAAAATATCATTTGAATACTTAATTAGATGCAGGAGAAGTTACTCTTTTAAAATATGTATAATCATTTCTCACTCACTCGATATATTGGACAAAAATGTGTTGATATACAGTGGTGGACAAAGTTATCATAACACCAAGCATAATTAAATGATTTTAGTTATTTTCATTCAGTTGACCATTTAAATACCTATAAAATGATTGGAATGTCTCCGGAGGTCATCATTACGCTTTAAAAACTAAATAAAATAGCCATGCATTGGGAACTTGCCCCCAAGTCCCCCTTTTTAATGTTACGCCACCATTTGAAAATCTAAAAATCTTGCCCCTTTCAGGATCAAAGTGTCATGACGTTAAAAATTTTAAGCCTCTCCCTACAAAAGTATATATATTCTGAAAGGAAATTTCCTGAGGATGTCAAAAATGGCATTCATAATTACGCAGGGTGAAGAAGTATCATCTTATGTGGGGGGTTTAAAATTATTTTGAAGGGCCCTAAATTTTTAATTCAGAGCCCCTATTTAAAACCCCCTTTCCTATGACCCTTAATTTTTCACCATATTTGCTCATGAAATTTCCTTTAAAATATATGCACTTATAAATAAATTTCTTCACTTTCATGAAAAATAATCTTAAACTTAAATTGGCAGGGTTATTTTGGTGATCTCACGACCAGAGGATAGGCCAATCCACCCCTCCCCATAAGGCCAATTTTCTGAAACTTGGCATATGTTTGGGGCATGTAAGAATGAATAAGACTGCAATCGGCATATGTAATTGGCATTTCACGTTTTTGCATTTGTACTGCATGCTTAATACACAGGTCTATGGGGAAACTGAAAGCGCATAGCGCAATAATTTTTTAACCTGCGCATTACCTGATGGTCGAAACTATATAAATTTGGTATCACAAGATGCATAAGACTCTACGCTATAAAGTCATGAAACCTGTCGGCACACTTATCCTAAAACTCACTTCGGCAAATGTACTAGGGCATTGAGAATCCTATAGACTTTGTGATATAGCTTCGGGTGTTCTAATAATTTTGGCCACTACTGTCTGTTTTATGATATCGATAGAATGTTATTTTTATATAATCCACTACCACATGAAGATAGCTGAAGCGTGATAAATTGTGGAAACGTAAGAGCACACGGCAATTTATCATTATATTATTATTATTTATTATTATTATACAACACACACAAAGATTGACAGCTGATTGGATGAATGTGGGTCACATGACATTCAGCGGAATCAGCTATTGAACAATGATGACGTAGGTGGTGCAATATCCATGAATCTATTCAACGCCGTGCAATAGATCTATGGCACGTAGATCTACACACTGAAATTACATACACATACATGCACGAATGCGCTGCATACACTGCGTGTACTAAACCAATTTTGTGCGCGTAGAACTAGGGCGACGCAGTGCAGTTCAGTGCAGTTAAATTCTACACAATTATATATTCTACACCGCCAGGAACACGATCGCTAATAATATGTTCAGCTGCTAGACGGACAAGTGTTAATTTGCAAGTTTATCGTTTTGGATTTTTACCAATGCTTTTTAGTGTTAGACCGCGAGGATTAATTAACATAATTAAGATTGGCAACGGCCGTAAATCCGTGTCGAGGAGTGGGGGGGGGGGGGGGGGATGAGTGAATAATTTGCCAACTTGCGCGATCTTGTTTGGCATACACAAGCACTAAAACACAAGGAACGTTATGAACTCATATAGGCAGTGGCAGTGGCGGATTTGAGAGGAAGGGAGTGTGAATAGAATTTGTCTTTGAATGTATGCTTCTAGCTTCCGTGGCTGCCTGAATTACTGTTCATTTTAGTAATGGAAAAACTAATGCGAGCGCGAAGCGCGAGCCGAAAATTTAAGCTTAAAGGGGAATCCTACCCAGGGAGAGAATCAACCTTACAGGAAAGAGGAAAATGAGAGGAGCAATCTAAAAAAAGTTTCATCAAAATCGGTTATAAAATAAGAAAGTTATGGAAGTTTGAAAAGTCTAGTTGTTCCTTATATGGGGATCCTCAAATTGGCATCATCGGCTTCAAAATGGCCGATCTTATGGACAACTCTCCATTCGTTTTGTACACACATTTTCAGATTTTCCCCATTTTCTTTCGAAATATGTCTTCTTTACTTCTGAGCTCAAAATATGCCATGGGAAAATATATTTCACACAACATAATGTTGAGCTCAGAAGAAGGTAAAATATATTTCGAAAGAAAATGGGGAAAATCTGAAAAATTGTGTACAAAACGAATGGAGAGTTGTCCATAAGATCGGCCATTTTGACGCCGATGATGCCAATTTGAGGATCCCCATAGAAGGAAAAACTAGACTTTTCAAACTTCCATAACTCTCTTATTTTATAACCGATTTTGATGAAACTTTTTTTAGATTGCTCCTCTCATTTTCCTCTTTCCTGTAAGGTTGATTCTCTCCTTGGGTTGGATTCCCCTTTAAAGTTGGAGATATTTGTGCATTATAGTTCCTATTTAGTATCAGCGAGCGCGAAGCGCGAGCCAAAAATTTTGAGCTGAAATTGGATATGTTTGTGCATTAAAGGTCCTATATAGTATCTGCGAGCGCAAAAAAAAAAAAAAAATAAATAAAAACGAAAAAAAAAAATATGTAGTAGAGGCAGAATGGATTTGAAAGTGGGGTCTCGATAAAAAAATGCACTTTTTCTGAAAAGGGGGAGACTTTAGATCAGAGGCATAGATCTAAAGAGAAATTTATTAAGAGAGCGAGGAGATACGAAGAAAAATTGTTTTTGAATGTATAATTAAAAGAATCATAATGGCTGCCTCGATTCCAGTTTATTTTAGTAATTGTTAAAGTAATGCGAGCGCGAAGCGCAAGCCGAAAATTTTGAGGTATTTGTGCATTGTAGTTCCTATTTACTATCAGCGAGCGCGAAGCGCGAGCCGAAAATTTAAAGCTGAAATTTAATATATTTGTGCATTAAAGGTCCTTTATAGTATCCGTGAGCGCGAAAAAAAAAACCCAACAAAACGGAACAAAAATACACAGTAGAGGCGGCCTAACGGATTTGAAAGTGAGGTCTCGATGGAAAAAGGGCACTTTTTCTAAAAAAAAAAAAGGGGACACTTTAGATCAGAGGCATATATAGAGAGAAATGTATTCGAAGAGGGAGTGGGTACGAAGAAAATTTGTCTTTTAATGTATGCTTTTAAGAATCATAATGGTAGCCTTGATTCCTGTTCATTTTAGTAATGGAAAAAGTAATGCGAGCGCGAAGCGCAAGCCCAAATGTTTAAGCTAAAAGTTGGAGATTATAAATCCTATTTAATATCAGCGAGAGCGAAGCGCGAGCAGAAAATAATTTAGTATCCATTTAGAAGATACATTTTACATGCTTTGTAAAAAAAAAAAAAAAAAAAAAAAAAACAGTGATAGAAAACGAATCCACAATCTTTGCTATTACAATTTTGGGGGGCTGCGGGCCCCAATTAAGCCCTCCACCAACCTAGCCCGCACACAAATACATTAATGTTTTTGTTTGTCAACAACACCCTTTCCTAAGGAGAGGGGTGTATTGGGTTTTGACAGACGTGTATCAATCAGATACATTGGATCCAACCTTTTCATACTTAGGTTACTGTTTGTTACTCAGTGCGAGGTTGCATAGCGACCGAGCAGAACATTTGAGGGTTTTGGAGTAAAAAAGAGGCATTTTAGAGTATTGAGAGCGCTATTTTAACCAATAACACAATTATCTAGTGTAATTTTTTTTTCTTCATTTCTTTCTTGAAAACTGGGGGGGGGGGGATGTTTGTACAGGGCATCCCCCCTCCTCAAAATCTGGGGGGGGGGGATGTATCCCCCCATCCCCCCGGGATTTACGCCCGTGAAAGTTAATTGGACAACGCATATTCATTTGATATCTGGTGAGTGATGATTAAATCGTACAGTTAACTTAACTTTTACGTTTGAAGATTCTCTTGGCTAGATCTAGATCTAACGTTAGAGGGTCTAGCCTAGGCTAAATTAGATCTTAACCTTTAGAATCTAGTACCGGTAGACATCGAGTGTTGTATAAAAGCAATATTCAATGTTTTATTTCGTGCAAGGGTTCGAATATTACATTCGGTGCAAGTTGAACCTTGATCTATTCAACGATGCGAATGCACACTCATGTAATATTCGTAACCCTTGCACTCAAGTATACTATTTTTTTTTTGTAATTTGATAAGATAATTTGTGTCACGATCAAGAAAAAATTAGAACAGTGACAATAAACTTTGATCAAACACTACACAGACCAATTTAAAAATGGAATGTAATCCGTTTACTTTGAGAGAATATCATATTTGTCATACATACCCATTTTGATGGACACGGGTTGAAGATTGCGGCAGATGAAATTATCTTGTGAAGGCTCAGAAATGCAGAACTTCTGTTATTATTATAATAGTTGAGAATATTGTTAATCAGATAACAGTCAAATGATAAACATTTGTTCTTATTGCTTGGTGTATCTACAGTAACAACGCCTTGAGTATTAAATCCATAGTCATACTTGTTTGAAATGAAATGCATATGGTTTATTCTAATACATATGTGATTAGCAGCACCGCTTATTGGGATTCCCCAATTTCAATAACCCACGCATGACTAGCTTCTTACAATGTTGTCATTAATATTAATTATTATCAGCGATGTCGGTAACATCGATTGTGAAATACATTACTTCTCGCCATGATGACGGTGGTCAGGATGTGCAACTCTATCAAAGTAGCCTACAGATATCATAACAAGGGATAAGCGGGTAGGGGGGGGGGGGTTGTGTCCAACCAAAAGGTCACATTTAGCTGTAGGGGTAGGTTTAAGAGGTCAATCGGCTCAAATCATGTGTATATTTGTTCGTTTTTTGTTTTTTTTTTACATTTTGCTCAATTTGCCGCCCCTCTAAGGTCAATTTGGTGTTGGCATTCTTTTTCAGCCTTCGTCCAACCATAAGGTCACATATCAGCTGTAGGGGTAGGTTTAAGAGGTCAATCGGCTCAAAGCATGTGTATATTTGTTCGTTTTTTTTTTGTTTTTTTACATTTTGCTCAATTTTCCGCCCCTCTAAGGTCAATTTGGCGCCCCTTTGAGGTCATTTTGGCGCCCTTTCCGGGCCCGTAAAGCCCCCCCCCCCAAGAATACGCGAATGTTTATCTGTCCCATCCCTGAAATCTTAAACATCAAGTAACATTTAAAGGTTCCTAATGACGTCATGCGATGAAGGGAAAGCTACGTTGACTGCTGTACACTGCATAACCTTTTTTTTTTGTTTTTATCACTTTCCTTATTTCATTCATTGTTTCTCTCTTTCCTAATGTAATTCTTTGTTTCTCCCTCCGTGTTCATGGTTTTGATGTTTCGGCTTTCCTTATCTTATTCATTGTATTTCTCTCTTTCTTTATCTTATTCATTGTTTGTTTGTTTTTTGTTTTTTTCACTTTCCTTATGTTATTCATGTTTTTTTCTCTTTATGTTATTCATTGTTTTTCTCTCTTTCATTATGTTATTTATTGTTGTTCGTCCTTTCCTTATGTTATTTATTGTTTTTCTAACTTTCCTTATGTTATTCACTGTTTTTCTCTCTTTCCTTATATCATTCATTGTTTTCCTTCTTTACGTATGTTATTGTTTTTCTCTCTTTATGTTATTCATTCTCTTTCTCTCTTTCCTTTTGTTATTCATTGTTTTTCTAACTTCCCTTATGTTGTTGTTTTTTCCTTTTTTCCTTATGTTATTCATTGTATTTCTGTCTTTCCTTATGTTATTGTTTTTCTCTCTTTCCTTGTATTTCATTGTTTCCTTCTTTCCTTATGTTATTCATCGTCTTTCTCTCTTTGATTTTGTTATTCATTGTTTTTCTCTCTTTCCTTATGTTATTGTCTTTCTCTCTTTCCTTATGTCATTTATTGTTGGTCTCTCTTCTCTTATGTTATTGTCTTTCTCTCTTTCCTTATGTTATTCGTTGTTTTGTCTCTTTCCTTATGTTATTCATTATTTTTTTCCCTTCCCTTTTGTTATTCATTGATTTTCTCTCTCTTTTTTTTTGTTATTCATTGTTATTTTCTCTTTTCTTTTGTTGTTCATTACTTTTCTCTATTTCCTACGTTATTCATATTTTTTTTCTCTGCTTTCCTTATGTTATTCATTAGAGATGAAATTGTTTCAAATTAGGCGCTATATAAATCGCAACTATTATTATTATTATTATTATTTTTCTTTGTTATTTATTGTTTCTCTCTTCCTGATCTCATTCGTTGTAGCTCCTTCTGCATGATTTGTCTGTTTTTATCTTTATGTTATTCATTGCCTGTCCGGTTTTCCTATTCATTATTTTTCTATATTCCCACAAATTCATTGTTTATCTCACATTCTTGTTGTTATTCATTGTTTTTCCATTTCTTATGTTATTGTTTCTCTATTTCCTAAACATATTTGATGTTTCTATTTTCTTATTCATGGATTTTCTGATTATTCCTTATGGTATTTTTATTATTTATTATTTCTTTCTCTTTCATTATGTTCGATTTAAAAAAAAAATCTTTCTACATAATACATGTAGTAAATGATATGCTTCATGCATTACTTCCGGGTTTGCTCCTTCATCATGTGACGTCATCAAGCTGCCCTCAAAAATCTCCACGGATCTTCCAATTGAACCTGAATGTGTATACAATGTTCAAAGCAGCATTTCTCCTGAACGCAACATGCTATAAAGGGATAAACTAAACGGTGTTCTATTTCTCATGTAGGCTACTAAGCTTGATAATTGCATTGAATTCAATAAGTTTGACCATTTCTTTAATATTCCACTTTAAACATACTATACAAATCTAATATTCAGCCCTTTTTCAATTATGCCATATCAGATAGGGGAGAAGATTGTGTAAAAGCAAGCTTAAAGCTTTAATAAGAAAGCCGAAAGAAAATTTTGGCTATCTGCATTGTCACAGTGAACATATCAGAAAAGATCTTTAATGGCCATGGGACTACTATTTAGCCTGTAAAATACAAATGTTTTGGAAAACTGATGTGAACAATATTTTATTTATTTATTTTGTTTTGTTTACCCAGGGTAACCCTGTCAGTGGATTGAACACTGTTTTACTTGGGGGCCCTGCACAAGAAGAAAAAGTTAAAGGTATAAATAAAGAAAACATAATTAATACAGTCCATTCCCATTATAACAAGCATGGATACGAGAATCCACTATGAGATAATTATCTTGGTCTTAGTTTAAAAGAAATTTACATTTGTCTATAGACGAATTCCGGCTGCATTTCATGGAAGTGAGCCCTCTACGTGCCCGCCATATAGCTTGGGGGCTTCCAATAGGTTTTGCATTGAGCCAGGGGGGCATTTCATCAAAGGACTTGTCGGACATTTTATCCGACAAATTTGTTCTCAGCCAATCAGATGCAAGTATTTCAGTAGCTTATAACAGTTTGTCGGATAAAACGTCAGACAAGTCCTTTGATGAAACGCTCCCCAGGTGGGTGTATGTCTGCGTATATGTACATTTTCCTTTGTTACGCATACTGGAAGCCCCCCAGTTAACTAATTTGCATAAAGAACAGCACCCAAACCAAATTTGTCTATATGTTCAGTATATCAAACATTCATTTTTGACTTGGTCTCAAGCATCTCATTATGAAGGGAGTGGACTGTACAATAAAAACCCTGCAGGCGATTAAATGTGAAATCTTACACGTATACAGTTCGTTCCAGATAACAAACAGTAAACCCAACTTTGAGAGCCTCGTATTAAAATTGTATGTGTCATTAAATCTTTTATCATGACAAAGAGTAACTCATATTCTATCCAGTAATGCCAAAATTATACCTGTACTATCACAAATGACTGAACACTCAAGTTCTTTAAAACTTTGGTCAGAAACCATTTGTACCAAATTTTCTCAGAAGCATTCCTTGTTTGTTTGAAGTCAGCCTTCCTGAGCCCATTCATTAGGGACAAAGGATTACTTGATCTATTGAAATGCAAGGGCTGCTTTTGCTCAAACTTGGTACAGGGCATTTTTTACGCTTGTTTTTTTAAAGCCCAACTGCTTAGTCATCCGTCCCAACACTGGAATAAGTTTGGTATCATTGAATAGAATATGAGTTGCTCTTTATCATGAAATAAATTTCAAGGTCACACAAGCTATATTTTAGTATATGGCTCTCAAAGTTGGGTTTACCTTTTTCTGGGACGCACTGTATAGAGATCAAGCACACAAAGAACAAGTTACTCAAAATTTTGATCATTTATATCTTTATTATAGTTTTTTTTTTTTTTTAATATATTTATATAAATCCATGAAAATTATAATTTATCCAGTAATCTTGAACGATATTAGTCCGTTTTGAATCTTATACTGGAATTGGTAAAAATTGCAAATTAAAAACGTACAATTCTCTGTGTTCGCGACGTTTCACCAACCGCTGTTTGCTTCATCAGGTGAACGAACATCAGGCACGTCTTTCCAAATGACTTCGCACCTAAGTGACGAATTTCCCGCCCACTTGATAACGGTAGCAATACTTTAGAAATGACGTGCCTAGTGTTCATTTGCCTGAAGATGCCAACAGGAGTTTCAATTTGCAATTTTCACAAATTGCAGTACAAGATTCAAAACAGTGAAATATTTTTATATAAATCTAACCAGATGTTCTCAGACATTGATTTTTTAAGAGCACATAAATGATAATACTAACAACAATACAAATGAAAATTCAATAGCACCAAAGGGCCGTATGCATATGGCCACATGTCATGAGTTGGGTGCAAAATGCGTTACATGTCCAAAAATTTGTAGAAATGTACATTGTCACAATCAAACATCTCTAGTTTCTTAGTAGTAAGTCAGACATGTATAAAAGTATATATATATATTGAAAGCAGAGATTGTAAGGAAGATGATTAACAAATTTGTGTGCCTGTATAGGGTGTGTCATTAAAGCTATACAGAGTGTTACAGGAAAAATGGATTAAAAAACTTAACAATTTTTCTGAAAAATAATTTCTTATTCTTTGCACCAAATAAAATGAATCATCTTGGATTGTGTCAGTAAGACCCTATGCTTCTAAAAAATATAAACTTGTAACCCAAAATTATTTTTTCCAACCTTTCAACAGGGTGTCAAAATAGGAGAAAACAAATAGTTAAAAAAAGGACAGTCTTTTACTGTCTGTTACACTTGGATTACAGCTCAAACAAAGTTTATTGCAAGAAATATATTTCCACTTAATTGTGTATCTACATGCATGCAAAGAAAATGGTGAAAAAAAAATCACAATTATTGTTATAAAATTGCATGTGGCAATTTTTTAGGCCGGTAATGCATTGTCTATGAGCCGTGCGTGCATGAAGTTTGTTTTCATTGATTAATTAATTGACTTTTGAAATATCTAGTTCACATTTATCTAAAACCAAGTAAATTCCACAGAGAATAATATATCAGTCAACCAATAAGACCATTTGGCTGCAAAAATATAATGCAACAAAATAAACCAAGTAACAGAAATGGGAATTCCCTATGCTTTAACACATGCCTCTACCGTAGGATCCTCCACCCCTTACCCTACTCCACTCAAATTATCTTTGTATTAAAACTATGAGCATAACAAAGCTGAAACTTCACAGACATGTAGCCTGATAAATTATCTACAATATGAGTTATTGCACAGCTCATGACTGTAAATCATTTTCATGCTATGTGAAAAAATGTGATAATTTTCCCTCCAAACTGTTACGCCCTTTTACTACACTTCAACATGTGACACATGACCATAAAAATAATTAATCACTGGGATCTCTACTACAGTGAACTTGTATCCAGTGAATGCTAATATTGAAAGTTGGACATTGGGCCATAAGTATAAAAACAAGTTATTACTTTTTCATAATTTCTTACTATCTCTTTCATAATAAGTGTTTACTATCAACTGTATGTAGCAAAAATTGAGTAGATACCACCTTGACAAGACAATATCTACCTTGTGCACTAAGTAGTTGATTGAATAAATCAAGATACCCTTAACCCTTAGCGTGCCACGGACACGTTTTTGTGCAATTGTACTTATTATCTAGACAATCGTAATAATTCATTTTCTCTTGAAAGCTTGCAGTATAGGCTTTGTAAATAGCACAGTTAATTGTATTGTGTCTGTGGATCGATTTCCAGTCATTTACATCAAGCAAGAATATTTCATACCATTTTAAAAGATTTTAAAAGAAAGTCTACTTTTTTGGCTGTAAATTAATATGGCACGTTAAGAGTTAAAGGAGCTTACGCTTTTACTAATCACTGATGATGGGAGATATTTTCTGCAATTATTCAGTATCCTGACATTTATTTTCTGCTATATCATAGCAGAATTTTGCAAGGTACTAAAAGATTAATTTTTTTATAGCGAAATGATCTTTGGGTAAAAATGAAAGGAGGTCTATTTTTGTATGCACTCTATTCAAAGTTAGAAAGCATCTCAGATGAAATTTAAGGGACACACAGACTACATGTAGTTCAACAGCTGCCAAATGAGAAAGAAAAATGGTATTGGGTGAAATCAAAGGCTAAATTCTTGTGAATGGTTGAGCATAATTCAATGACCACGTGGATGAATAGGCCATTGATTCTTTACACAAAGGTCTCGATCAAAGGATTGTGTGACATAGTTTGCAGGTACATGCCTTCATGTTGGGGAACATGACGATGTCTGAATCTCAAAATGAGCAGTCTTCGGATACAAATGGATCCGGATAAGGTCCCAGTGATTATTTCTTATGCACACGGCTTAATGTGATATTTCCCCACATGAAGGTCCCTGCAGATAATCCTCTGATCCACTTCTTAAAGCCAGTACGAACTAGCAGCTTGGTATAGCACCACCTCATGTCCTCAACTACTTGATTCTGCCCCGATTCCTAACCCATAATGCAACATCCTGTATAGTGTAGTCTTATAATTCAGGCCCATTCGAATGAAATCACACGTTTTCACTTCTCAATGAATTCACACCATGATGATTATGTTGCCAAGTATCAAAACACATACTTCTCCCCTCAAAACATTTTAGTTTCCCAATAAAGATTAAATTGTAGGTTAATTTATACACCGTTTTATTGGTAGTTATCTTAACATGTATACTTTAATACTAGCTATTTATAACACACAGTCAATGGGAGTGTTGCTCAGTACGCCTTGCTTTAATGCATTGTTGAAGCATGCTCAAGCGCCATTCATAAGAACTCTTCCTTTTAAATCACACAATACCACTTTTCTTACTCGTTTGACAGCTGCTGAATTTGGCTTTTCATTCAAAATAGCAATGAATCATTAATGTGATTGTGTAATATTTGATTCATTTATTTCTTCTGAGACACGTGGTAACTTTTCCTTATAGAGTGTTTAAAACATACTTTTGTTTATATATTTGATTTGATTTGATTTGACTTTATTTTACATATTTCACAGGTACAAACAACAATATCAAAAGACTCGAGATAATACAAATCAGACATGGCATAATCATTAATCTAAATTAAAGAAAACAGCGATTTGGATTTAAAGACAATTTAAAACAGTGAAATATGAGGGAACCTGCATAAAAAAGCAAAGCTTGTTAAGTCTGCAGGATCCAGAAGAAATATCAGTCTTAATGTGTAGGAGAGGACACGTAAATAAATTGATTATAACGGTAATGCCAAAATACAACAATTGTGAATATGTAAAGAATAGGAAAAAATTTAAAAGAAGTTTGCCACCATTACTCTACAACTATTATTTACTACTCAGCCAGAGCGTATTAACAAAGTACATGGAAATAAAAGTTTATATATGACTTGTATTTCCTATCTGAGGATAATTTTGTACAAAAAAAAAAAAAAAATTCTGCTACAATCTAGCAAAAAATAAATGTCAGATACTCAAGAATACAGAGAAAATCTCCAATCTTTAATGACCAGGGGAAGCATCATTAGGGTATCTTGATTTAACATAATCGGTGCACAACATAGAGACTTGTTAAGGTAGTATCCACTAAATTTTTGCGAGATTATGTTAGAAAAAACTTAGGTTGCACTCTTGATATTAAACATTTGTTATAAGTAAAACCTAGGGAAAGTGATAATATCCTTTTATGCAAATTATCTCTTTAAGCAATGGGATGTATGCATAAACCTGAGCAAACTTCTAATCATTTAACTACTGATATCAATTTCAAAAGCAATTCCAAACTGTTAGAATTGGTTTTTCATCAGAAGAAACTTTACTTCATTTACTCCAGTGGCATGCTTCAACAACTTTGATGAAAAATGATTATTAAAATATATTAAACTACCATGTTCCTTCATGAAAACAACAGCTACTATGCCAGGCAAGCCTTTGATCAAGTTCTTATGACCTTTCGTAAACCATGATTCATCTTTTCATCCTGATGAGTAAACTTTCATAGATATGTGACTCACGAGACATTGCGGAGACTTGGGAGACGTCTCCGTCACAAGTCTCAAACCCGTCACATGGCTAGCGAGATACTACCATAAGTTTATACAATGCCATTTTTCCCATTTCATTCATTTATTCATCTGGATGATCATTGAAACATGATCAATTTTCTCATTCAAACTTTCATGTTATCTGTTATGTAATATCTAAATATTGTTCATGTGATTTGAATTGGGGCATCCAGGTACATACAGTACCGCCCTAACGTTAATGTTACCTGTTTACACACTCCCTCAAACCTTCCATTCGCTTTGTGTGTAAGGTTTGATGGAGTGTGTAAACAGCTAACAGTAACTTTCGGGCGGTACTGTACCGTCCTAACAGTTCTTGGAAAGACACACTCTCAAAATGGCAGAAACACTGTTATACAGTCTGTATCAAATAAAATGGTATGGTGAGAGTGCCTAAGTCTGCGCAGTGCCCATGTCTGCGCACCCACGTAAATGCGCGAATTTTATAGAACAAAAGCCCTAGCTAATATCAACCTGCAATCTTAACCTCAACAATCCATTTTGATACAAAAAACTGCGAAAAAAATTGATTAAAAATGGTTTTCAGCAAGTTATATTTGCTACCCTGAAAATTTCAACCATTCTCAAAAAAGGAAAGTCAAAAACTTGCGTGCGCTTGATTTGCGTGCAAAATGAGTTAGTGCGCAGACATGGGCACTATTCACTTCTGCAATTCAAAATGACAGCCCTTCGAAAAATCGTAAAAAAACATTGTTCTTGTAAATTAATTCTTGAGATTTTTTGCTTCATTGATCAATAGAATATGAAGAATGGAATAATATTGATGAATCTTAAAATAATACTTTAATTTTTATTGAAATTGAGGTCAAATTTTAGGTGCGCAGACTTGGGCACCGCCATCATACAGGTTGGAAACATTCCTTCACAGTATGTAGATTAATCACAACCTGGTAGCATTTGATATTTCCATAAAGCAGGGAAAAACAGACCTTCTTCTGCAAAAAGTAATCTCTCGGCTTTAATTTCGCACCATGCAGATATACACCTTAGTAATTTTTCCCCCCCACTTGTATATTTTTTTTAATACAGTCTGCACCATATTATAGTAGGGCTAACACAGATTGCAAGAAAAATCTGCAATCTTGTACGCTACGTAAAAATGTTATTTACTATCAGAGCATCTTAATTTTACAGAGTACTGTAATTGTGGAAATATTCACGGCACATTAATTTTTGCGGATTTCGCGCGAAGATCGGCAAGCGCGAATTTAAAAACCCGGGAAGAGATGAGCATGGTTTTTATGCATGTATTGGGAGGGCTCAATCGCATGCTTACGAACATGCAGCGCAAATTCAAGAACCTGTGAACATTCTTTGAGGCTGCTCAGCGCGAAAAATTAATCACGCGAAAATAACAGCGAATACTGTAGCTACTTTTCTGCTAGTACATACTGACGATAAGATCCTTTGCTTGCATGATTGAAACTGATGCTTAAAATTGTAAGAAATAACTTAACCTGTTATAGATGAGCTGATTTGGCTTTAATACATTTCCCATAGACTTCAGCCCGAATAAATTTGGGCTCAGTCCGCAATAAGATGAAATAGTCGGGAAAGGATTCCTTCTTCGGAAAGAGGTTTAAGTAAAAACTTATTCTTGTTTTTAAGTAGAAGCTAGAAATATTAGGCAATTGCTTTGAAATAAAAAATATAGTTATTACTTAAAACCGGTACCATCTATGTTTTGAGTGAAATAATATGCTAAGTAAATACATAAGTAAAATACCAGGAAACTACAAACTTGTATGCATACGGCCCAATTTCTCCACCCCCCCCCCACCTCTCTGTCTCTCTCTCTCTGTCTCTCTGCATCTCTCCCCTCTCTCTCTCTATATTCTTATTATTCTAGTTTGTTCATTTGTGTTTTAATTCTTAAGACCATCAGAAGAAAAGGTGGAACATCACAACATCAATTATAATCATATGCAATACATAATAAATAAATATCAATATAAATATAAAACATAGTAAGTATTGAATTTACAAAGCTTTATTTAGACAATTCTATTGCCACAGAGTGTGTACCTGTCAATCTCTTGGATGTTTGTGGGCCGGGGTTTGGGTGGGGCCGCTCCCATGGGCCTCCGAACCGCCTCCCCCGCCTCCACGTGTCTAGAAAGGTCGCTGATGCTGCTCTCTGAGCCCAGCAGGTTGGTTGAACTCAAGGATTGAAGGGTGGTGGGTGAGATTGGGAGGGACATAGCTGGGTCAACGGAAGGTACCCTCATGTCTGCTATCGTAGGCGGAGTGGTGATGGTCCGCTTGTGAGGTTCTGATGCGGATTGTGCAGGTGCAGATGCTGAGAAAGACGAGGATGTCTGGGGAGATGTTTTTGGTTTCTTCTTGATTAGTTGATCCATGAGACCAGCTTCCCTAACATACTGGCAGGCCTTGCCCATCAGAACTATACTGAGTAGTATTTGAAATGCAACAAGGCTGTCGGGAAAAAGAGAAACAACAGGTCAGCACTTATAAACAGATCCGTCCTTTCATACAGTCCATGTGCTCTAAACCAAGCCTAATACTGTGTTCTAACAAAATCTTGATACTAAACACACAGATTTTTTAATTTGATTTAAGTTGAAATGGTTTATAACTGAATTACAATTTTTTTGTAAAAATATATAGCATATGAATTTAGAAAAGATAATATGATATGAAAATTAAAAGATTTATCACAAATTCAAAGACACAGATGGTAAAGATTCATGAAAGGAATTTCATTTCATGAAAGGACTTATCGGACTTTTGATCCGTCAAGTCCTGTTTTATCCGACATTTACCATAGTAACAATGCTTCTCAGCCAATCAAAATCAAGTAAAGATGTCAGATCTGACAATTGTCAGACAAAAATGTGGATGAAATGGTCTTCAGATCTTGATTTCAACCACCGATCCCGAAAACAAAAATTTGCACAATAGTAGTGTGTGATGTAATCTACAAGACTGTATAGTCAGTTTTTCCAAAAGAGTGTCTTTCTATTTTTTTATAAATTAATAATTCTAATTTATGCATGAAATAATACTTTACCCAATGACAGTGAAAATAATCATATCTTTATGAATAAGGTGAGGAAACTCCATTGACTTTATATATAAAATCACGTTTTTGAGCCATTTTCGATTTGACGGGCATGAATAAAAGGTCTTGGAGTTTTGTAATAGTATGCCAGATTTTTGCAAAAAATTGTTTTAAAAGATGTCATTATTGCCCCCCTTCTCTCCCTGGAGACATTTAGGGTTAAAAAGTCATCATTCACCAAAACTTACATATAAACATATTCTTTATATTAAGATGACTAACACGTTGAAGACTAAGGTGGCACAACTGAAGCCAAAAGAGAGGTGTTATCGGTAACTCTTTTTTTTTTTCATCCCGCAAATATGTGGTCTAAGTCCCTGCATGGAGAAAACCAAGCCTGTCTATATGCATTTTTACGCAATAACAGGTTAATGTCAGATTGTGTTTGGGACAGATCCCTTGAGTATGCAGAATGATTTTCAAGAGTTGGCTTTCTTCAGAACTCACCATAAATAGAGGAATAAAATGAGTACTACTGCAGTGTTCAAATCCAGTTTGACTGTCTGACGTATAATCCGTATCACCTGAACAAATGATGAAATACAAAGAAAATAGAAGAAAGACGTTACTGCAAGTTAAAAACTTGATTTGTTTGGCAGTGCCCTATTATTATTTGATCTTGGTCAGAATACCAATATGAATACATGTACCTTAAAGCTGGTGTATAGTGTTGGGAGAAAGAAAAATTTAATTTGGATTCACAGTTAGATAATATGAAAGCCTAAATCCTATAACTGTAACAAAGAAAGTTATATTACATGGAATCTCGTTTTAATGTCTTTACTTCACGATATTATAGTATAAAAAAGATAAGACGGGGACCCGACTCAGCTTTGTGTGCACCGGCGTTCACATGGAAAACCAATGGGGATTCTCTTGTGTGGGTGATACACACAGATCGCTACGGTCCATTCATGCGGGAAGTTCGGGGGACAGGACAGCCCAGCAAAGGTCTCAAAACCGTTACAAATTGTGTTTGGATTCAAACATTTCACTGAAATTCACCGGAAATCGTGAAAGGAATATCACAAAATCTCTCACACATGTCTTTTAGCGCAATGTGAACAACATGAGACTATATTTAATCGGTTTTATGCTGATTTTTTTTTTTGTTACCAAAACTATACACCAGGTTTAAGGCCACTGCACACCTTATGATTGGTCTGCGACTTGATTGTGTAATAAAACGTCATAACATTGATGTCGGTAATTAAAAATATAACATCATACTGTGCAGATTTCAAATCAGTGACTATGTAACCTCCTTATTAAAATAAAAGCGATTTCAATATCTAATCATAATGACGTCATAGCAATCGCACGATTGGCTACAATTTCAAACCAATTTGCCATTTACTCCTAAATAAAGGATTGCAATTTTCTGAAATTCGATATCAGTATTCTTACAGTTAATTTGAACCTCTAAAGATAAGATTCTATTAATTCATACTTTCGGAAAATAAGCAAAATGCGATTTGTTCCAAAATCGGATAGTAGACCAGTTGTAAGGTGTGCGGTGGCCTTTATAGTCCCTTCTACGCTTTACTAAATTTATACCACAAATATGTTACCAAGTAACAAAATGAAAACTATATGTACACATGTATGCCCTCTCACTCACTACATGTTTTCCAATATAAATCCAATTCAAGGCTAATTTATACTGAAATGAACAAAATATTGTTAATTTTTTATCAAAATGTATATGTCTAAAGACTGAATCTGCAATACATGAGTAAATAAGAAAATCTACATGAAAGGTCCACCATCTAAGATATAATAGATTTTTAAAGATACTTTATGTTTGAATTTTACCGAAAATTCACCTTCTCTGTATGCCTTTAAAGGGATGCAGTAACACTGAATGAGAATTCAAATTGTAATTTATTGAAATAGCTCATTTTGCCAATGTGTTTATAAACATAAAGGTTTTTATAAAGTCCCTTGATATTTACAAGTCAATTGCTTGCTTTACTATTCAAATATTTACGATTTTACATCCTGATTTTCAAACCTGTAAACAAACGCTTTTGAAACGATATCCTTCTGCCGCGGCTCAGAACGCAGAGCATATTATGGGTTACGAAGTCCCCACACTCCCCTCGGTGGGCAGGACGCCACTGATGCTCGCAACAGAGCGGTGGTGATTTGATCATGCAAGGCTGTGCTTCATTTTTCTTTCACTGTTTCAAGGTACTAAATAACTTCCATTTGCTCTGAAATTTTCAGTAGTTTGTTTTCATAGTCACAGCAAAAGGATTTTACTCATTTCGATCCCTCTCGGACTTGTTTTGGGAAGTTACTGAATCCCTTTAAGTGCTACTCCATGGTGTTATTATGCCTTATCCATTTACATGCCACAGGTGGGATGGGTTTAATTTGGCACCCACAAAATATCTCAGCCGTCAAGCAAGCAATCACGATGACAAAAATTGGCTAGGGGGCATGGGTCTAATTTGGCTTCCACATAAGATCTCAGCCATCAACCATCCAATCGCAATGACGAAAATAGGCAAGGACGTCCCCTGTGAGGTAATCTCCATGGTTATACTTTTTACTTTGTTAACGTTGCGTTTTGATTGTTTATTCTTATATAAGAATGTAACCCGAAAACCGGGTCCAAGTGGGTGGAAAACTTGGTCTCAAAAGATGCACAAGACTTCAAAAGAAAAAAGTCTTGAAACACTTTGGCCTAGCCCCCCCCCCCCCCCTTCCCATGAAGATTAGGGTTAATAGTGATGTAGCCTTTCATATACTTTTCAGATATAAATCTATTATAAAATTACAAATACAATATAAATGTATCTCTTACAGGTACATGTACATATATATTTATATACAATTGGAACGTCATGAAGGACTTTTAAAACAAGTTTTATTCATTTCAGACAAAAAAAAAAATCCAATTTAAGTTTTGTTACCAGATGTAGACAAATATGTTTAAGATGATACTTACTACACAAGCCAGTGGTAATGGAATGAAACCCATTCTCCTGGCAACCAGATCGGAATGGTCAGAGAAAGCCTGCAAAAAATCGGGTAGAGACAATAATCAGCTCTTTAAAGACACTAAATTAATGTGATTCAATGAACTAGATCAATAAATTCCATATATCTATACTATCTATCTTTTAAAATGATTATTACTAGAAATGAAAGTGGTAAAGATGACAGGAGAAAAATTATGTTGGATCTATTTTTAGGGAACAATAAACATGTAGAGATATAAACGTGTATTTTTTTTGGTAAATTGGACCCAATTGTTTAATTTGTCGGAAGCTTTAAATTTGTATAATTTGTTATTTGTTACTAAAATAACAGAAGCATAGAAAACATAAGATTTAAAAGTTGTGTATGTAAATTCATTGGCTGAAGGTGGAGGATTACTCCCAAATACACAAAACCTTGCGTCAGATTCCATAGAAGATCTTTGTGTCTGACACGGGTCTTTAAATAGCTGGTCTGACACAGGAGGTGCATGTTTTTTCTAGAGCACAAGATGCAGCTCCATGTAGTGTCGTACAGGACATTTTGACAACATTTCAAAGCTTTTCGAAATCAAAACAAAAAGAATATGTTTGTGATGGATAATTACAGTGCTGCAGCTTCAGCTTCTCGCGTCAAAAATTTATCGCAAAAAATGTTGAGGGGGGGGGGGGGGGGCTAAATAAGCCCCCCAGTGCAGATTAAGGTTAAATGACATATCTGTAAATGCTAGAATTGATAATACATTTTATGCAGTAGACTAGTACTGGAGGTCTATGCCTACGTAAAAACACAAATATTTGAGATCTATACATGTACTCACACTTTTCTTCCTGCTGATAACCATATCATATGCTAGGCTAGCTCTGAACTCGGTGTATGTCTGCAAAATCAAATAAATCAAATAAATGTTGATGGCAGAGGGGGGGGGGGGGGGGGGGTTGGATTGGAAGGGCATAAATTAGCTTTTAGAATTGTTAATACAAGGTAACAAGAAAAGTGTGGGCCTTAAAATTTCTGTTACATTCCGGATATCATCAGGTGAAGTCATAAATCATAAGAGATCATAAGTGACAAGTGTCTTAAATGTCACTTGTTCTACAGACAAATAATTTCCGCTAATAAATTTCTATGTATACAGGTTTGTTTTCAGTCAACCTTAGTGATAATCCTTTTACTTAAAACTTAAAATCTTAAAATCTAAATCCAGTTAAGGTACATCTCAAAACTTTATAGCAGATAAATAGCAGCAAGATAGCAACAGTTTATATATAATGTATCTTTTCATCCTTTTGTGGTTATTACTAACTTTGTACAATATTGGTCATTGAGGGCTCCTATTTGGGTCGCATTAATTTCAGGGAACCAGGTGCTTTGTGTATTAAACCTATGGGGATTCCATAATTTGGTCGTCAACAATGGGGCATTACTCACAGACGCTGGCAGGGCATTGAATTTACTGATGAAGGCATGTTTAACCCAGTCGATAAGAACCTCTGCACATAAAACCATCAGAACATCTGGCAACATCTTGCAAAAATGATCTGGAAATTTAACATAGAGGAAGAAAAGAGTAAAGCTGAATTAAATTTATTGAATTGAATTGAATTAAAAGTAATCAAACGCAAACTTCCTTTCAAGAAAACTGAATGACGGAGATACGATACAAAGAGGAATATGTTGAAAAGGATAAAATGAAAATTCCCTGATTTTCCATGAATTTCCCAAACAGAAAATTGTTAATTTCCATGATGAATTTATATAAGCACATTATCAAGGATTTTTTGTAAAATATACAGATTAGCTGAACAGTTGGCAGCTCTCATTTGATCACATTTCAACGAATATCCGAAATAAATATGTTCCCCTAACTTTCCAGAAGAAATTTATTGATTCTTTGAATTTTTGTTTCTGGAAAATGTATTTCATAAATTACCTGACCCTTATACATCTTGTTTTCAGCAATATTTTTCTTTCATATTCAGCTACATAATAAATGAAAAAAGAGAAACTTAAGCAAGAAAATGACCCACTCCACCCTCTCTTCAACGCCATGCCTGCAATTAAGCGCTTAAGATCTACGCACAGTTTCCTTCATTCTATCGTTCCCTTGAACCAAAGCCCCCACAACCGTAGGCTAGACCTTTGGTCAACCCGCCTTGCGTCTGCACCACACAGTGTCAACACCAGTCCAAAAGAGTCCCTCCCACCAGGATTCCGTGAACCTTGTCCTTTCTGGCTGTGTTTAAACCGCTTGCGAGCTGGAGTTGGCCATTGCAAGGCTGTAATGGTCAAATGGGGCATCAACACTGAAGGACAGCCAGTTTGCGAATGCGGAGAGGAGGAAACTATGAGTCACCTCCTACAATGCCCTCTTCTGCCTTCCCCCTGTTCCCCAGCTGATCTTACTACCCTTTCGCCTAATGGGCAGAGTCTGAATCAAATTCTAATTCACAAATAAACAAAAATTTAGAGAAAGGACTCGAGAAGAAGAAGATAAATGAATTACAAGGTAATTTAAATTCAATTAAAAATACATGTACATATATATGACTGGAACAGGAATGGGTGCAATTCTACCATCCAGCTAAATACAAAAGTACAACAGACTCACCAAAACTCCATGAAAACTCTGCCATGTTACGGAGTACTACAAAGAACAAAAGCACCATGTAGTGATATCTCTCCCTCACATCTGTAATATGAGAAGACACAGACAGTAATATCAATTGAGTATCTGAACGGCCCAATTCCATGATTGGTCATTACGAGTAAATTACGAGTAAATTATTTTAAAAAACTTCCCATTTTTTGCATTACCCTACGCAAAGCAACAAACCCACTTATTTCAACATACACCAAGTCTATGACCATCACCAATACTGGGTAATTATCACGGGCGTAGGCATGCATTAATTTCTCTTGTTAGTGAGGGGGGGGGGGGGGATGAACTATTCATAATTGTTAGGGCGGGATGCACTTTCTTTTGTTAGTGGGAGGGGGATGAACTACGCCAGTGGTAATTACCATTAAAAGCCTGTACACTTACCAGAGCAAGATATCTGATACAGGTTGAATTTATCAAACTTTTTAAAGACACTTCCTTTCAGCTCCACAAACTACAAATAAAGAAAAAAAATGTACATTGTTTTTAAATAGTATGATTGTGTGTTTGAAATGGATAAAGGCATATAGAGAGAAGCCAATCATATTAGCATATTTAACTTAATATATTAAATAAAAACCAATGCAAAATGATTTATAGAACATAATCATCTTCATTCTCAAATAAATGCTCCAAATTTTATTGTCCGAAACAAAGATGACCGGATAATTGTTTTGCCCCTTTTCTTGTGGGCCTGGCGGCCGCTGTGCAGCGCCAGGACATTGCTCTATCCCCCTCTTGTTGAACGCCAAACAGGGAAGCAGCAACTACCATTTTTAACGTCTTTTGGTATGACGCGGCCGGGGCTCGAACCTACAACCTCCCGATTATGAGGCGGACGCTCTATCCACTGAGCCAACACATCGGTTGCGATATCAATTCACCATATGTACATCATACATGTATGTATATTATACTCGGCATATCAGATAAAAAGAGACCTAGGGCGTGTTTCACAAAGAGTTAGACAGACTTAAAGTCGTACTTGGTCTATCCAATGAGGTGATACGTAATATAACGCACAAAACTAATGATTTAAGTGCGATTTTTAAGTCTACATGTACTTAACTCTTTGTGAAACACCCCACTTTATACTACCAAGGTGTCAATTGAAAAGGTTTAAGACCTATATTCTCATATTACATGTCTTTTATTGACGATTAAAAAAAAAAATCATTTGTCAAGGTTGGGTTTCCTTTTTTCTGATATACGCAGAATAATTACAAATCAATTACGTAGAAGGTGCACAACATGCCAAGCCATAAGATAACAATTCGTAACTTTCACAGCAAACACAAACATTTTATGATTTTCAAACAAACTGAACATTTCTTTTTCCTAACCTATGTGTATAATTATGATGCAAATATATATGGGGAGTAGATAAAAACAAAAAACTGAAAGAGCTTTACAATGTTTCCAAGCACAATAAACAAAGATGAAACATTAATAGAGGGGAAAAAAGTACAAGAAGAAGTAATATATCGATTTCGAAAAATTAACTCGTAATGGAGATGTCTGAGTTTCATGAAGTGTCTTAAAAGAGTCAATGATAAAGAGATTCTAAGATATATGACGGTTATAGATAATGTTTTGTAATGATGTTGTATATATTGCTGGCACAGCTTAGTGATTCATTTTGAAGTAAGCATGATATTATGATTTGATAAATGCTTTACCTATATTTTGCTTCATACCCAAACTGAAAGATTTTATCATAATAATACTGCAATGCTTGAAGCCAGCTCATCCAAGCTCTAATACCCAGTAGATCCTATGAATTTACATACATTTTTTAATTTTTTTTTTTTTTTGGGGGGGGGAGCTTTAAGACGTATCCCAAGGACTTCCTATTGGGGATTGATGCCTTACTCGGTCACTAAGGTGTCAACTTGGTTTTGACCCAGGGATCTCCTTCTTACGACTGAGCTTTCATAGCTCTTTGATAATATCAAGCTTCATTTGTTGCCAGTTGAGGGCAGCAAAGAACAAACAGTTTTAAGGGTTGTTCCCATTGGGAGGTTAACATTTGTCCCCAAGGTCCAAATTAAAATTCATGCAGTGCTATACCAAGACTGTTTCCATATGCAGAGGCACACAGTCGAGGTAAAAATAAGCCTCCTACGATCAAAACACTAAGCAACTTTTTTATTTCGCCTCCTGGAGGTAAAAATATTTGACCAATCAAATGCTGAGAAAACAGGGTGATGCACTGTTGAGAAGTATAATGCTCTTCTTGACATGCCTTCTTTTTATCTGTGTGCAAATAATGACAAGGTTTACTTCTTCAAAGGGGAATTGCCTAGCCGTTTAACTGCAGAGGCAAAAGACTCTCAGCCATAGCTGCCTGAAATCATGATGAAGAAAAAAGAATGGCTGCATATGCTTTATCAGTCTTGTAATTCATGTTTATTCATGGTATGGTGAATTAAATTATGGTGTTTTTTCCCTTCTCATTTTTGAGGGTTACGGACATCATTCCCCATCTAAGGCTGCCTAAAATTCTGTTGACGGAAAGTTTTGCTACTCACGTTATTTGACATCATGATGGTGAGAAGGGCGGTGCTGAATGAGTTGAAGGCAACGTTGAGTGTGGTAGCTTGGAATATGGCTAACACGGAATGGAGGCCTGATTGATGCCGTACAGGGAGGTGGTAGTCAGGTACAGTCAAGGGTAAATTATTGCTTTAAATATTACAAATTTTCGTCATTATTCCAAAGTAATAATATTATTGGCTTCTTGTACATCCAACACACAGGAGGCTCAACGTTACTCAATGTTTAATCCTGCTTAACTACACTGTCTATTATGATTATATAGCGATTTCTTCCTACCGGTACAATATACCACAGTCATGTGTGGATTACGTACATTTATTTGTTGCTATTGTAGGATGTTAGTAAAGTTAACAGAGTTTGAGCCACGTATACTTTGTGACTGAACCTACATCATTTTCAGGTGAACAAACCCTATTTCACTTTCGAATAAATTTACAAAATGTACCGGTATGTATAAATTGTAATTCATCTTTCGACTTAAAATAAACCCCCCCCCCCAAAAAAAAAAAAAACAAACAAAAAAACCTGTTTTCTTTTCAGTTTAATGAACCTTTAAAATATCAAAGTATATTTTTCAGACTACCAAACCTGACTATTGCATAAAATGTTCAGATTAAATTAATTTTTTTTTTTTTTTTTTTTTTTTTTTTAATTTCAGACAAATAAATATTTAGTTACACTTACAGGAAATTTGCTTTTGGACTAAAGAACTTTGGTGACAATGAGCAGCCCTATAAAATATGTGTTACAGGAACTTTCAATAAAGGTAACCCATCTACAGTCACAACTAACCCATCTACAGTCGTTTCCTTAAGGTAGTCCAAATAGACAAGTTTTTACTCATTAAAAAGGCTTTCCTACATCACAACAAATAATAGATGATCCAAGCAAGCAAAGCACAAATTAGCACAAAGTATAAGCATTTTTTTTTTTCCACACAAAATAAAAGAGATGGTACATGAGGTTAGGGTATTACTGTACAACCAGGAACTTTTGCAAATTGATAATAATGGCCCTTTTTGCAACATGCAACTATAAAAGAGTTGGACAAAATTACTGCACTGATTCTGGTTTTATAGTAAACCAAAACATTAAGAAGTGAAAGAAAAATTTAAACATAACCTGATATATTGAAAGATTAATACCATTCCAATACTTAAATAAAAAACAAAACTTCTAAATATTTCAACTACTTTAATGTCATCTGCTTTACTTTTTATCCAACTTATAATGGCATTGATGTTAATATGCATTCAGATTCATGCTTCAAAATAAAAGAGTTCCAGAATATAAATTTGAATACATGTAGGCTGGGTTTACGAGCAAATCACTTGCACGACACAATATACAATTCAATGTCAAAACAAATGTTGACATATAATACAGTCAACCTCGCCTAGGTCAACCTTGTTGGGACCCAAACAATGGCGTCGACTTGGGCGAATATCGGCTTATGCGAGGAATTAACACACGTATTAAAGTCTTAGGAGGAAAATCAGGACCTTTTTGCCGCCATCGAGATAAGCGAAATTCGACTAAGGCGAGGTTGACTGTATGTGCCAATCAGGATCGTTGTTGCATGCACTTCTTACATAAAGTGGACCAATCAGAATGGTTGTTTCAAATTTTTAATTGGTTGTAACTATTTAGGCAATGGACTTCTAGCCAGGCAGCTACGAGGCTTTTGATCAAATGAACAAGGTACCAGGATCTGAGTATTGGAAAACATGAGGAAGAACCACACATTATTATTGTAAACCTTTGTAATTTGCCTTTTGCCGCCATGAAAGTATCCCAATAAACCATTTTGAATTGAATTGAATTTACCAAACTAAACGTCTGGCAGTACATCTCTGCTGCATATGGTCTCTACAAGCGGGGGCGCCCAAAAAGAGATGCCCTGCCAGACGTATAGTTTGGTAAATGTGTTGTTCTTCCTCATGTTTTCCAATACTTGGATCCTGGTACCTTGTTCATTTGATCAAAAGCCTCATAGCTGCCTAGCTATTCAGATCACATTAACCTTAGTAATCTGAATTTTCTCTTTCCTATAGACCTACACTGTTTCAGAAGAGAAAGGGTTAATTTTGAGAACACAGTTGGACATGCGATTTACATGTAGTCACATTGGCAACACCGACTCCAAACCCACACCAGACAGACCAATAGCTAACATAACAGCAAATGGCAAGTGAGTGGCCAGTTTCCAGTGAGTGGCCAGTTTCCAGTCTGTCTACAGCAAATCTGAGTAAGATGCCATGCTTAGCCTCACACACAGATGTTTTCAATATGCAATTAACTTACATTGTTAGATAGCAGTATGGTCAGCAATGCCCTGTTGTGCGAGTTGAACGCCACAATAATACAGGTGCCTTGAAACAAAACTAGAATGGTGTGTAAGACTGTAAAGTTACAAGTAGGATAAGGAGAGTAATTCACTACTTTAAAACAGAAGCAAAAAAAGAAAGAAAAAGAAACCAAACAAATTGAACAACTACCCTGCATAAAAAATTCTTTGTTTAGAACCCTCTTTTTGAGGTTGTAGTAATTTCAAAACTGAAATTCCTTGCTGTGACATGTTTGTGTTTAATCGTTTGTTTTTTGTTTTTTTTGCCACAATAACAGAGCTGTTTTGGAGCTTACTTCAGCTAAATCTGAGCTTCCTATGCATACATTAGATCTGTGTGATTCAAAACACAAAAAATGAATGCTTCAAAAGTGATGCACTCTGGAAATGTCCTATAATTTGAGTGAGTTTCTGACTACGGGGCTGTAAGCATCTATATTAATAAAATTGGGGGAAAAAAAAAAAAGTATGAAGATAAATCTTAATGCCGTACATATTTCCTGCACTTGACCCAAGTGAGGTGAATGGGTATCAGTAGAAAAAAAATCCTTGAGTGCCATGTGTTAGGGTAGCCTAGGTAAGCTGGGTAACAAAGATATTTTCTAATAAGCACAATATAATTTCTATCTATTATTATCTTTTCCCAAAAATATGAAAATAGACATTTTTCTGCATTTTTTCATTTGATAAACAAATAGATCTCGGGATATGATTACATGTAGTTTTTTACAACCAAGAAAAAGATTTTGACTTTTTGTGTAATTGCAATTTGTCTTCATCTCTCAAAATTGAGCTTAGTTTTTGTTTATACAAAAGCAAGTTTGACCAATTATATTAGCAGGAAAAACATTTGCCTTTAATTGGATACCAAATGCACATGTTGTTAAAGAAAATTTTTATAAATAACTTGTTTTTTCCACACGTGTATCATTTTATCATTCTACGTTCTGTTCTAATACATCAGTTGAATCATTTAAAAGACATCTTAAGACTTATTTATTATCGTTGTAGTGTACTATTGGAGAGCTTTTCATGTATGTAAAGCGCATGGAGCAGTTTTAATTGATTATGCGCTATACAAGAACCGGTTTATTATTATTATTTATTATTTTTTATAAATATAGACTGTATTGTGATCTAAATAAACATAAGATGACTATGGCCAATGGAATCTGTTTTTATTGGACTAATGAGAGTGACCAATACCTTATATGGGAGTTCACTTCAGGTTGTACAACTCTCTCATATCAATTAAGTTATGGGAAAGGGACATCAAAGAATCAATTGCTTCAACAATCAGCTGGATCTGATGCTATGTATGATTCTTAATTTATAACATTTCTCTTTTGATATTTTGATGAATTTTAAGCATGGAATTTGAAAGAGGTGCAGCATATTACACAATGATAGCAAATTTTGATTATGCTCATAAAAGAATATGAATTGTGCTGAGACTGCATGTACATGCATTTTAAGCGGAGATAAACTTAAAAGACAGAGATTAATTTGAGCCTATGGCTTAATAGGCCAGTGCTTCATGAATTGAATTAATGAGATCAGAGAATATCAGACATTTTCTTTCAAATAGCATGCTAAATTGAGCGAAATGTCAGCCGCTATCATATTGGGCTTATTTCCAAGCATGACCTGGCATATTCTTAATTCACAGTCTGCATTACAATGCACTTGTGCATCATATCAAACTAGCGCGCTATTTCAAAATTCTGTGCTGATATAGAACCAATTTACAATATACAAGCCGACTTTGGGTTTTCCCCCTGATCTACATAATGCACCCTATTTGAAGATTTAGGGCTAGTGTTGAGGCACCTAAATCGACCAATAAATGTCAATTTCAGAGCAGAGGAAAGGCGTCAAATGCTTGCTGTACAATGTGTTCCAAATACAAATAAACCCACCTTTGAGAGCCTTGTATTAAAAATTGTATAACTTATGTGTCATTATTTTTTATATCATATCAAAGAGTAACTCATATTCTATCTAGTGATAACCAAAATTATACCTGTACTGTCATGAATGACTGAGCACTCAAGTTTTTAAAAACTTTGGTAAAAATCAATTTGTACCAAGTTTTCTCAGAGGCAGCCCTGGATTTCTGATCATTCATGATACGTTTGAGGTCAGCCTTCCTGAGTCTATTCATAAGGGACAATGGATTTCTTGGACTATTGAAATGCAAGGGCTGCTTTTGCCCAAACTTGGTATAGGGCAGTTTTAACGCTTGTTTTTTATAGCCCAACTGCTTAGTCCTCCGTCACAACACAGGTATAAGTTTGTATCGTTGAATAGAATATGAGTTACTCTTTATCATGAAATAAATTTCAAGGTCACACAAGCTGTAAAATTTTAATATGAGGCTCTTAAAGTTGGTATTACTTCTTTTCTGGGACGCACTGTATATTCAAGTAGACTTACATTAGTGTTGATAAGGAGATAGGTGAGAACATTCTTCTGAGAGTTGAACGCTACGGTGAGGGTTGTGGTTTGAAATAAGACTAGGATTGAATGAATGACTAAAAAAGAGTGTGCACCAGTGTTAAGGGTTACTATACAGGTTTAGTAAACTTAATCATATCAATCTCTCCCTTTGGAGCGTAATGATTTATTTTACCATATCCCCTGACTCCACAATTTTTTATGGTATCGTTTTAACTAGACAAATAATATAACCTTAAAACCAGTCATTTTTTATATAGACACACAGCTGTGACCTTAAACATCTAACCTTTGACCTTAATAAATCAAAAGATTGTTTTATAATGATTATCTCATCATAGTTCAAAATCTAAAGCGGTTTCTTGAAATATACCAATAAAGAGGTTGAATTTTATTGACTTGAAAATTTTACCCATTCTTAAAATAACAAACAACAAATATTAGGAATTTCATAATTGACCTGCGACTCTTGGCCTTTGACCTACATTCTCTAAAATATCAGATCTTCTTTTTGTGCTGATAGATACTATCATTAAGTTTAAAGTCCATATCTCAAGTGGTTCTTGTAATAATATAACAGACAAATGGAAGGGAGGGACAACTCAAAAACACAGTGCTTCCGGCA
Source organism: Paracentrotus lividus (assembly GCA_940671915.1). Taxonomy (NCBI): domain Eukaryota; kingdom Metazoa; phylum Echinodermata; class Echinoidea; order Camarodonta; family Echinidae; genus Paracentrotus; species Paracentrotus lividus. Next base: position 29,719,547 of record CALNVZ010003432.1, read on the forward strand.
CCACCTTCAGTGGTCTTCAAGGTCTTCCTAGGTGGTGTTCACGAATGACTGGTAATGAGTTCTTGTGCTAAATGATTGAGAATGTGATTAGCATACCACCCAAGAACATGTCCAGTCATTCATTAAGTCATTCATAACTTTACAAACGACTTGCTGAAAACCACCCTGGGGGGCATTTCATCAAAGGACTTGTCGGACATTTTATCCGACAAATTTGCTCTCAGCCAATCAGATGCAAGCATTTCAGTAGCTTATAACAGTTTGTCGGATAAAACGGCCGACAAGTCCTTTCATGAAACACCACCCTGGTCTATCTTGTTTACCTTGGGCGAATAAATTTTAATGTATAAACTGTTCAGTGTTAGTCCTGTACGCTCAGCAAATGACAAGACAACATTCTTGCCAATTGTTATTCTTATCTGTGCTTTGGCCATGTGCCATGTACATGCGACTGGGCCTTTACATGTGACTGGGCCTTTACATGACTCTGATCATTAAACTTTCATAATTGATAACTCTCTGTGAAATGGATTACCATTACTTTGTCTTTCTTATTGCTATGCATTTATCATATTTTGTACCACACAGTTGGAGGACACATATTTTTGCACTCTTTTGTGCAAATATTGAGCTAGGACTATTTCTCCTACATCAATACAAACAATCTATTTTACAACTCATACTTTGGTTAAGTTATACATGTAATACACTAAAAAAATGGGAAATACCTGTAGCAATTGTATTACTTTCTCATTTAAAACGTTGCATACATTTGGTTGAAAGCAGAAAAAAAAATAGTGCTTGGTTTAAATATTAAGTTTATATGTAGACTTTCTTTCTTACACTAATTTATTTCATTTTGGTGTAATTATTCTGTAAAAAAAAAATAGGCCTACACTTTTACTGTGGAAATACTCATATCAGTGCCCAATAGTTAATTGAAAGTAACAACTGAAGAAATTGATGACAATTACATCCTCTCTAGACAAAAAAGGGCACAAAATTTCTGTCAAACATTTCTTTCTAGATGTAATGTCAGTGACGGCACCGGGTATGATGCATCAAAGCAAGCTAAAATGCTTTGAACATATTTTCCTAAAATTTTATCTCATTTTGTGACATCTTGCTAAAACAGGCATCAATTTTTGTTGAAAAGGATACTGACATAAATGATGGCTAGGAGAATATGAGGGACGATGCCCAGGTGTTCCCGTCTCTTATCCTTTCTCTCTGTTGCCGTCCAGAACAATGCATCAAGGATGTCTTGACCAACAGATGAAAAAAGCTTGTCTGCAACCTGAGTTAGGGAAATCAATTTTGACCAGTGCAGAAATGATGCAATAGATCTCTGAAAACTGATAAACATTTACTGCAACCAATAGGGTTTAAGTAAAACTTATAAAGCAATACATGTAGCTTTACTCCACCCCTGAAACAATTAGTGCTCACATCAGTTTCAGTGGCATGCAACATTCTGATCACATTAAATACGGTAAATACATAGTATTAATGACACACTTTACATGTAAAGAATGCCCCCATTTGGATGACTACACTTTTTTTATATCGCTCTTTAAACAAAATGATACAGAACTCTCTTTCAAACTGTCTTGTTTACCATTTCAGGGTTCCATGCATTTCAAGAAAACAAAATTCCTTGATTTTTCCCTGATTTTTCCCTGATGAAATCTGAAAGTTCCCTGATAATTATTTACACCCATTTCCAGTTTCGCGTGTTTACTCCATTGTCACCGTGACCTATATGCAGTATAAAACACTGGTCTGACTGACTACCGAACTTTCAATTTTTGGGCCAATCAAAATTCTCTGACTTTTCCCTGATTTTGAAGCAGTATTATCAAATTCCCTGACTTTCCCTGACTGGAAAAAAGTAAAATAATCTCCCCTGATTTCCCTGATGGGCTAGGAACCCTGCATTTCTCAAAACATTTTTATTTATGTGCTTTCAAACTTTCTTGTTTACCATTGTTGACATACTAACCTCTAACATATTGTAGATGATGTAGAGTTTGATGACCGCTTGACCCCTCACTATGTGGTATAACATGGAAATGTCCAGTTTGTCCAAGAGATAGGTACATACTACCAAGATGACCACCTTCAGAAGGTCACATATCTCAGCCGCTTTTAACCGAGATCTCCTGTGAATGAAGAGAAAGGAAATAGAAAGAAGGGGGATTAGTTGATTGATTAGGTTTAAATAGGCGTGTATCACTCAAATATAATGAGTCTTGTCTTTGAGGCCATCGCACTGTTATATTTTGGATCCAAAGGTGGTCAGTCGAGCGACTGAAAGACGTAAGGTGTCCTTGATAGCTAGAGGTACACATTTACATTTTCATCCATACCCTCATCCCCACCTACACCAGAGATGCCAACCGTTACGGAATAATTATAACATTAGAAATTAGAACGCAAATAACCCAAATAGTTAAAACAGCTGAAACAAATGTCTTGTTAACAAGATAAAGAAAACTATTGATTTGAACGCATTCCCAAAATTGAATGACGGAGCAAATGTTATTAAGAATGCTTTCTCTAGTGAGAAGTCAATGATTTTAGCTCTTCTAACTATTTGGGTTATCTGCGTTCTAATTTATAATGTTATACTTATTCCGTAACGGTTGGCATCTCTGCTACACCCCCCTGATCAAAGTTCTCAAGGGTGCCAAGTACATTGGTAACCATTGCTTGTAACTACATGTAAAATGTTGTCTGGATGGCATGCTCCTGAGGGAGAGAGATAAGTGGAAAGTCAGAACATGATGACTGTGGTAAAGTAAACTATTTTTGACCCAGTGGCTCAAAACCCCCATTGACTAGCAAACATAACAACAGGGCAAATGGCAAGAGAAGTAGGGTTTTCTGCCTGTGGTATCATAGATAAATCTTTCTCTAAAGGGATATTAACTTGGTTATACTTTGCCCAACACTGCCCAATTTGAATCTCCTAGGACTATAGAAATCGGCTCAAATTAGGTGAAATTTGACTTATGAGATGCGAATAACACAGGTTTGTATGATATGGACTGAAAAATTGCTTTGACAAAGGTGATTATTTGACTTATAAAAGGTCAACTTTTGCAGAGTTCAATGTAGATAAGCCTAAAATCTGATTTACAACAGAAAAGAATGTATTGAAGGGCATTGGATATGATTATTAAAAATAAAGGATAAATTTGTAGTCAATTTGTGGGCAGACTACATGATTATAATGTTGATTTCTGAGTTTGAAAACAAGACAGTACATGTACAAGTAGTTCAGGACTCAAGATTACTAGGACAGTGTATGCTATCTAGGGCTACTGGTAGTTTGGTTTCACTTGGTCTAACAGCAATTGGGTCAATTCTCTGATTGCGTAATACCACATTGGCTAAACCCATTTTGTCAACTAACAATTTGGTCTAATTTCTTCCAACTGGTGTAATTCTCACTTGGTGTAATTTGTATTACATTTTCGTCTAATTCCAAAATGAATATTTGGTCTATTACCAGTCTGTTACAGGTAACTGTTTAAGTGGTAAATAGGTAAAATGGCAATTTGACCAAAAGGCAAGTTGACGAACTGGTTGTAGACGAAATGGAATTAGACCATTTGGTATGAGACCAAACAGGCTTTAGTAAGAGTGGTTCAGACCAAATGGCATTTTACTACTAGAACATAAAAGCTTTAAATTATTATATACCCTCTAGGTGAACAGGGGAACGTGAGAAGTCGTAGACATGCTATCATCACACGCAGTGGTAAGAAAGTGAAGATGAATAAGAATGCATCCATACACAGGAAAAAACCGTAAGTCATCATCTATAAACACAAATAAGACACAGAAAATATTTGTCATATTGAGGCTATGTTTCAATTACAAAATTGCAAATGTTAGAAGTTTGAAGTAAAAAGAACTTTTTTTTTTTTACATACAAAAACAAAACAAAATCACAAAAATAATTCTTATCGTTAGCCTCTCGCAATATTGAGTCAAAATTAAAAAGGAATAGATCCTGCCTGCCATCATCTTCAATGATAAAAAGAAATAGCCCTAGGCCCTGTTGCATGAAGAGTTACCATTATTATAGTAACTTTGCTATCAATGGTAACTTTTAAGAAATACTGATTTTGATTGGCTGTTGAGTATCGTTACCATGGTAGTTACCAAGGGCTTAGACACGCATTCCTTTCTTTTGTAAGTGGGGGGTATGAACTATTCAAAATTGGTAGAGCGGGACGCACTTTCTTTTGTATGTGGAGGGTATGCTCTACGCCAGTGGTAGTTACCATTGATCACAAAGTTACTACATGTATACTACATGTATAAATTACTACAGAAATATTTATCATACAATGTAGCTATGCTGTTTCAATCGCAGTTACATGTAGAAGTGTGGTTAAATATCTAGCAATTAACAATCTACAATAATTAAAAATAAAGAAAACAAAAGAAAAGAAACAAAGGGCTACTTGATGAGCAAAAAGACCTATAGCTTGTATGGGGGGAAGGGAGACATCCACTCTGAACCCCTGCCCCCTCAATCCTCCATGTATATTGAGTGATGTTTAATCATGCATTCACAGGAGGTGACTGCTTCACCGCAAGAGTAATGAAATACTGTATTCGCTGTTATTTTCGTGTGCGCTGAGCGGCCTCAAAGAATGTTCACAGGTTCTTGAATTCCCGACGCATGTTCGTAAGCTCGCAATTAAATGCTCCCAATAAATGCATAAAAAAGCATGCTCATATATTCGCGGGTTTTTAAATTCGCGCTTGCCAATCTTTGCGCGAAATCTGCGAAAATTAATGTACCGCGAATATTTCCACGATTACAGTAGCACATTATCTCTGATCTCTTGAATTAGCCAGATCACAGAATATCAGTATATATTTTGTTTTCAATTAGCACGCTATATTGCGAAAAGTGTCACACATTGTATATGACGACCTCATTACCAAAATCTGATACCATGTATGGAAAGCGCAGTTTTTATTGATTATGCGCTATATAAGATCCAGTTTATTATTATTATTATTACGGTATTATGAATTAGCCAGATCACAGAATATCAGATGTTTATTCTGAATTGGCATATTATTTTTTTTTGGTACATTTCTTGGCATCATCATGGACTAATTCTAAAATACATGTAGCAACTAGTTTGTGATTTTGCTTGTTAAATTTCATTTCTAAAATCTGATACCATGTATGGAAAGCACATAGAGCAGTTTTTATTGATTATGCACTATAAGATCCAGTTTATTATTATTATGAATTAGCCAGATCACAGAATATCAGATGTTTATTCTGAATTGGCATATTACATGTACATTTCTTGGCATCATCATCATGGACTAATTCTAAAATACATGTAGCAACTAGTTTGTGATTTTGCTTGTTAAATTGTAGCTTCACAGTGTTTTGCTTGGCATGCAATATGGACACTAGGTCATACGATTCAAGCTGGAGTAAATGTAGTGTTCATGCTTCAGCTGACTTTTTTGCAACTTCATTCTGGTGAAGCAAAGCCTATGAAGCAGAGGACTTCTCACCTTTTCCAGCTCTTTAGGGATGCGTATGAAGGTGTAAACCCTCTCTCTCTTCTGCATGTAACGTGCCTCATCATTCTCCAAGACATAACCTCTGGTTAGCTCAGTACTGAGATAGCTCCAGAAAGACACATCTACGGTAGTCAAAAGGAATAGAAATATTTTGGTTAGAAATCTATATCGAGTCATTAACCATTGGAAAGTATTGCAACATACCTGAAATGAGTGCATTTTTGGATAGTAAAAGACTTAATATGTTCTTATATTTTATTCATAGCCACAGCATTTTTTACCATTTTTCGTGAAAAAAGTTTTTATAAAGAGATGCGAGACTTTATAGTAGAATGTAAGCGAGCATCGCCGTAAAAAATTAATTAATAATTTACAGAATTTACAGAATTTAATTCATCCGATCACTCTACACCTCATTGATCAGACCTATCCTGGAATACGGTAATGTCGCCTGCCACCCTCGTTTTGTTCTAGATGTCAACAAACTTGAACAAGTACAAAGAAGAACAACCAAACTTATACCAGAACTGAAACACCCGACATATATTGAAAGACTTACAGCACTGAATCTACACACACTGCACTACAGAAGACTGAGGGGAGATATGATCCAGATATAAACTACTCAATGGAACAGACAGGATACCACCAGAAAAATTCTTCACCCCAAGTGCATCCCAGACAACCCGTGGTCACTTGAAGAAATTCCAAGTACAGAGAAGTCGCCTCAACCTCAGAAAAGATAGCTTCAGTCAAAGGATAGTCAGTGCATGGAACAGTCTCCCACAGACTGTTATAGATGCACCATCACTTAATGTTTTCAAGAAACTCATTGATAATTTCTGGAGTACTAAACACTTTATGCTGCACTGATACCCCCATGCGCATGTACCACCAAAACAGTACAAATTCACATTGTACCAAAGCCACATACAGCTGCAAACCAACATCAGTCAGTACTGAAAAATGGCTGTCTGTCGCCCTCTTGGTTACTGAGGAAACGTCTCAATAATAATTAGCGAAACCGCTTTAAACCTACCTCAAAATAAATTAAGATAATCTATAGTCTCATTGCAATATAATTCTTCCATTAGATATTTATAATTTTGTTTAGTAGAATTTTTAGACCCTTTTTTGGATATGCCACCTGACTTGGCTGGAGCTGCTCAAGACTCTTTTCTGCATTGACTTTCCATTGGCAGAAAACTGCTGCAGTATGGTACTTCCCAGTGCACGGTCAATTATTATGAATTGACCATGCATAAGTGTAAGTGTACCAAAGCTAGCTGAAGACCAGGATTTCTACAGTACCTCTACGATCCTCTCCATCCTGTACATCGATGATGATGATGATATGTTTGACTGCTGCCTGTCCTAATACTAGGCTGAGGTAACAAATGTGGATGATTGCCAATAACAGTAAAACAAATTAGTTGAACGAAATCATTGAAATGCAACCAATATTTCAAATAAACCAAAGTTTCCTATTTTAGAAGCATTTTTGCTTTTGGCAGGAAATGAACTTTTTAAACATTCAAATCTTAAAAAGAATTTCAGATACTGGCCGCCAAATGACTTTTAGGTCTTCTTCTTAGGTCAGTCCCCATCGCTTCACAATGGGGACTGGTCGGTCTAACGTTAGTATTTATGCATGGTCAATTCATAATTGACCTTGCACTGGGAAGTACCATACCATGCATACTGCAGCAGTTTTCATCTAATGGAAAGTCAATGCAGAAAAGTGTCTTGAGCAGCTCCAGCCAAGTCAAGTGGCATATCCAAAAAAGGGTCTAAATATTCTACTAAACAAAATTATCTAATGGAAGAATTAAATTGTAATGAGACTAAAGATTATCTTAATTTATTTTGAGGTAGGTTTAAGCTGGTTTCGCTAATTATTATTGAGAAGTTTCCTCAGTAACCAAGAGGGGGACAGACAGCCATTTTTCAGTACTGACTGATGTTGGTTTGCAGCTATATGTGCAACATGACAGACATTGATTAATCATGACGTCTTCAAACCAAAATATAAGAAATATTTAGAGAGATCTAAAATTCAAGACTCTATTTCTATTTCTTTTAGTATTTCTTTTACAATTCCAATGATTAGGATAACAGACTCGGACGTTGGAGGGCCATCAGCATGTCTCATGATCATTCATACACATTCATGCCACAGTTCTCATGCCATACAATGGTAGTCAAAGGAGCTGGAAGGGGGCTTGTTTTCAACGACCAATGGCGCCGAAACTTCGGCGTAGCATAGACTTGCGTTACCGTACGTTAACGTTTTGGTGTGGTGGAGCTGGAGGAAAATCAGAATAAGCCATATTCTGGTCCTCAAGAAATTTAATTCTTGATTTTATTCGACTTACTTTCTTGAGCTTTAAGGACATCTTCTAACGTCTCACTTTGTCTTTTATCTTCTGAAGCATCCATGACATAAGATAAATTTGAAGAATCTTGAAGTCACTGGATTCGCACTATTTTCACTGGGAGCGATCTCTGTAATTGTTTTTTTCTCAAGACTTTTGTATGTAATTTTCTACGCATTAATTTCATACCATGCTTTTAGACTTGATATTCCTATATTCAAAAGTCCTAGTAATTAGTCTTACATTAACATAAATATATATACAAAACCATATTGAAATTTACTCTTTAATCTTTATAATTCCTTCGTAAATAAATGAATAACATGTGTTGTATTCAATTATTACAACGGATTTGAACAAGGCCAGATATTTAAGGACACGTTTTTGTTTATCACTAATCTTGTTACTATTAAAATATCTAGTTGGAAAGGCTCTCTTACTACCTTAGTCTCCCCCCCCCCCTCTTTCTCTCTCTTGCTCTTCAAGAACCCTGTCAATTTCCTTCGTTAGACGTTTAATTAGTTCCGCCCCCACCCGCGCCAAATTGATGACCACCTTATCTTCTTCTTTTTTTTCTCCCGTTTTTATTTATGATATTAATATGCAAGCAGATCATTTCCTTTTAAAATATTATGTTTGCACTAATATTTTCGCACATAATAAGTGTGCCTCAATACCGTATTTCCCAAATCTTTCCCTTCATCTCGTTTGGGTATTCACCGGGTTATTCATTATTTCCTCCCATCTTTTATCTCCAGTGAAAAAGAAAAAGTAAAAATAAACCTCTCTCTCACTCTCAATTTCCTCATCTGGTGTATATCCCCCGGTCTATCCCATTTGGCCAATGAGTCCTCTTGGATCCCCTCCTCAGAGATGCCAACACTACGGAATAACTAGAACATTAGAAATTAGAACGCGAATAACGCAAATAGTTAAAACAATTAACTAAAATAAATAACTTCTCACTAGAGAATTAAAAAGCATGAATAAAAACAGTTTTGCTCCGTCATTCAAGTTTGGGAATATGTGTTGAAATAGTTTCTTTATCTTGTTAAGAAGACATTTTGTAGCTGTTTTAACTATTTGCGTTATTCACGTTCTAATTTCTAATGTTATAATAAGGGCCCATGCCATAGTGTCGGCATCTCTGCATTCTAAAAGAAATATGAAAGATCAAAATAACCAAATTCTTCGTCACTTGGGGCCATCCCAATAACCAACGTCAGTAACACGTTTAAGATGATGTACAAATATTCAGGTTGTTGTAAAATTTACTGTTTAAACTATGACAGTGACAATATATTGGAGCTAACCTTCATTTAAGTTACCAATTCTTTTTTTTTTTAATGCAATGTTTCATGTAAATGTACTTGACATGGTTATTTATAAATTCAATTAAAAAAGTGTAGATCTATCCCCTAATATACAATGGGTCACTTTGACCCTATTTTCAAGTGTATCTCTATATGCCTACTTCATACATTTGGTGCGGCACAGATACAAAATAGAGTGCAACTTAAAGGCAGATGCAGACACATAGAGAGGTCAAGAATATATATTATATCTTTAGCACTATCCTACAATAAATTCCTCCGATTCCAGACAGAGTATTAAAAGAATCCAAATCCCTATTAAAATAAACTTTGTTAGGGCTTATCCTGAGAGATAGGCCTACGTATTGTTTTGTTGCCCAATAATATACATTATTATCCATACAGAGGGTTTTGAGAGGCCAAATACAAGTGTTATTTTGTTGATGCACTTCATAAACTTGACCTACTTTACAGAAGTTCGTTGAACTCGCCAATATCGGGCCTCACTGCCCAATATCGAAAATTATTATCCATACAGAGGGTTTTGGAGAGCAAATACAAGTGTTATTTTGTTGATGCACTTCATAAACTTGACCTACTTTACAAAGTTCGTTGAACTCGCCAATACTGTGCCTCGCTGCCCAATATCGAAAATATGGGCAGCAAGAGGGGGAATCCCCAAAATGCAGCGACGCGTTACAATTCATTTTAATCAATCCTTTGTTACGTCACAATCATTTCAGCCCATTTGAGCTAGGCCACGCGTCAAATGAATTGCGGCGCACTTTTTGTACGCGTTTTTAGCAATCTTTTTTTTTTTTTTTTTTTTTGGGGGGGGGGGCAATTAATTTTTTCTGTAGGGCATATTTTCTTTTTTTTGGAAGGGGGGTCTTTTTTGGGGGCCCAATTTTTGTGGGGGCCCAATTTGTTCAGATGAAAAAAAAAAAAAAAAAAAAAAAAAAAAAAAAAAAAAGAGAAAAGGAAAAAAAAGAAAGAATAAAAATTTGGGCATTTTTTGGGGGGAGGGCGGATTTCGGGGCGCAATAATTATTTATTACCTTTTTTTATATTTTTTTTATTTTCTAAATATGTAATTCCAGAACAAAATTGGTGGGGGGGTTTGGAAGATCCAAATTAATAAAAAATTGTGATTAAAAAAATGTGGGGGGGGGGCCATATAAGTAAAATCCTCTGTATAGATAAATAAAAATTTAGATGTCCTATTTCGGTCATACAAGGGATATAAGGTTTGAACTCGCCAGTTTGCAAAATATGGGACTCATCGTCTATCACGCTCGTCCAGATATTTCAAGCATGTCCTATGTCAACCTCAAGGCCATCCAATATTCTATAATTATTGGGCAGCGAAGGGGCCGAACCCCAAATTGAAAGTGAGATAACCAGAGAGATTAATATTTTTGGTATTTTTTTGGGGGACCAAAATAATTTTTTAAGGGATTGGGGACGTTTTTTTTTTTTTTGGGGGGGGGGGGGGGCCAATAAGAAAATTTTTTTTTTTTTTTTTTTTTTTTTTTTTTTTTTGGGGGGGGGGGCTGAATTTTTTTTTCCAGAATCAAGCAAAATTAGGAGCTCTTTTTTTGGGGGGGGGGGGAATTTTGTTTTTTTTTTTTTTGTGGGGGGGTGCCAATTTTTTTGTTTTTTTGTGGGGGGGGGCTTTTTTTGAGGGGCCCAATTTTTTTTCCAGAGAAAATCAACAAAAAAAAAAAAAAAAAGGGGGCAATTTTTTTGTTGGGGGGGGGGGGCATTTTTTTTTTATTTTTTTTTTTTTTTAAATTAAATTTCAGAATTGCAAAATATAATTAGAATCGTAATCCAGAAAAAAATGTGGGTCAGGGTTTATGAATCCAAATGATAAAAAAAAAATAGATAAAAAATGGGGGGGGGGCTATTCGTAAACCTCTGTATAGTAATAGATGATATAGATGTCCTATTTTCGGTCAATACAAGGGATATATATGAATTCGGAGCGAGTTAAATAAAAAAAATTAATTGGGACTTACCGTCTTCGACTCGTCCAATATTTGTGCAAAGCTCGTCCAATATTCCTTGTATCAACCTCAAGGCCATCCAATATTCTATAAAGACCATCCCCCATCTAAATTTATGTGAAATACATAAAAAAAAATCAATATTTTTTAGCATAATTAATATACAAGTTTCTCAGTATCATCTTTTCCTTGGCCAACATGACATTTCAGGCAAAGTCGCTCAAGCCGTACAATCAAGCCTGGTCCATAACATTATCAATAAAATGGCCCCACCCATGTCATACTGATAAACTATATATTATACTAAGAATATCTTCCGTTATGTCTCTCTCAAGGTTTAGAAAGAAGGATCTGGAGATAAATGGGCAAAAAAGGGGTTATTGCCTGGGGTTTTGTTTACTTTAAATCCTTTCTTTAAAGCGGAAGTTCACACTAGAATTAAATTTTTTTTTAGGCAAGGGGAGAAGAAAGAAAATATGAGTAAAAGTTTAAAGAAAATCCATCAAGACTGATGAAGTTAACAATATTTAAAGTATAGTTGAATTAATTAATATTCTTTTGAAAAAAATGGCAATTAATGGAATTGACATTAGACAACTTTTGGGAGAGCAGCTCGTAAGCGAGGTCACAAAGTCAAAACATAAACATTTTAAACTTTGTTATTCTTTGGTGTATTTTCTTCGAAGCTTGACTCATATTTAAAAAAAAATTCTCTGCTTTAAAAAAAAATAATAAAAAAATAAATAAAAAATACAATCCAGAGTGAATTTTCCCTTTAAAGAGGGCAATTAATGGAGGGTGTAAATACTCAGCCACATTGCAACATGAGAAGCATAAACACATTCATGCAGACAAACATGTGTATAATTATGTAAAGCATAAACATAAACATATGAAACATATGAAACATAAACATATGAAATGCACACAAATGCACAAAATGTCAAAAGTTAATCATTAATATACACAATATATTTATTTCAGTCTTTGGCATAAACCAGTTACACAAGTAATCAATCAGACATTATGAATATCAGTTTGCAACATCTTCCATGGAAATCATTCTTATAGCAGTTCTTTAGATGGCACCTGTACAGAAAACTTCTATTCGTATCAACCACTATTCTCTTCAGGTAGCATACAAGTAGACTTTGGCAAACATGTTGTTCCACTCCGTTTCTAGCCTTCTTCATTATTTGTGTCCCTTGATCTTCTCCTCCTCTCTCTTCAAGCCATCTCTTAAAGGGACGCAGTAACATTGAATGATATTCAAATCACATTTAATTTGATTTAGCTTATTTTGCCAACATAATTATGAACACATAGGTCAGTCTGGTATCTCTTCAAAATTGCAAGCTAAGTGCTTGCTTTACCTTCGAGATATCAATGATTTCATACTCAAATTTTATAAACCATCCCCGAATGGTTTATAAAACCATGTGCTTTTCCACATAGCACAACATACACCCATTTCCTGATGTATAGTCCCCGTCCCTAGCGGCCTGCTGAGCTCGCAAACAGAGGGGTAGTACATGTACTGGTGTTTGGCTGTATGCTTGGCATTGTTTGTTACACTGTTTAAAGGTTGTAAATGACTTCCATTTGATCTGAAACTTTCAGTAGTTTGTTTTTACTGTTGGAGCAATATAATTTTATTAATCTTGATCTAATTGCACTTGTTTTTGAAAGTTACTAAATCCCTTTAAAGCTGTTGATCCATCCCTATTACTCTTCATTTTCCTTTACTCCTTTCCCCATCCAGAGAGACAACTTCATCCTTCAAAATAGAGTTGTCAAATTCATTTACCCCCCCCCCCCCCCAAAACCAAATTAAAACCACTCGACACCACACCTCCAGTTAAAATTCCCCAGCGGAACATTCAGGAGGAAACTCATCCAAGATCCAACTTTCCAGTCAACTTCAGTCAACTCGAAATATCTCATGAAGGCTGAGGATATATTGTATATGAATATTAATGACGCTAGTCTGTCATGCTTGAGTAAACAAGGGCTTTATTTACAAAGAAGGTCATAGTTGGCCTTGGCATCAGATGATATTGAATATTATGATTATTAAACCTAGTTACAGCCTCTGCATCCCACTCCACCATCCCCAACAAAATGCAAATTAAATATTATTTGACACCATATGATTTTGTAAGAACATAGCAACTGGTTTGGTCCCGAATATTGTTGCTATGACAGGAAAAGACTGTATAAGAAAACCGTCTGTCTCAATGCATTTTCAAAGAGCTTACCCCATCGTTAGTTCAAGCAGCTGGTATACCAGGGCATAGAGCATATTCCTACCAGGGCACCATAATACAGAGGTATGCCGTCAATTGCAAATTTGAAAGAACTATTCTGATTGGTTGCTGGTCAGTCTTTTGAACAAATTGTGCACGCAACAATGATTTTTATTGGCCATTGCCATTTTGCATTCGATTCCAAACAGTTATGTTACGGGGCCCATGGAATACAGGGGACACCACAATTCACTGTACTGTCCCATCAAATTTTAACAGGTGCTGGGGACAACACCAAATACATCGTGAATGGACTTGTTATACTGAAGACATAACTGTTTTGTATTGGGATTAGGAGAAATGACTTGTTATATCAAAATCTTGTACTCACTTTAATGGGAGTAGACTGTACTCCCTACACAGTAATGCTGTGCAGATGGGGCCATAATTGTCTGTTTAGAGAGCCATATAATTATACAGAATGCTTATAAGACAAAATGGGGGCAAACTGAATATTTCCCCTGATCGACCGACACGTATCATCAAGTGGAATTATCTGAGTGATAATGCCAACCATGCATCGGTTCATTCAGAGAGCCCTATTAAGCGCATCCTCTCTCAACTAACGCATCTATCCGTCGCATTTATTTGTTCCTTTTTTTTCTACTCTCTTGTATTTATGTATTTTTCTTACATACTTTTTTTGCAATACCAGTGCAATCCAAATTTCTATGTAACTATGTTTACAAAGACATAATGAAATATCTTGTATCTTGTATCTTGTATCTATGCCCAGTAGGAAGCTGCATCGATAAAACATCCATAGCCACAATTTCCTGACCTCTGAATGTCAGTATCTTAAATCAGGACGATCAGTTGCAAGGACTTCATCATCTTGGTACTGTCTCAGGGACAATGATGCATCGTCAACTAATTACTGAGCTCCCGTACTATCAAAACTGCCTGGCCCATAAATGTTTGAACATCACTCATTAATTTCAGCCCGGAGTCCTCCTTTAAGTCCCCAAAGACTTGGAAAATCAGTTGTGATAATCATGTTATCTTGGTTCTTTCTCAGGGGAAAGTTATATTCTCTGACTGCTGCAAGAATTTCCTGGTCCATGATGCTTAAACATCACTCCAACATCAGTTGTGAGAATTGCGTCATCTTGGCATTGTCTTTGGGGATGATGAGGTATAAGCAGCCGTGCTCCAATCACCACACGTCACATCTAAAACATCAAGTCTGTTTTGAAGAAAGAAATTAACCAGCTCCGGAGCACATCTTGATCTCACATCGCCGTGACCAAGCTGTCCATACTTGCCCCAACCCCATGTATATAGCCTCTTGTCATCTGCAATACAGAAGAACACAAAACATAATAAATAAACTTTATGATGCACCAACATTTGATGTGGTGGCAATTGCTCTATGTTTTATTTCATCTGCGGTGTAGGGTGAGGGTGAGGATTCGATAGAGCTTCATGGTATATTAGGTTTAGGGTTAGGGTTAATATTAGGGTTTGGTATATATTGTTTTATTAATCTAGGGCTGCAGTTAATTATTGGATAAATGTTAATATGGAGCTATTCTCACTGGAGCAAATGTCATTAAAAAGATTTTATACAATATTTGGGAAAATTCCAATGTTCCCAAAGAAATTTCATTTTGAAATTCTCTAAATAAAATAGGTAATCTTAATCAAAGAAAACTAAGCAAGATCTTTGACACTTGTAAGATTTATAAACAGAAAATCACATATATAATTTCCCATGTTTGCACTAAATATGGTAACCAAAATTTTCGACTAGTTGGGGAAATTCACAAGGGCTGATTTTTGTGATGTTTTTGCTCACTATTACAATACTCACAAAGAATGACCCACGAAAATGTACAGTGGTTATGGAGGGGACTTACTTTTGGTAATTGTATATGCATGGTTTTTAACTTTATTATAAGTATAAATGTATCTCAAATCATTTTGTTCAACTTACATGTGACCGCAGCAGTATGCCTCGTTCCACAGCTGACCTTGGATATGTTGACACCCCCAGGAAGGTCAAGAATTGCTGGGACCATTTGAAACAACACCTGGTCTGCCGTCTCTTGTCTATCGCCCTCTTGCGCCTTAAAACTGTCCGTGTTAGGAGGCAAGCCGAGCTGTCCTGACTCATTCCATCCCCATATGTACAAATCTCCTATAGCTTAATTTTAAAAGAGAAAAAGGAACCTTTAAATGAGCTATTCAATAGACATCTTGTCTATCGTAACATAAAATGCACTGGGGCTGAAGGATTTTTAACTAGTATTTTGGAATACTAGTAGGGATGTCCACTAAAATTTTAAGTTATTTTAAAGTTGTTTTTGCTAGGCTTATTTGATAGAGCATTTTGAAAGAAACATTTT
>CALNVZ010003432.1:29741546-29777858 GCA_940671915.1 Paracentrotus lividus
TTGCATTGTAAATGCATGGGTGACTACATCCATACAGTGAAGTGGAAACCGTTCTAGTGGCTTTTTGCCTTTGTTTGGCCATCCCTAATACTAGCTGGTAGAATACCAAATATAATTTTAATGGATCAAAAGGGGAGTACAAGACATCCCCTTGTTCCTGTGTGCCTCCCTACCTCCAACACAAAGATTTTCTTTGAAATCTGCAAAGCAATTAAAGCAGACGCATAGAGGTGCATCAATGGTTGTTACCAGGTCATCTGCTTTTGCACAATGACTACCACATACAAACACATGTACAGTGGCAGATACTGGTGGATGCAACAGACATGTGCCCAACCCCCCACATCTTTTTTACACCACACACTGAATGTACGTGTTTAAGGGGACGTTCAACCTGAGTTTTATCTGATTTCAAAAAAGGAGGAAGTGACTGAATATTACAATTAAATGTTATTAAGAAAATACACCAAAAAAAGTTTTGAATGTTTAAATATCTGATTTTGTGACATCACTTGCGAAATGCTCTCCCCATATAGATTCAATGTAATTGTCTTTTTTTCATGTTTCTCGATGAATAGAGTCATTTCATCGAGGTATGTATATAAGTGCAGCCTACATGTTTGGTGATATATGAAATATTTATTAAATATTCTTTTGGCAATCTATCAAATACCCCTTTGATATCAGAATTTTTTTACTCCCCCCCCCCATTAAAAAAAAATCTGGCTGCGGCCCTTCCCCTTCCTCTTAAGTCGTCGTGAATAAATAAGTATGAATGGATTACTTACTACTTATACAAGTTGAATGCCACCCTCCTGCACTAACTGTTGCCATGGGAACACATGCAATAGCTTCAAGTAATTTGGGTTCATCCTCTCTCCCGATCTCTCCGTGGCCGAGCTGTCCACGGCTTTATGAAGAAAATAAAAGAGGCAGATAAAGCACATGAACACAGACTCATCAAGTCCTTAATTGCAGAGACATTATCTACTAATTAATTTGATTGGATAAATTCTTAAAACAAAACTTGACGTTACTGTAGACAAGACAATGAGAGCCCAAATCACACCATTATTAATCCTAAACTGATTAATATCTTACCTTTGGCAGTAATGTATTTGTAGTCTCAATCTCTTTAGTGTAACTAGTGTACAAAATAAAGTCATTTTCTATTTCAATATTTCTTTGTTTTCCCTTATTTAGAACCATGGGGTTTGGGTTGAAAGCAAGCAAAATAAATGACAAATATTAACCTGTTGGAGACGAGCTGATTTGGCTATAATACACATTTCCCATAGACCTCAGCCCGAATATATTCCGGCTCAGTTCCCAACGGGTTAAAAAAAAAAAAAAACAACAATTTGACCCCCTGAATTTCTCCCTCTCAACAAAAAAGAAGAAACAATCTTAACGCTTTTCTTTTTATTAAGCAATAAATAATTAAATATCTAATGTTTCATCCATGTATGTGTGTACCAAGTTCTAATGCATTGATGGTTTAAAGATTTATACAGCCTCCTATAAGAACCTACCTTCCCATACCATAAGAATACACCATGCCCTGTGCTGTGAGTAGTAGTGCATGCTCCTTGCCACAAGACAACTCCTGCACCTGAACAGGCTGACAAAACGGACGGAAGATATACGCCCCATCCACATGTCTCGTTATCCTTCCTGGTCGATTATCTGGACCTAGATGACACATTAAATCAACTTCATGTAAATGATTTCATGGTCACAGGTGGCCGTGCAATGGTTGTGCCTCTCTCTTTATTTGGTCTACATCAGAATTCAAAGAATATCTCAGCAGTGAGGGGCACTTTTGTCAGGCACATGTAGTAAAACATGGCTTTACTTGTGCTACAGCCATATTAAAGTGCTCGCAGGAGTTAGCAGCCGTTTATAATAATGTGACTTATATGTACCCAACACAATGAAATTACTTTGTTTTAAACAATATACCACATTATGACACCTGTGAAATGTTAATTTATCTTTTAAAAAATTACAACGAATTCAAGTAAACGATTCATAATTTATTTTTCTTGTTTAGATTTACTGGATGATTTGTAATATTCACGACATACCATTTGTTATGAAGCTTATAAGAGGATTTTTTTTAGGCATGATTTTTTTTTACTATAACTCTGATCAACTTACAATATCTTACTTTTTTCAATCCCTGTAATTGGTTTTGATCTTACAACTTCAATTGAATGTTCTCTGTCTAGTATTCAACCATTCACATGTCCTCTATTATAATTCCAAAGAGGAGAAAAGAGAGAAAGTGAGCTAGTATTCAAGAAATAAAAGTTTTCGGTAAGTTATCGTGGAGATTTCAAAAACCCACCAATTGTTGCTAAGACATGGGAATCCCCTGCAGATAGGTTGGTAAAACCCACAATGGAATCTGCCTCTGTCTTGTTGCCATGAGGAGCATCATCTACATGTAGTTCTTGTGAGTATCCTTCAACAGTCTTTGGAAACTCCTTTCTCTGAGACTCTGATCTCTCTCCCTCCATCTTGTTTATCCGTCTCATCCCTGATGCCTGTCTCTCTCCATTTGGAAGAACTGCAGTAGGAACAGGGGCACATTCCACTGAGACCTTTACATTGAGCTCAGTTGTAGCACCGTCTGTACATCCTCGCACAAAGCAGTCTCCAGAGTCATTTATGAAGAAGAGGGTATCTTCATGCAGGTATAGCTTTCTGGTCGCAGATGGACAAACTGCCATAGGGTCACTTGACAGGTCAACAAACTTTCCCAACTCTCCATTCAGGCTCCCCATTACAAAACCTGCAAGTAATACATGATGCAAAGAGCATTTGATGTTAAAGTTACTCTAAGAAATTTATTGCACAATTGAAATGGATTTGGCGAGATATTAACGTGTCAACTTGTATGTAGACCGAGGCTGCTCCGTCTTTGAGTCGTATACACTCCTCTGAAGACGGAGCTCTACAATTGAGAGAGCTGTGTAAACTTAATTTTCCGCAAAATTCATTGGAAGAAACTTCGGGGAAAAAAGAGTGAACAAGACCGTTGGGCCTCAAGGACCAGAAAACCAGAAATAGATACTTCCAGAACAGAAGCGGTAAGTGGAATAACTTGCATGTTATAGCAAATCTTTGACTGTTCAAATATGATCACCATACTTGAGACTGTACACAACACTTTACACACATACCGCTGCAAACCAACATAAGTCAGTAGTAACTACTGAAAAATGGCTGTCTGTCGCCCTCTTGGTTGCTGAGGAAACTTCTCAATAATAATTAGCGAAACCAGCTTTAAACCTACCTCAAAATAAATTAAGATAATTCACAGTCTCATTGCAATATAATTCTTCCATTAGATATTTTTAATTTTGTTCAGCAGAATTTTTAGACCCTTTTTTTGATATGCCACCTTGACTTGGCTTGAGCAGCTCAAGACACTTTTCTACATTGACTTTCCATTGGAGGAAAACTGCTGCAGTAAGGTACTTCCCAGTGCAAGGTCAATTATGAATTGACCATGCATAACTGTAAGTGCACTTTACACAGCTCTCTCAGAGCCAATTCTTGAGAGGAATGTATTAGATTGAGAATAAATACAAATAAACAAACAAAAACAATCACTATGATCATTATTACCCAAAGAGGAAGACAGAGTAGCATTCCAATTCATCTGTAAGCCTAAGCGTTCTCTATCATTGTGTTTGTTTAACAGGTTGCTTGAACAATCATCTTCTGCTCCGTAATATCCTTCACTACCGTGCCCGTGATTGTCGACGCTTTCTCCTCGAAAGGTTGCACCGGAGTTGCGGGGTCGGTGGAACTCCAGAGTCCGCTCTTTCACCCGGGACTGAAGCGAGAAAGTGCTTGCCCATTTCCCCCCTTTTTGAAGTGAGAACTGCCATTTCACAGGAGTTTTCAGGATCCGCATATCGGTCTCATGTAGCAGTTGCTTTAAGCCATTGTAACCAAAAACATAAACGTCGCCATATTCCATATTCCATTGAGACCAGGCAACGCGACGTAAAAATTGTAAAATAACTCCGTCGACTTGGATTCGGATTTCGGGGGAACCCCCAAGTTAGAGTGTATTCAGACAATTTTTTCCGGTAATTATAATTCTTGTTAATAACAGCTTGTTAATTACTGAATATTGACATTCAAAAATATATTTTTGATATCTTTGAATTAGATGAAGAGAATTTTCAAATAGTTAAACAGAGGAACAGGAGTGAGGGAAACAACTTTTCATAGAAATACGAAAAAAAACTACAAAAAACGGCTTGAGCGAACCTGCCTGTTATACTGGTGCACGTGGGCGATTCTTTGAAAAGTGAACCTTTTTTGGAAAAAATAAAGTTTGTCCTTTTTGTTTTTAAGCTGCACATTCATATAGAGCATTGTCTGAAGTTTCAGGAAATGCATTTTTTATCTTAATTTTACAAATTTTTCCTGCTCATTTGCATAAATTAACATGCAAAAAATTTGAATAGAAAAATGGTACGTAAAATATCATTTCTTTGACCCTGACTTGATTGTATATGCTGGTCTCCTTACTTTGATTATTGTCATTATACCCTTTTTTAACTTCATTCCTTTAAATTTAAATGAAAAATAATGGTGTTGAATTGATTGTTTTAAGATAATAAACTAAAGAAATTAATTGCCATCAAATGTCACACACGTGACCCAAAAACACGAAAAGTTAACGCCCCCCGAAAACCATGGTTCTATTATTATTACAATTTTTTCTCCAAAGCTAGATATAATGTGCCTTGCATCTTACCAAATA
Source organism: Paracentrotus lividus (assembly GCA_940671915.1). Taxonomy (NCBI): domain Eukaryota; kingdom Metazoa; phylum Echinodermata; class Echinoidea; order Camarodonta; family Echinidae; genus Paracentrotus; species Paracentrotus lividus. The sequence goes on from CALNVZ010003432.1 coordinate 29,746,336, forward strand.
TGAAGCCATGACAGCTTTTAATTTAGTTATTAATTAACTTTGAAATCGGTCACACACGTGACGTGTGTGACCAACTATGGTCATGCCTTAAAAAAAGGGACCAGGCTATTCGGCCATTCTTTGAAAAGTGAACCTTTTGGGGACAAATAAATTTTTGATTTTTGATTTTGAGCTGCATATTCAAATAGAGCAATGTCTGAAGTTTCATGAACTGATGTTTTTTCGTGATTTTTGCAATTGGTCATGCTCATTTGCATAAATCAACATAAATGATGATTAAATGGAAAAACGGTAAATAAAATATCATTTTTTTTTAACCCTGACTGGAATGGATATGCTGACTTCCTTACTTGGATTACTGTCATTATATTATTATTTACCTCTATTCCTTTTAATCTAACCCCAAAAAATAATGTTGTTAAATTGATTATATTAAGATAATCAACCCTGGAAATTAATTGCCCTCAAAATGCCACACACAAGTAACCAGAAAACACAAAAATGTTATGCCCCGTCTTAACCATGGCTCTGGTATTATTATAATTATTTCTTCAAAGCTAGATTTAATGTACCTTGCATCTCACTAAGTATGAACCTATGACAAGTTTAAATTTGATTATTAATTAGCAAACAAATTGGTCACACACGTGACCCGCTGGCTGGGGGCGGTCATAAATTGTGATTATTTTCACTTTCATTGGCTGAAATTAATTTATTTTAGCATTATTATGCTCCAAAATGGTTCTGTAATAATTTTTGCCGAAAAAACAACAAACAAAAACAACAAAAAGAAAAAACAAACAAACAAAACAAAAGGTCGAAAAAAAACAAGGAAATACATAAGAAATTCAAAAAACAATAAAATACACAAGGAATTTAGTTCGATATCAAATTTTTTCCAAGTACAATTGTTAGGAATCCTATAAAGATTATGCAAACACATAATTAGCATTCCAGAAGCTGTAGTTTGTCAATTAGAACAAAAATTATGACGTCATACAATGCGTAAATTAGCATAATTAATTCATATAAAATAAATTATTATTATTATGGGAAAATTAACAGTGCTTTCTTGTAGTTACATCACACACTACCATCGTCAAATTTTCGGCTCGCTCGCGCGATCAACAGCCAAGATCTTATAGGGGGCATCATGGCCCCCCATCCCTACCCGCCCCTCCCCCAGTCTTGACAGCTACCAAAACACCCCATGACTGACTAGGTTGAGTCATAAAATTTTTTACCACAGCGGATACAGTAATTGCTCGAATGTACATTTATTGCATAATACATATTCATTTTTCTGTACAATTTGCCATAGGTCACACACGTGACCCACTAAAATGTCACACACGTTGACCCGACATCACGATATAAAATAAATAGATTAAAAAAGAAATTTCAGAGATGACGATCCTATCCAGTGGTATTTTTTGGTTAACAGGTCCATAATGCATATCTCACAGCAATAAGAACATTTCATCATTTTAAAACTCACAGGAATTTCAAAATGAAATTGAACTTTCAAAATCATGCCGTTCTGTGAAGTCACACACGTGACCCACTTTCTTTGACCTCTGACCTTGAACATGGATATCGTAAAATAAGAAAACATTTACAAATGATAGCCAACAAAATATATTAGCATGATATAAACATTAAATCAGTATATTTTAAAATTGTTAGAGTTATAGCCAATTAAAGTCAAGATTTGCATAATTTCGGTCACACACGTGACCAAGAATGGTCCACGTGAATATCGATTGATGCCGCCTATACCCCGCCAGCTAAATTATTCCCTTTTTTTTGGGGGGGGGAGGGGGATGCGGCGTATATTTGCGTACAATGGATATATTCTCGGACAGGATAGGAACTCGAGCATAATATATTCCAGCGCGTATCCAGGATTTGGCACCCCGGGGGCCCGATGTGATTTGATTTTGGCGCCCCCAATGGTGGATCGAGAAAGGTACATCCGATAGAGGGTTGGGGGAGGGGGGGGGGTGGGTAGGTGTGAAATTTTTCGGTCTTCGGCTAACATAAGATCGTATTCAGCTGTAGGGTTGGTTTAAGATGTCTATCGGCTCAAATCAGGTATATTTTTTCGTTTCCCCTCCCCCCATTTTTCTCGATTTGGCGCCCTTAAGGTTGACTTGGCGCCCCTAAGGTCAATTTGGCGCCCACTTGAGGTCTTTTTTGGCGCCCTTTCGGGCGCCCACCCGGGGGGCCCGGGCCCGTAAAGCCCCCCCCCCCAGAATACGCGCATGTATTCCATCATCTGTATGGATACAAAGCCCCCCCCCCCTGTTGTTGTTGTTGTTGGAGTGTGGAGCCTTTAATCTATTGGATTCTTTCCTTGGTCTGTTTCCTGACTTCAACCAATTATGAGCTCTGAAATGGCTTACCTTCCCTCAGCGAAGTGCTAGGTTAATAAATATTAATAGTGCATTATTATCGTCGTATCCTTTTTCGTCAGTAGCCTACTCAAAATATTCCAAGCATAATTCTTGGTTTATAATATATCAGGGGCGCGGAGCCGGAGGGAGGGGGGATGGGCTGGGGTGCTTCAGCCCCCTCCCCAATTTTTCATGAAAACGTGTACAAAAACGCAAAAATGACCATAAAATGTGTGATTTTTACCCCCCCCCCCAATTTCGCTCAGCCCTCTCCACTTTCAAAAACGCTCGGCCCCTGTATATTAAATCTTTTCGCTGCTTTGATATAGTTCAGAATGATGCTGAGATCTGAAAAATTCCCCAACACTTTTTTCAAGTTCAAATTTCATGTCTTAGACGTCTTTTCATTAATCATCTTTCTCTTTCATACTTTTGAAAACGAAACGTTCGATTTCTAAAACTTGGCAATATATACATAAACCATCATCGTGATTACCAATTATACCGAGTGAGTCAGAAAAAACTAGACACCTAGAAAAATGTCAATAAAAAGAAAAACAAATTGTAAACTCCAAATTATTATATAGATTTCAAAAGAACAACTCTTTCCACATCTTTTGGTACCAGTTTTGTGTTTTAGATCTTTACGCTTAAATGAACACGGTGCATTTTTTGAAAATATGTACATTTCGAATTGTGCAAAAGTGGGAGTAAAATCAAAACAACAAAAGCTATCGAAAAAGCAACTCCATCTTGATTGAAATAACATAACTTTTTAACAAAAATGTCTTCCGCTAAATAAATTGGCAGGGGTGTTGTTACACATATCAACTACATTTTGTGTGAAAATGAGATAGATCTATAGAGTCAAGCATGAGTGAGCACGCGTCAAAGACAAAATAATCACTTTTCAAAGTATTAAGAGGCCTTTTAGGTCTGTGACAATTTACACTTTGATGTCATTCATGGATTACTTAATGAATCAATCTGATTTTTACACAGAGTCTAGTCGATAACTGTAACAACACACTTGCCAAGTTATTTGGCTCAAAACACTTTCTTTAAGAAGTTATGATATTTTATTCAGGGTGGAATTGCTTTTTTATTAGCTTTTGTTGCTTAAATTTCATTACCATACTTGCACAATTCGACAATATCAGTAGCGGACGCAGACCGGAGTAACACAATGAATTTACCGGCCCGGGGCCCATGATATATACATAATGATATAGGAACGGCCGATACGTATTTGTTTGTTTTGTTTTGCTCTCCCCATGTTCTGTCAATTATTGTTAATAATCGCAAGTGCCTTATAATTCATATATATTTATTTTCTTCAACCCATGTCTATTCGTTTCAAGTGTATTCATGTCAATTTTTCCTTCCTTCTTCCTTTATCTCGTTTTTTTTTTTCCTTCACTTTATATTTCCTTGTTTATATTTCCTTGATTTTCTTCCAGACTCTCTATCCCTATGATAAGCATAATAACAAATATATTTGGGCATTGGAAATTCCTTAACCCTAATTAGACTGCGGGCCTAAAAGGCCCCCCCTCCCTCGACATTTTACGCGATAAATTTTTAACGCGAGAAGCTTCTTTTTTCTTTTTTGTTTTAGTCTCGCGCATCTTTCAAGCACACATGCGACGCCCGGTTAACCGGTTCGCGAGTTATGCATAATTTTGTACACGTGCGTCAGACCCAAAATTGCACAAAAACGTGATTTCATGTACAAAGTCAATGCAAATTGTGTTTTCAGCTAAAATTTGTAAATGACTTTTTGCTTTCATTGATAACAATCATTTTGATTTGCTGTTATTTATGACCGAAATAATCATGTCGCCGACAATTTCCATTGAAAAAACAATACATATCAATTCTACTCCACGTGAAATGTAAATCTAACGTATGGCATTAAATCTTAACATAAAGACGCGTCCATCATTTGGGGAGGGGAAACGCAACACTGCATTCATGAGTTTAGTGGAAATACAGCTGAGCGGCGCAGAAAATTATACGGCTCCACATAAATGTCAACTATAAACCCGCGCTGACGACGGGAAGCGAAGAGTTGACAACTGCATGCAATTATTACTTAGCGTAGAAAAACTCGCCTAAGAAAACTTCCCTGTGGCTGAATGGTATTTGTCCGTCGATCTGTTGAGCAAATTACTCATGGACATGAAAGAAATAATTGAACTTTTATCATAGTTTTCGTAGGTAGATGCTTCAGACCAGATTGGGGAAAAAGACATTCTGGCAAGCCTCATATAACATGATTGTGCTGAAGTTGTAATCAGAATCTTTATTTCACATAGATTGATGTTCCAAACGATTATTGATATAAATAGTGATCTTGTCTCTTGCGAAGACGCCGTCCACATGCCATGCGATATGCATGTGATATGCGGAAATATCGACCCATCGAGTAAAGATTCTATTGTGATAATGTTCAAAGTGACAGGACTTTTTCTTAACCAATTGAAATGAATGTACCATCTTTGGAAAGCTGAGAATTCAAGCTTTTAAAAACTGCTTGATCAGTAAGCTGTAATATAATTATGCGTTATCCAAGAGGATGATTATGCGGCGTATGAGCTATTTTGAGAGCAAAATTGGCCATATTGTACAGGAATTTGATCTGACTAGGATTTCGAATTGACACAAGTGACAGGACTTTTTTCCCCCCTTTGCAATAAGTTATTCCTATTTTTGAAAAAATCAGAGTCTTAGCGTATTTATTCAAGTTGATCATTTCTTTGAAAAGGTAGTTGCTCGCCATAATCAAGAAAACAAAGTGAAAAAACTGTGCAAAATACAAAATGTCTATGGCCGCGTTCGCTTTGCGTAGAGTGATAGCGCCCTCTTCCTCTTAAGTTTACAACTAGAATTGATATGATAAAATAATACTTAGTCGAAAAACAAAGAAATACATGAGAAACATTTGATACCTATGTTTTTTCAATGTGCATTCGATCAGAATCTTGTAAGTGAGCACTTCAAGGGCTTTATCTAATGATTTACAGCCAAATTCTAATTTCATGCATAAATTAGCATAATTAATTAATTGAAATTAAATTTGAATAATTTTTTAACAATCAAATATATAGTTCTGTAGATTACGTAATGGGTGATGTGTGTGTCGATTTTCATCGCGACCGCGCTATCAACGGCCGAGTTCTAAAGGGGGTCCTTTAGGCCCCCCAGTCTTTCCAGTTTCAAAAATACCCCAGCCGAGTCTAATTAGGGCTAAATCAAGGAATATTTGTGTTGGATCTCCAGAATAAAAGAAGATAAATAAATGATACCTTACAATAATTGTACCTATAGTGATTTGATGAATGACATTATGTCCCACAACTACTTTTTTTTGTATAGAAATGTTTGGAAAGAGAGGATAACATTTTGCCGTCAATAATTGGGGCTGCACCCCAAGCCCCCCCCTCTCTATTACACTTGACTTGTGTTTCTATCTTTGTCGTTCTTTTATCTCCTTTCATTATCTAATGTCCAATCTCTCTCTCTTTCTCTTTCTCTCTCTCTTCCCTCTCTCTCTCTCTCTCTCTCTCTATCTCTATCTCCCCCTCTTGCTCTCTCTCTCTCTTTTATTCTTTCTCATCTATTCCTCTCTCAATATGTACATGTTTCCGATTTCTTGAAAAAGAGAGATATCCTAAAATTATTTAATAAGGCAATAAGTTTACAAATTTGAATCTCTCGTAATACACGGATTTATTTATATTACATGCATACTCAACTAAAATCAGCGTTCATTGCACAATTTTCATCATTATTCTTAAGTATTGTTTAACTGATCAACCATGTAGATTTGATTTAGTTGGTGAAGAGTAGGAGGTTTGGTGAGAGCCAGCCTCTTCCAGACACCTTACCGCTAGTAGCAGAGTTGAGGATGGAGCTGTAGACTGAAGATGGGGTCAGGGCTGGGTTGGCGGCAAGGACAAGAGCAGCAACTCCTAAAATACAATCATAGTGGTGAGGAAACGTCAACCATGGATTTCAGGAAGAAGAATAATTGTTATTTAATTACTTTTATAATAAACTAAAAAATGATTAATTGACCGGACATGATGGCACAATCGGTAGAGCGTCTGCCTCATTAACGGGATACCGTTGGTTCGATCCCCGGTCGAGTCATACCAAATACTTTAAAAATGGGACCCTCTGCCTTCTAACCAGGTACTCGGTATTTGAGAATGGAGAGGAATATAATAGTAACATTATGTTATGCAGGCCAGCTAGAAGAACAGTCCATAAGAGCTGAAGTGGCTACCCTGGTTAAATAAGTTATGGCTTTATTTCTTTCATAAAAAATTATAAATCTTTGATATCGAAAATATTTCGTCATTCCCTCTCGAGCTATTTTAACAGCTCCCTTCTATAGCAAGCACTTGGGTAATGTGACTGTCATGCTGAGCACGGCCCGCTGGGAGAACAGTTATAAGAACTGAAGTGGCCACTACCCTGGACAAAACGATATTATTGTTGCTATTATTTTTAGCACCTTTGTACTTTTTATCGTCGTCTGCATGCAATGCTTGCAATCTGAATGTAAGTTTTTATCATTACCTGATACGTGAGGGCAGGCCATGGAGGTACCACTGATGGTGCTGACAGCACTGTCAGATCCCTTCCAGGCGGAGGTGATGTCAACTCCAGGTCCGAAGATGTTGAGGCAAGAGCCATAGTTGGAGAAGTAGGCGCGGGCATCGGTGTTGTCGGTAGCACCAACGGTAAGAGCCTATATTACAAATCCGTTATAAACATACCAATTATTTTATTCAGAATATTGTCCTTTTTCTTCAAACTCAACAATCATTTCTTATTTTGTTTTGTCCTTAGACATCATTTCGATATTATTATTATATTAAATAGCATGCCACGTGTTATATAAATCACTTTCATCTCTAAATTTGAACTCGTTATAATACTAACTAATGTTGCATCATTTGCCATTTTGATTTTGTATCACTTTATTTAAGCTTCAACAAAGGAACATAGTATAAACATTACATAAAAGAATGGCACATAATGATAACCCAGGTCATGGCACATTACTGCCAATACAGGATGTACAATACAAATATAATAATAACATGGAAAAATATAAGTCATATCTTTATAAAACTTTATTGGTGGAATAGATATTCTCAAATATTTCCGTATATGTTCCGTTTAGATAGAGAGGAAATGGTAAATTTCATTTGTGTCGTGTTTCCTTGATTCTTTGAGATTTTGCTCAAAGAATCACCAACGGAACACGTACCAGATTAAATGAAAGGGTCCTTAATTAAACCAATGTTGGCTGATTTAAATTGTTTATATATATTTTCATTTGCATTTATTGAAATACTATTTTTTTATCAACTGATGCCTAGTTTTCAATCATATATGGGTTCTAAAGAGTACCAATTTCAACTTCTGTACTTACATATCCAGACCTGGCTGGGGAGGTTCCGCAAGCATCCTCATCACTGTTACCAGCGGCGACAGAGACGGTGAATCCGGCATCGTACATGCGCTTAACGGCAGCATCGGTGGTGGAAGAAGCTCCACCTCCAAGAGACATGGAGACAACTCCTGGGCGACGACCGTTGGAGACAATCCAGTCCATACCTGCACATATCAAAACCAAAAATAATAAAATATATCGGGAAACAAAGAAAAATAACAAATTATGTCATGGACATAAACTTATGAACTTATGGAGATTAAAATTTATAACATAACAATTACCAGAACATGACTTACGAGGACAAGTAGAGGTAAATGCTCTAATAAAGGAGGTATAGATGACTTTAAATACCTTGGATCACGGGTAAATTCAACAGAGTCTGATGTCAAGATCAGGAAGGCAATATAGCCTGGAAAACTCTCAATAAAATAAGTGCCGTCTGGAAGTCACACTTGCGACATTCATCTTTCCGACATTCAAATTCAGTTATAATTTATATTTATTTTATAAACAACGATGTAATTACCGTCAATGATTCCAGAGTTGGATCCAGATCCGAGACATCCAAGAACACGGATTCCGAAGATGTTGGCGTTCTTGGCGACTCCGTAGTTGGTTCCAGCGACGGTTCCAGCGCAATGGGTGCCGTGACCGTTGCAGTCAACTCCCTGAAAGTTGGAGACAATTATGATTATAGGAGTTTATATATTTAAAAAAAATAAAAAAAATGCTCCAAATTTTATTTTCCGAATCGGAAAGTCTTTTTGCCCTTGTCCCGTGGGCTTGGCAGCCGTTGAGCAGCGCCAGATGGACGTTGCTATATGGCCGTCTTGTTGAACGCCAAACAGGGAAGCAACAACTACCATTTTTAACGTCTTTGGTATGACGCGGCCGGGGATCGAACCCACAACCTCCCGATTATGAGGCGGACGCTCTATCCACTGAGCCAACACATCGGTCAAGTATCACGGTAGGTTTTCATTTCTGTTATGCATTCAAAATTGCATTACACTATTAGATCATCGATTTAATTTCAAGAACTATACAAAGGAGGTATCTCTTACGTTGTTGTTACCGACGGCATCATAGGCGGCGACGGCACGGTTTCCGAAGTCATCATGGGTGGGCCAGACACCGGTGTCGACCACGTATACATTCACACCTGCACCAGAGTCTGCAAATGAGCCAATAAAATATGATACTTATATCATTTCACTGTCACATTACTGTAACATATCATTTAGAACACTGTCATACATTATACAAAAAGAAGAAATAGACTAACCGGTTTAGATAACAGAAAATGAATCCAATATATGTCAATTTTAGTGAGTTTGATTTTAATTGGAACCTACAATTTTTTTAAGGGAAATGATAATCATTTAATTATTATTAGAAGAAAAAGAACAGGAATTCGATTATTTGAACGTGTGAATAATATTTGGCCCAAAAGCTTGCGTTTTTCCTCTAAACATGATGGATGGCCGATAAGTTGAGAGATGCGTGGTTCCAAAAGTGGAAATAAATAATTTGCTAATTTTAAGAAGATTTAATTTTCTTTGATGAAATTATGGCATGGACTGGTTTTTCCCTGTAAACACTCCTAATAAACAAGTCTTGAAAACTTACTCATTGGGTTGTATGAGTTATCGAGGGGAAGGTTCCTTTGGTCGATACGGTCAAGACCCCATGAGGCGACTGCCTGAGTGCGGACGATACCGTCCTCCTCAACGTGTACGACTCCCTCGAAGTTTCGGAGCTGTGTTATTATAAAGGCAGGGCCGGCGGAGCGTTTTCAAAAGTGAGGGGGCACAAGTTTTAGAAAAATTCATGCGAACATATTAGGCCTGAATAATAAGGATTTTTACGGGGGGGGGGGGGTTCGAAATGTGAAAAAGTGCACCTTTGCTTTGTGAATGAGCAGATCATATTCAAGCGCGAAGTCAGGGGTCAGTATAATGAACTTTTAGAGAAATTTCCGAGGGCGTACGTAGCGCGAGCCGAAAATTTTGGCTTATAATTACCTGAAGGTAGTGAATTCTGTACACATTTTGATAATTGTCATCCCATCTGTGACACATTTGCGAGCGCGTAGCGCGAGCCGAAAATTGTGGCTTATAATTACCTGAAGGTAGTGTATTCTATACACATTTTGATAATTGTCATCCCATCTGAGACAATTGCGAGCGCGTAGCGCGAGCCGAAAATTTTGGCTTATAATTACCTAAAGGGAGTGTATTCTGTTCACATTTTGATAATTGTCATCCCATCTGAGACACATTTTCGAGCGCGTAGCGCGAGCCGAAAATTTTGGCTTATAATTACCTAAAGGTAGTGTATTCTGTTCACATTTTGATAATTGTCATCCCATCTGAGACACATTTTCGAGCGCGTAGCGCGAGCCGAAAATTTTGGCTTATACTGACCTGAAGGTAGTGTGTTCTCGACACATTTTGAAAATTGTCATCCCGTCTAAGAGAAATTTGCGAGCGCGAGCCGAAAATTTTGACTTAAAATTAACTGAAGGTAGTGTATTCTAAATTTGTAAAATTTTGAAAATTGACATACACCACTTCACTTTGCGACGTCAGGAATCAGTCTTTCTGAGAGGAATTTGCGAGCGCGAAGCGCGAGCTGAAAATTTTGGCTTATGACACCATATATTTTACGTACATTTCCATCTTATTTCTTTTTGTTTGAATTCTTCTATGGGTCAAGATCACCTCAATTATAACAAAAATAAATTGCGAGGGCCAAGTGCGAGTAGAAATTTACATAACTTTACTAATATGGGACATAAGGGATCAGTCAATGTGCCTTATTGACAGAACCTTGCGAGCGCGATGCGCGAGCAGAAAAAAAAATTGGCTTCTAATGAAATGAACCCGAAGGTTATGTATTTTAAACACATTTTGGCTCTCCTTCCCGTTCTTTTTTTTTTCTTTCTTTTCCCTTTTTTCCCTTAGAAAATATTAAAAATTTTGGCAAAAAAGTGGGGGGGCCCGGCCCCCCCAGGCCCCCCCGTCTCCGCCGGCCCTGAAAGGCATATGATAATGCAGGTATTAATACTTTTTGTATAGTGTGATCATTGTATTGTAAAGCAGGTCCGTTGTAAAGAATATTCGCTATGCTATAATGATAACAAAAATATATCATTTTTTTTTTATTTACTATTTAAAAAAAACAAGAGCAAATCTTGTTTAGAATCAATCATCGGAGTTTTTCGTGGTTAAAGTAAAATCTAATAGATTTAGACTTAAAATCTAATAGTTTTAGTTTGGTCATATATTAGTTTTAGTTTGGTCATTTTATCTCTGACGAAGATTCTGCTATTGGATCTGAAGTTAAGGCTGTTTTTTACTCAATTTTATTCCACTAGCTATATCTTAGGCCTAGTGGATAAACTGTTTCAGCATATTTTTAAAAACATTTTGTTTTTGATTGCGGTTTTATGGTGTCTAGGATTTTAATTGCAATTTTACGATAAACCAAATCATATACTTACGAACTCGACGGCATCCTCGCTGAGCTCGAGTGAGATGGTCTGCATGTTCTTGAAGGTCTTGAGGACCTTGGCGAGCCTGAAGCGACGGCTAGAGAAAGCGGAGGAAAGACGGGCACCGAACTCACTCACATCAACGCTCTCCTGCAAAACGAAATATTTATTACAGTGGTCGGTTTTTTTTATTCAATATTTATCACAATATTTAGAATGTAATAATATATTTTACAACACATAAGCCTGTATGTTATCCCAATATGTACATGTACATACGGCTTGTGTCAATGTGGTTGCATTCTAATTAGCATTCTTTTTTTTTCTTCAAAAATTGTTTATTATAATAACATAATTTTAAATTGGCGTAACATCAAAAATAAAAAGCATAAAACATTGTAATCAGGAGTCTTACGTCGACCATGACGAGGTACTTGTCCTTAATGCTCTCCTTGGCACGCTGAAGAGGAGCGATGCCATAGGCAGCGGCCACCAGGGCGGCAAACAAACACAGGGTGAATCCACGCATTTTCTGAAATGGAATATAATGTTGAGAACATCTGATATTAACAAGTTACCAGTAGCTATCTTGCAATAATTTTTTCTAATATTTAGTATTTTTATATAATAATCCATCTGATTGTCATTAAAGTCCGTAAATTATTATTTCAAGCAAAAAAAAAACAATATACGATGTAAAGTATTAAAAATAATATCTATATCTATCACTTACAAACTTTTACTAAAAAAAGGAATAGTCGTTTTCATAATTATGCACCCATAAACAGTACAAGGGATTGACTTATACTGTAATACATTACTGGCGCGGATCCAGGGAGGGGGCAAACGTACCCGACCCCCAACCCCTAGTTAAAGACAAAAAAAAAAAAAAAAAAAAAAAAAAAAAAAAAAAAAAATAAATAAATAAATTAAGAAATCTTGTTAGATGACCGCCCCGAGTTAACGACTAAACCCTATCCCTATGGCTGATTTATAAATGGCATTGTTAATGGCCGAAGCCTGAAAAAAAAATTAATAAACGAACCCCGTCCGCCCCCCCCCCCGTCCCTGGATCCGCCACTGCGTTACTAATATGCTATATGTATATACGACTATTTCAACAACTGAAAGCCGACTTCATTTTGTTTTTGTAAATAGCAGTTATGGCAAACTGTACATACATTTGTTAGTGCTACTCCGTTTTATTTCAATTAATATTAACTTTTTGCATGCCACACTAGTTTATAACACAAACAGAAGATTTTCACCTTTGATTTTTAAAATAATGATGATGACAAATCAACCTCAATAAGTATTGCAACATCGCTAACATACGTGCATTTTTCTATTTTACAAGTCTTTGATTATGTTGTTATATTTCATTCGTAAACAGAGTTTTTGTCGAACATTTTTGTATTTTTTTTTCTTTTTCATTCCTGAGACAACAGTTGACCAGACCCGGTAATTTCTGAAACAAAGGGGGAGACAATTATAGAACAAAGGCTCAAAAATGAAGCTTTGGGAGAGAGGGATTATCAGTGAATAAAATCGTGAAATATGTTTCAAACTTCTTAGACCATGTAGACTGTTTACAGGTTTCGTTTATACGTTTTTTCAAATGAATAATCGGAAAAGTTTACCATTACAATGGAAAAGTAAACGAACAATACCCCATAAACATGATAAAAGGAAGATTCTTTTGGGCCGTTTCTAAGGAGGATGCGCGCCGAAATAAAAAAATTGTGATCATCTATTAAAATATGACAAAAGTGCACAAAATTCGATTGCTGCAGTTAGTATTTTCTTAAAAGATATGGGGTATAATTTGATAATTTGGTGGATCAAAGTTGTATTAAACACTTTAAACTCTATTTGTAATGCGGCGGTCACAACTCGTCGTAGGCTACGGGGCACGTGCCATCAACGCAGCCTGCGTTGCATGCAGGCCAATTTCTGCGACTCCTACGGGTTTAAAATTGGTTGCAGGACAGGTACCTTCGTCGTGCCTGCTAAGTACGTCGTTTGTACCTGCACGTACGTTCGTCTTGCAATTTCTCTGCAAATGTGATGACGTCACTTGCAGGAAAAAAACGTACGGAGAAGGTGCAGGCACTGTGCAATCGTCGTGCGTGCAAGGTGCGTGCTCGTACAACGATTGCAAGATGATTGTACGTGGCAGGAGAAAAATTTTCTTTTGTATTTTAATATGAATATTTATGACGTATACTCGGGGTCATGTAGGTCACTCTCATGGAAGATTAAATTGCATTTTAAAAAAAGATACCACTGCAGGGGTCTGAGCTCCCCCCTTGACTGTCTTGGTTGGGGCTGAATACTATGAACCCCAATGTTTGAGGGGGCATGGGTATTATTGAGCCCCTTCCCTCCTTGTCCCCTCCCAATTCGTTTTAAAACATCCCGGATATATACATTTCAAATCTCTCAAATAACATCCTTTTATATATATATAATTTATATAGCCCACTCTGCGCTTTTGCAAATTTTAAAGTTCAGTTTAGTTTTTGTAGGAATCAAAGGGTCACTACTATCTGGATTGGGTATCAGCCTTTGAACACCCCCGTTGTTTGTGGGGTGGGTTTTCATTATCATTGAGCCTTACAAAGGGCATCCTCCTATCGGTTTGGACTCAGCCATTTAACCCCCTCTCCCTTTGTAGGAGGCTGCGATATTACTGAGCCCCTTTTCCCTGCTAACGATTTGCTATAAAATAACTCTTCAGGTCTATCCTCAAGATCACGACTTTTATTTTCAGCTCGCCCTGCGTGCTCGAATGCCTTTAAATAGGAACCAGAGGGTTCCTTACTTTATCTTTGTTGGGGCTCAGCTATATTTCGGGGGCAGGGACTTAATATCCTCGAGCCTTCTTACTCCCAATTTGTTATCAAGTTATAAAAGGAACATATTTTTATAAAATTATTTGCTCGCTCTACGAGCTCGCACCATTTAATGTCTAAACAGCCCAACTATCTCGTATTTTGGCGTTAGCAATAGTCCGGTGAGGATCAAGGGGGCCCAGTGAAATTTTTTGCTTTCTATTTCATACCCCATCACAAGAAAGTAGGATTCCATGGGGATTCGAATCGAAGACCTCCCGATTGTTAGACTGGTACTCTTCCGACTGAGCTATGGCAATACCTATGTTGGTGTTCAGCCTAGAAATCCAGATGGAATCCCACCTCCTTTGCTCATTTTGAGGAGCGGGCATGCGCACAAGATGATACAATTATTTTAAACCAAGTTCTTGTCTTTCTTTTCGAGTTAACATGCAAGAACGGACGGATCGAGGATAAAGAAAATACTGGGGCTCATCCCAAATACTGCTTGAAATTTCACATAAAAATAACAGGGACGTGGACACTATTTCTTTCATTAAGATGCTACGCCGCCAGTGGCAGATCTAGGCGGGGGCGCAGGGGACGCGCACCCCCTATAATTTTAATACCACTCATTGACTGTACATGTTAAATTTGAAATTTTTCGGCTGCGTCCCCTAATTTTCCAAATTTTTGGGATGAGCCCCAGTATTTTCTTTATCCTCGATCCGTCCGTTCTTGCATGTTAACTCGAAAAGAAATAAATAAAAGTTTTGAACTGGAGTACTTTTACAAATAATGTTTACTAAAATCGCAGGTTTTGTTTTGTTACAAATAGTATTTTTTTTTTAAATTATCAAAATATGTTTGTCGCCATCTGCTGTCAAAGTAACGTTTACATCTGATAAAAGACTAAATTGGGGTATTTTTTACCTTTAAAAGGTTGGAATAGCCATCTAAATGGTATGTGACAATTGTTCTTCATTTATTCCAATGTTTAATACCATTTCAACTTTTTTTTTTGGACATCCTAACTTGGAATAAAATAAAAACGCCACATTTTTCTCAATTTTATACTTACGCACTTCCTTTTTCACAGTTCTTTTGTCATTTGGGACCCCTAAACTGTGAAGAAAGTAAATTTTGATGATGCAATATTATTCCGTATGAATTTCTTTGAAATTCTGGACAACTTAACAGTGAAATTGGCGGAATAATTTGGAATTAGGGAGGAAGACACAAAATTCATATATTGGGCCAAAATGGCGCCCCAATAGGGCCCAATAAGAAATGATGGAGGGATCTGAAAATTTGAACCCCATTATTTTTGGATGAGTGGGACCCTCTAGAAGCCAAATCCACCCAAATATCACTTTGGGTAGTTTAGTCCTACGGAATGACATTATAAAAACCCCACTATTACATGCATGCAGAAAATTCACATTATTACAACACTATATTTGAGGCCTGGGCCCGTATTCCATAAAAGCATGAAATTTAAGCATTTTTGCTTATCTTTAAAATCGTATCAGGACAACTACCCCCCGCGACCAATTTACCCCCCGGATTACCACCAACAACCCCCCGGACAATTACCCCCCCAAGGACAAATTACCCCCCGGACAATTTCACCCCCTGAGGACAATTACCCCCGAGCGACAATTACCCCGGACAACTACCCCCCCGGACAATACCCCCCGGACAATTACCCCCCGGACAATTAACCCCCGGACAATACCCCCCGAACAATTACCCCCGGACAATTACCCCCCGGACAATTACCCCCCGGACAATTACCCCCCGGACAATTACCCCCGGACAATACCCCCCGGACAATTAACCCCGGACAATTACCCCCGCGACAATTACCCCCCAGACAATTACCCCCGAGGACAATCCAACAATAACCCCCAAGGACAATTACCCCCCCCCGGACAATTATCCCAAGGACAACTATCCCCCAAGAACGCTGTAAAAACCAAGTAAGATATTTGCATATTTAATATGGTCCAACGGCAATATTGAAGCATGAAATGCTTAGTGATAGTTTTATCGTAAGAACGCTGTAAGGAGAGCAACAACAACATCAGACGAAACGGTCTTGTACAAGTTGCAAATTAGGGTACATGCAGGTTATATGGGCCAGCAGGTAATATGGGCCACCTGAAGCAAATCATGTCGTGACCGTCGACGGCTGACCGGTGACCGGTATGAGCACCATAATGTTGTTCATATGAACTGTATACGAAAATATATCGTCGTGGGAGCATCTGATGCCGAAATTCCTCTGAGAAAATTGCTGAAAACCAACAAGGAAGATAAAACTTACTGCATTTTTTTACCCTGATGTAAAATTTGATATTTCACAGAATGTGATGGTGAAAGAGAATTTGAGGGGGTAACCTCAATTGTTTTGTATATTTAGTAAGCTTATAGTTTCATTTTGATCATACTAGCGTGTCCAGGTCAATTTGTTTTAGTGAAGGGGTGCAATGTGGCACTGAATGCTTGCCTGACACAGCAACATTAGTGCAGGTAATATGGGACATCCAAAAGGGCGGAAATGATTCTTGTACTTAGTATTGGGATGAGGCATCAATCTCTCTGCTACGATTTTGGGGGTATATTCACAGCATATAATTAATATAAATAACTTATTGTAGGCCTATATTGACTTGTATAATGAAAATAATATTTAAATGATATTAAATAAAGAAATAATATACAAAGTACATTACAATGAAATATATAGTCAAAGGATTTACTGAAGGGTCTTATAATTTCAAATCATATCTTAAAGTTAATGATTTTCAACATTTTAAGCAAATTCCAGACATGGTAGAGTCATTGTAGTTTTTAAAACACACATTAAATACATGTGCCCATATTACCTGCACATGCAGGTAATATGGGCACTTTGGTAATGACGTCAACTTTTGAATATTGCAGACAGGGGGGTTGGTGATAATTGTTTTTCTTCACAATAAAAGTTAGAGCAGTAGTTATTGATTCGTATAAACAAAGATTAGACTGTGTGTCATTTCGTAATTTTATACAAATTAGGCAAATGAGCTTAGGGGGCCCATATTACCTGCATGTACCCTATCTTTATACTTCATTTCTTCCCATTTCCATATATCATGTTTATTCATATTTTTTCAGGCCTAATTAATTGATTTATGTGATACAATAAAATTAGATAAAAATCAATAAATTTGTTTGGATAATACTACGTTGTTTTTGTCTTTAACAATAATCAATTCTCGATAGTTTTATACAGTAACCACATGAATAAGATGGTGTAAATCAAACAAAACCTTATTGGCCCGAATTCTTGACGGTGGATTCTGCAAAATCCGTGGTCTGAAACCATGGTTTCTATGGGCAGTTATAAGAGCCATAATTAACTCTATAAATTAACAAGTAAAGTGAAAATAAGTAATTTATGACATTTGATTTTACGATTAACCTTATTTTTTGCTTTTAAATTGACGTTGGCTTTAGTTTATATTTTACTTTATTTGCTAATTTATGAAGTATGGAAAAACACTGTATTTAATTATGTCATATCGTTTACAATTTAGGAATTTTGGTCTTAACTTCCTTCTTTGACGTTTAACTTCTATCACCCTAAATGGTAAAATTACAAGGTGTTATTGTGTTGTATTATCTTTATTTTAAAGTTATTAAGCTATATAAGTTATAAAGCCACATCTTAATCTGGAATATTGGGAAAGGAAAAGGGGAAAAAGAAGAAAAAAGAGAGGGAAAAGCAGAGAAAGAGAAGAAAGTGAGAGAGAGAGAGGAGAGAGAGAGAGAGAGAAAAGGAAAAAGAGAAATAGAAAATAGAAAGGGAAGAGAAAGTAGAAATAATTCGAAAACATGCAACATCGGGCGAGACTCACAAATGATTCCAACATCGATGCCGGAGAGGGGGGGGTTTAATTGTCTGGGGAATTGTCGGGGGGTAATTGTCCAGTGTAATTGTCCGGGGTAATTGTCCTCGGGTAATTGTTCGGGGGGTTCCGGGGGGTAATTGTCCGGGGGGTAATTGTCCGGGGGTAATTGTCCTCGGGGGTAATTGTCGGGGGTAATGTCCGGGGGGTAATTGTCCAGGGGGTAATTGTCCTAGAACCCTTTAAAATGCGTATTCTATAAAATATATGCCTTACTAAGATTCTGTCCAAGCCCATTTTTGGTAGTGAAGCATAAATTCTTAGATTTTTGCTAAGTCAAAAGTCTTAAATGGAATTGCGCCTTCAAATCGCACAAAACAAATGAGAATTTTATCCTAACTTTAAGCCTACTACCTAGTGGCTTAACTTTAAGTGGTTGTACTGTATATTCGGCGTGCACAGCTCTATTTGAGACCACAAAAATTAAAAATGACGATATTAATAAAATTCAGACTTCTGCTTGATGCTTTCTGACCTCAGACAAAGTGCTTAAGGGCAATTCCATGATTAGTTTCGTTACACATTACGGTACGCTGTAGTCTAAAGTTGGCTTCTACACGAAGATGCTTTGATATTATTTTTCAATTTTTGTAGTGTCGATACCTATAGATATAACCTACTTGACATCATCAAAGAGAATCATGAGGCATAGTTTAATAAGTAATAACAGGTACTTAAACTTTGGTTAGTTACGTTACCAAAAGTGGACATGGTTTTTTGAGGACTGACTTTGACCATTAATTTCCTGGAAACTATGTTCAACTAAAACAAACTGTGACATTAATGTTATTGCTGATGAGTTGGCGAGTCATGTGATATAAAATATCTCTTGAATAGTATGAAACTTTTCTAGAGAAACAATAAAAACATGGTTAGTTACGTTACGGTTAGTTACGTTACATTTTGTCCAGTGAACTTCCAGAGGTCTTTTCACCCCTTGTAACTGCATAAATATCTCATATGGCCTCTGAAATATGGAAATGTGTTTATCCTTTGCCTTTTAGCGAAATATCTTAGAAGAAATATTAAACGAATCTTGTGTAATTTGCATTTTAGTGAAATGTATTGTCCCCAGTCCCACATGTACAATTTTAATGATGGTTTCAGATCTTGCAGAAGTCAACGAAAATGATTATTTTTTTCAATTGAATATGAAAGACCTATGTCATTTATGAACATCTGTGGCATTAGATTGGTGATAAATCGAATAATCAAGTTAGGAGACAGACTTCTTTTTTTGAAAAATGTCCACTAATTCATGGAATTGCCCTTAACATGTTTGGTATAAAGGCTAAGAATTTTTTTTCTTGGACAAAATCTTAGAAAAATACATAGACTTAAGACAAATTGCTTAAGTATAGTTTATGGAATACGGGCCCTGAGGCATAATATTAATTTCAATTCCCCCCCCCCCATGCAAAATTGGCCTAATATTTTTGTTCTCATTCTCTTTCCTTCAAATTCGACACAGGACTATTTGTTATTTTGTTGCAAGTTACATAATCATAGTGGCTGCAGGCAACAATAATTCAATGAAGTCTGAAACTTGCCTGCGACGCAATATGAAGGCACTTGTGACGCGCGTTGAAGGCAAGACGACTGTAGGTCTTGCGTCTGTCTTTCCCACTTCGTACGTACATTGCACATTGCCTGTGCAATGATTGTGCATCAAACGTGCGTTAATTTTAACATCAAACCCCCACCAGAATCGCACGATTGACATTCAAGCACTTGCCATGCAGGCACGTTGGAGGTGCGTGCGATGTGCCTGCATCGTGCAATGCATTCGATCGTAGAATCCAATCGCAATTTATTGGACATGTCGAATAATCTTCAAAGAGTTGTACCATCGACGTGCGTGTCTGAAAAACGCTGTACGAATTTTCTACGGAATCCGTCGTAGGGAGTTGCACGTCGATGGTACGGCGAGTTGTGACCGCCGCATAATACAGTACTAAATTTTCCCTACCAACGGAAGAAATCAATTTATCTTGTTTTTTTTTTACTTTGCCCTTGTACTGGTAACTTTTGGCCATTATTCATTTTAAAAATATACAAACAAATTCTAAAACAGTTTTCGGCGAAATTCGATACATGTCCCATGACTTTATTCACTGATAATCAGCATCTCTCAATATTTCAATTTTGTTTTGGCATTTGTTCTTTTTTCTCCCCTTTTGTTTAAAAAATAACTGGATCTAGTCAAATTATTCTCTTGGGAATAAAAAGGGATAAATTTTCCCTTTCATAATATACCAAAAATGGTCGACAACACTGGTTATTAATGAAATAAAACAATAATAAGAGACTGTTCAAATAGAAAAATAGAAGTATTTTATCGACGTTGCAAATAGGCCTACATTACAGACTCGACACAATCCGCATTTAAGTGAAATACAATAATTACGATTGTTGATATTAAAGTGCAGTTCTGTTAAAAGGTGGACCATGGCAAGCAAAGCCTTAACATTACATAAAAAAATATCCATGAAAAAAAAAAGCTATTACAGATTCCGTCAATAAAAATTAAAATCCCAACTCACCGTTGTTGTCTTGAGGTTCTCTTTCTCTTTGGAATGAAACTGGAGCTGATGAAGAATTTGGGTCTCGTCTTCTGCTTTTATAGAAACTCCAGACCGATTTAGTCTTATCAGAATCGTTGTTGTGGACTCATCCAGGATTATGAAAGGGATATAAGATTATTAATAAGATTAAGTTATTAAGTTCTATGTACAGTTCAACGATACTCACTTAGCATGCTTAGTGGCGTTAGCATACCGGTGGGGGTTGGTATACACAGGGAAAAAAGTCTATTACTTTGATGGTCAAACGTCAGGGGCAGATATTGCTTAGGTTTGGAGGGGAATATACCTGTTTTTCATACTAAGAGGTTATTTCATTCTTGTTAATTTTTCATCAATCTCTCCCAACGCTCTTACATTTTTAAAAATTCCTCTTTTATTATCCGCTATTCGATTTGCTGTTTTTTTAGGGGGTCACGTGTCCCCTAAGTAACATCTGTATACTACATCACTGCCTACACTACCTCACTTGATAAAAAACCTCATTCAGCACACTTGCTTTACGAAAATGATAATTACATGTAACCATTGTATTCATATCATCATGACTGTATATATGAATGTTTATGATTTTATCTTTATTAGGAGCAGCAACCATTTAAACATGCTGCACTGTAAAAAAAAAAGGTAACTCGCAAGAAAATGAGTAAACTAATGCTTTACTCCCAACGGAGTAAATTTTGTTTACGCTTAACAGAGCTAGTAAAAAGATAACGCGCAAGAAAATGAGTAAACATAATTATGCTTTAGTCCCAACGGAGTAAATTTTGATTACTCTTAACAGAGTAAAAAGGTAACTCGCAAGAAAATGAGTAAACTAATGCTTTACTCCCAACGGAGTAAATTTTTTTTACGCTTAACAGAGCTATTAAAAAGGTAACTCGCAAGAAAATGAGTAAACTAATTGTTTACTCCTTTCGAAGCTAGGAATGATACATGACTAAATGATGACTAAAAGTTACTCTTTTCTGAGTAACATTTGGCTCTACTGCATGAGTAATATTTTTTACTCAATTTCACGCGAGTTACCTTTTTGCTCAGTATTGGGTAAGATTTTACTCATTTTTTTTTACAGTGTGTAAGGATAAGCAAAATGTCTTGAGTTTTTTTATTTTCTTCTCCTTCTTCTTCTGTGAGGGCCTGCGCGAAATTGTTTATAATGACAGGACATCTGGACATTAGGTTTTTTTAATTTTATTTTTACTCTCTCTGAAATAATAAAGGACGAACGCGAAGCACACAGGCGCGGATCCAGGATTTTCCAGAGGGGGGGGGGGACCCAACTTTGCGAGCGGAGCGACCAAACGAGCGCAAAGCGCGAGTTTAAAACAATCCCCTATATATAGGCCTATACTGACCTTAAGAGAGGAATTTAAATATTTTATTTTTACTCCTATGAAAGCAAAATAATGAGATATACGAGGAAAAAAAAACAACAAAAAAAAACACACAAAAAAAACAAAACAAAACAAAAACAAACAAACAAACAAATCGGAATATTTTAAACAAAACTTTAGTGGTTTGAATATTAAGTATTTTAAATTGCCACCATGAATACGATTATTGCCCCATTATAATTACATCATACGTTGCGAGCGCAAACTTTGCCAATTCATTAATGAAAAAAAGCAAAGCGAGGGCGAAGCGCGAGCCGAAAATTTTTAGCTAAGAATTTGAGATAATTGTGCATTATATACCCTAGTTGGTATCCGCGTGCGCGAAGCGTGAGATGAAAACTTTGAGTTTAAAATTTTGAGTAATTTGTGCATTATATACCCTACTGTATTGGTATCCGCGAGCGCGAGCCGAAAATATTGAGCTCAAAATTCGAGTTTGTGCATTATGATTTAGTATCCACAAGCGCGAAGCGCGAGCTAAAAATTTTGGGTTTTAAAAAGATATATGGAATAAATAAAAGGGCACTCTTTAGTATAAAAAAATTGTAGATTATTGTGTATTATAGATCCTATTTAGTATCCTCGAGCGCGCAGCGCGAGCTGAAAATTTTGAGGTAAAATTGGAGTTTTTTTGTGCATTATGACTTAGTATCAGCTTTCGCGAGCTGAAAATTTTGGCTTTTAAAAGATATATGGAGTAAATAAAAGTGTACTTTCTAGTATATTGACAAAATGTAGATAATTGTGTATTATATACCCTATTTAGAATCCGCGAGCGCGAAGCGCGAGCTGAAAATTTAAGGTTAAATTTTTAGTTAATTGTGCATTATATACCTTACTGAATTGATATATGCGAGCGCGAAGCGCGAGCCGAAAATTTTGAACTCTCAATTGGAGTTATTTTTGTATTATGGTTTAGTATCAGCGAGCACGAAGCACGAGCTGTAAATTTTTAGGTAAAATTGAAGTTATTTGTGCATTATGATTTAATATGAGCGAGCGCGAAGCGCAATCCGAAAATTTTGAGCTCAAAATTTGAGTTATTTTTGAATTATTTCAGAAAATTATGAAACATGTTTTACGATTTTCTTCTCAGATAGGACCCCACCTACCAAAATATCATTTTGAGGGCTTTGTTCCTTCTTTTGTCTCCCATTTGATTTAGAAATTTGCCGGGTCTGATCATCTACTGCTCCCTGAAATGAAAAGGGACAAGTCTCTTCTTTCCGAATATACAAAAATGGTGGAAAGTCATTTGGTCATTAGTGAAATATAAGAACATATAAAAAGACTTGTAAAGTTAAAATGAACGAAATATGTTGCAATACTCATGGCAAGTGAGGGTAGCGCGGCTATTTCATTTCGTTGAATTAAGAAAAAAAAGGAACAAATCAACTTCGCCAGATAAAAATTGAATTACAGTCCCTATAGCACATACCAACTAATACTGTCCTGACTGTAGTCTGTAGGCCTATATTTTTAAAATAGAGCACATGAGCATACCACGAGATATGAAACTTAATTACTTAATCCTATTAACAATCTATTGTATCACTTTTATAATCCTGGATGACGTCCACAACAACCTTACTGATAAGACTAAATCGGTCCTGGAGTTCTATAAAAAGAGAGGACTAGACCCAGATTTTTCATCAGCTCCAGATTTATTCCAAAGAGAAAGAGAACCTCAAGACAACAACGGTGAGTTGGGATCTTAATTTTTTTTAGACGGAATCTGTAATCGCTTTTTTTTTAATGAATATGTTCCTTTATTTATTTATTTATTTTTTAAATATTTGGAGTTTATGCTTGTTTAATGCTATCTTTCTTTGCAATAACAATTTACGGACTGTAATGACAATCAGATGGATTATCATTTAAAGATACTGAAATTAGAAGAAATTTGTGCAAGATAACAGGTTTGATTTAATGTATTTACAGTTTACACTGTAAAAAATATTTGTATTTTTACAGCAAATCTGCTGTCAGCAGAGTCGCCATTAAAAAAAAAATGTAATTTTAAAAACAATTTTGTTGTAAATTTCTCCTGCAAATAATTACGTGAGAAATACAAAATATACATCAGAAGTTACACTTTTGTTCCGTTTTAGCCAAATATGTAAGCTATAGAACTCTAATGATTTTTTTCTTCTCTTTCTTTAATATATTATTAGAGGAGAAATTTACAACAAAACTGTTATCTTAAATTACACTTTTGTATGGCGACTCTGCTGACATCACTTTTCTGTATTTTTTATTTTATTTTTTTAAACAGTGTACGTATCTACCGGTAACTTGTTAATATCAGATGTTCTCAACATTATATTCTATTTCAGAAAATGCGTGGATTCACCCTGTGTTTGTTTGCCGCCCTGGTGGCCGCTGCCTATGGCATCGCTCCTCTTCAGCGTGCCAAGGAGAGCATTAAGGACAAGTACCTCGTCATGGTCGACGTAAGATTCCTGATTACAATGTTTATGCTTTTATTGTTTATATTTAGCTAATTTAGAATTACCTCACGATAATAAACAATACGTTTTTGGAAAGTAACATTTGCTAACACGAATACAACCTAATTGAAGAAAAGTGGCAGAACTGACAGAAGCCATAATACATGTTGAGCCTACATATAGGATTATAATGATGTAACATATATCCTTTAATTGTCAATAATTATTGTGATGAAAATTAGATTAAAACAACGACAACTATAATATATATTTCGTTTCGCAGGAGAGCGTTGATGTGAGTGAGTTCGGTGCCCGTCTTTCTTCCACTTTCTCCAGCCGTCGCTTCAGGCTCGCCAATGTCCTCAAGACCTTCAAGAACATGCAGACCATCTCACTCGAGCTCAGCGAGGATGCCGTCGAGTTCGTAAGTATAATATGATTTGGTTTATCATAAAATTGCAAATAGGATATAAAAAAATCTCAGTCACTCTAAAATTATTAGATTTTACTTCAACCTCGAAAAAAGATTGATTCTGAAAAGATTTGGTTAAAAAAGAAAAGTGTTAATACCTGCATATCAAATTCCTTTATCACAGCTCCGAAACTTCGAGGGAGTCGTACATGTTGAGGAGGACGGTATCGTCCGCACTCAGGCCGTCGCCTCATGGGGCCATGACCGTATCGACCAGAGGAACCTTCCCCTCGATAACTCATACAACCCAATGTGTAAGTTTGCAAATCGGAAGGCATCTTTTGCCGACTAGCAACATAGAATTTGTTCAAGTTAGTTCAAGTTTATTTAAAACCAAAATCATCACAATACAATCATATTGATATACATATGTGTATATAAAATATATAATGAGTACATTAGCACTTATCAAATTAGAGTACATCATAGATGAAATGATTTTAGGACCCCTTTGGAAGCTAGGCTTGTTAGCGGGGCCCTGGAAGTAAATTACATTAATTACATGATATATAGAAGATACTAATCTACACAAAACAATGTAAACAGCGATACATAAACATGAATATTTAATGTAAAAATGTTGAGCTAAACTAGTAATTATTTACAAAGAGACACGTATGCAAACACAGAAACATGCACACACACACACACACACACACACACACACACACACACACACACACACACACACACACACACACACATCATTATATATTATATATATATATGAAGAGTTTCATTCCAAAAGGGACTAAATCCACTTTTGGAGATTTTGAATAAATCAATGCTTTTTAATTTATTACTTTACCGTGAACAATATGATTTAATTTTGGTACACATGCTAGTACAATTGCCTTAGTCCATTTTAATAACAGTTTTAAAAATCTAGCTATAAAATTTTTATTTTTTATGAATTTTTGAAATTTTAATTTCTATGGATTTAGTCCCTTTGGGAATGAAACTCCCGTAAATCGTCTATTTCCCCAATAAAACATCACATTTTGGCTTAATTGAAGTTTTTTGTCAGCTAAAAATATGTTTAAATGTTATTCTGAAGGTGTATGAATAAAATAAAAGTAAAAATTACAAATTTTGAAGAAATTTTTTTACGCCAAAAATTTGATTTTCAGTCGGTTCAAATATTTCATTCCAAAAGGGACTAAATCCAACAATATTCATAAAATTCTTAAAAATTAATCAAATTTATTCAAATTTTCTTTTAAGATCTTAGATCAATATTCTACAGACTGTGTGCGAAAATCAGAATATCCGACGGGAACATAGTTAAAGTTAAAATATTTAGAATCCACAGAGTGGATTTAGTCCCTTTTGGAATGAAACTGTTTTGGATTTAGTCCCTTTTGGAATGAAACAGAAATTTGAAACATCAAAATATGTTTTTCCAAAAAACAAAAAAAAATTGGAATGCGATGTTGGACATTTTTATCCCGTGAACTAGGTGCATATATTTAGCTAAGAAAGTGAACTTTGGTCAAATATGGATGGTCCCTTTTAGAACCAAGCTCTTCATATAACAAAACATTACAAGCAAGACATTATATAAAAAAAAATACTTTAAACAGTAAATTTTGAATTATGAAAAAGTTGGATCAAATCGGATGTGATTTTTTTTTTTTTACATATGATATATCAATGATTATTTTGAATTTAACAAGTAAATATAATATGTAATGGCACTCTTTCTGAATCGATCACTTTTACATTTAAATTGTGTAAACTTGGGAATATATTTTAAAGATGTTGAAACAATCTTCTTTTGTATAGTCATTTCTTTCAATGAGGATTTTCTAAAAATGATTTTGCAAACTCAATACATTTATTTTGTACTTGTAAAGGTATATAACGACAATAATGTCAAAATATCACGAAAGTGCTAAATGTTCAAGTAAAAGGGGGTGACCCAGCAATATACATGCCTGGTATCATTTGAATCTGAATAATTCTGATCCAAATGTTTATCCTACTTTTGTAAAGTTATCATAAAGACGCGTCTCCCCCACCCCCTCCAAAAAAAAAACAACAAAAAAACAATGTATCTGTACTGGCGTATGTAGTACCGTGCATATTGTAAAATTTACTTGCTTCTTCAATTGCAGAAAAAAAATTACAGCACTCTCCCAAATGCATTTCCAGTCACTGACAAAATAAGAGGGGAGACCTTCGTAATAAAAAAAAAAACAAAAAAAAAAACACCCACACACACACACACAAAACTGATCAAACGAAGGCACAATGGTCTTTTCAGCTGTTCAAACGGAATAGTGTGGTTCTGGAAATAAAGTTGTCATGGTTCTTGATTTGCAAGAATAATAACGACACAATAGGAAACGCTATGAATCATACAATAACACGTACTGTGAGGTTATACAGTCTGTGTCAAATAAAATGGTACAGTCGGGGAAAAAATAATTTAGGTGAGAAATCTTTTCAAATAATGTGTGTATGTGGTGCCAGATTAAAGCCAGAAGATTTTCCTTGCCGATGCACTTTGTTCTGTATAATTTGCTTTTGTTAAACAAAAGTTATGCTAAATTTTGTGCGACGAAGAACAAATCAAAATTACGCACGTCTAAATATTGTTCCATTATGCGAAACCTACACAAAAGCTTGGACGTCGTGCGAAAATGAATTTTTACAGTACCAAATGTGATGAAAAAAAATTGCAGAAGAAAGGCCGATTATCCTGCTTTATGAAAATGCCAAACAATACCAGGTTGTAATGAATATTCATACTATTAAAAAAATGGTTTCCGGCTGTACAATTTTTTTTTCCACACACACTGTATTGACCTAGTACCACCTCGTACCAGCAATATAACAACTCATCTACCTTGACTGGTGAATGTGGTTTCATTCTCGTTTGAAATATGAACTTGACGACTTAGCTACATCATTTGCTGAAAAGTGGCTTGTTTATAACCTTTTGATCATTATAATCCGATACATCGATCTAATATTGTATTGGACTGGACTGTATCCTGCATTCGTAATTGGTATGTATTTAAAAGGTAACATTGTGTAGGTCCTACTCTGTTGGTGTTACAACCCGCTCACACATGTGTAAACATTAAAATAATGATTAATGCGTGATGATTATTCTTGTATTACTCGTTAATTACGACATGTATTGTACTCCGTGCAAAAGCAGTGTACTATGTCATATAAAACGTATATAATTATGTTAAATAGAGTTACTGTAAGATAAACAAGAACTGTTCCTCCAAATTGTTGTTTATCTAACAGTGACCTATATGTACAGTCTGTGTCAAATAAAATGGTACAAGTGGAAAACATTTTTTTTATAGTATAAAGATCACACACAACCTGGTATTGTTTGGTATTTTCATAAAGCGGGGAAATCAGACTTTCTTCTGCAATTTTTTCCATCACATTTGGTGCATTATTTTTTGAGATATGACTAATTTTCTACAATCAAGAAAAATCCATTTTCGCATGCCTTTGTGTATGATTTCGCATAAAGACCATGAATTCAGCGCTCCAGAACAATAGAAGTGCGTAATTTCGATTTGTTCCTCGTCGCACAAAACTTAGCATAACATTTGTTTTAAGAAAGCAAATTGTACAGGACAAAGCGCATCAGCAAGTAAAATCTTTTGGCTTTAATTTGATACCACAAACACATATTATATGAAAAGATTTCACACCTAAATGATTTTTCCCCGACTTTACCATTTTTTTTTACACAGACTGTATAAACACTTTGTCTCAGAAAGTACAATATACTTTTGAAACGGCTACCAAATAAGAAATATATGGTTCTTGGGGGAAAGGATTCATATGAAGAGAAAGCTCATATTCTCAATTATTATTACACCAAAAATTTCGAAAATGATGCTTACTTCAATGAGCAATGTCCACTTTTGTGAAGGACACGAAAACGAGGCTGCGCAGGATTTCGCTATGCATTTTACACCTGCCTTTGGGACGCCATGAGGGATCAAAAGCAATAATGGTGTGAATCGGCTAACAACGACAAAATAAACAAAAGTGTCAAAAATAAACTTCAATATTATGCAAAAATGTGTCAAATATATAATGAAGGAGGAGTAAAAATGATTGACATTTTCACTCATGCCAAATCTCTTAAGATGTCATGCATCAGAAGATTTTTTAAAAAGTAACACTTTGAAAAAAAATTAGAAAATAACACATTCCATTTGTTACGTTCATTTTTGCCAAAAACGTGCCTTTTTCATATGGGATCGGTTTATTTTAAAACATTGGCAGACTGGACACCAAACTCATTTTGGAAAGAAGTCCTATTAGCTTGGTCTGAATTAGTTCAGCTCTTTACCCGTGATATTGCGTGTCAACCTCTCTGGAACAACCCTTTCATAAAAATAAATAATAAAGTAATCTTTTTGAAAACATGGGATTTAAAAGGAATACGTTTCGTGAATGATATTTTAAAGGAAGACGGATCCTTTCTTTCTTATTTTGAAATTCAACGTAAATTTGATATACAAATCAATTTCCTTCAGTATTTTAGTTTGTGTAATTCTATTCGTTCAGGTTTTGAAAAGGAGACGCACGATTTGATACCAAAAGCAATTGAACCTTTAATTACAGAGCCATTGCTCCTTATACTGAAAAAAGAAACTGGATGTTCACATATTTATCAAACTTTTTTAAAACACAAAGTTGAAAAATGTAAAAGTTTAACAAAATGCAAGATAATATAGATATTGAGAATGACCGATGGGGCTCGTATTTTCCTTTTCAATCTACTTTGGATACAAATATGAGATGGTTCCAAATAAAAGTACTTAACAGAAAATTATATATGAAAGATGCATTGCATAGATTTGGTATGGTATAACTGACACAACATGTACCTTTTGTAATAACAATGAAGAAAATATTTTACATGTCTATTGCTCTTGCCATTATTCTAACGTTATTTGGTCTAAGCTAGAGCATTGGATACTAGATCGATAGGACAGGAGAAAAAAATTACACTTTCGAATCTAAATAAACTAAATTTATTTGGATTTTGCGGAATTAACAACAATGCACTAAATTGTATTTTGATAGTTGTAAGGCGAGAAATTTATGTTGCTAAATCACAAAATAAATTGCCTTTATTTGAACAATTATAGCAGCCGTAAGACATTATAATGAAATGGAAAAGTATATTTATCAAACAAATCTCAAAGAAAGGAAATTTTCAAAGAAATGGTTTTACTAAGAAAACTGTTTAGAAACTAATAAGATGGATGATTTAAACTGTTTGTTTATGCAATTTAGAAATAGAAATTTATACTGTCTTTTGTGACGCCCAGCACATTGTTATGGGTGACTGAGTTTTCAGCATGTTCAGTGGCTTTAGCGCAAAATGCTGGCACAATCATGTCATTTGTTATACAAAATGGGTAACAGCCTGTGTCTTCTTTTTGTACTTTGCCATTGGAATGCAGTATACTCCTGCACCACGACAGTTGATTGTAAATATTTTTAGTGGTTTGATTTCATTTAAATGTATTGTGACTATAACAATTTACGCTATTATCTATATTGTATACTGACATAATTACTTAGACATTGTTTGATCTTGTTGTATTGGTTCATTCTCATTGATTAATGTTGTTGATGTATATTGTTTATATTTGTTCTATTTTTATCAAATAAAGAGAACCCTGTGGACGGGCAAAAAAAAAAAAAAAAAAAAAAATTATGCTGAAAATGTAATGAAAAACCTTTCTGTTTTCATATTATTAATGTTTTTTTTTTGCTGTCCAGTTCCATGTTCGATGTCTTGACATTTGTATTACTTTCATGTCTATTCGACATAACTTCAGTTATGACAGAGTACATTAATTATTTTTTTATTGTTTACACCTTAATTATCTTGTTTTAGTTTTATGTAATTATTGTGTATTATGCATATTTTGTATGCTGCCAGTTGAGCTTAATTTTAATTATATTTCAGGTTTCTCTGACCACCATCAATTCTATCTCATAACCAGAGATAACCATGGAAACGTCAATCCTAATCATTATTCTTGCTACCATGTTGCATCAGACATCAGGATGCTCCTGTACTAATGAAAATCCAATGGATTTCTGTGATTCGGACTATGGTAATTATGATTCGTTGTTATTACTAGTGTTTGGTAATAATACAGTATTTTATTCATTAGTTATCCATTTCAGTTTTATTTCAATATGGTATTCTCATTTCAAGTCCATTCTGGAACTAGATATGCATTGAAAAACAAAAATTGCAATTCACTTGTGAGTCAACAAATTTATTAGCGGAAGAAGACGTATTATAGGAGTGGTGGTCGTATTATTATTATTATTATTATTATTATTATTATTATTATTATTATTATTATTATTATTAGTAGTAGTAGTAGTAGTAGTAGTTGTAGTATAGTATTAGTTGTTGTTGTTGTAGTAGCAGTAGTAGAAGTCAGGCGCAG
>CALNVZ010003432.1:29790234-29817113 GCA_940671915.1 Paracentrotus lividus
ACTGTTTATAGTGCGTGAAGGGAGAGAAAGAGAGAAATGGAGAATGAGAAAAAAGGAAGAAGAAAGAAGAAGAGAGAGAGAGAAAGAGAGAATGGAGAGAAGAAGAGAGAGAAAAGAGAAGAATAAAAAAAAAAAAAAAAAAAAAAAAAAAAGAATAAGAGAAAAACAAAGAGAAAAAAAAAAAGACAAGACAGAGTAAAGATAATAAAAGAAAGATGAGAAAAGAAATAATAACAGAAGAACAAAAAAAAAAAAAAAAAAAAAAAAAAAAAGCAGTGGAAAAAAAAACTAGTCATATGCTGATTACTTGCAAAAATAGTTTCATCTCTAAAGATAAGGTAATAAGAGAGGCGTAAGTAAGTAACGTTATCAGTGAAGCAGTACTCTAAGCCTGATTAAACAACAAAGACTTCTTCTTTTATCCTATATAAAGACTCTCAAAAACACCTTTTTCTCATCAGTATCCTAAACAACAAATAAAACACATAATTACACTTTATACTTCCTTCAAACTTTCTAACTTTCTTCACTCAACTTCACTTTACTTTATTTATCGGGGTGCGGGGCCGGGGGGGGGGGGGGCGCACTAATTTTTTTGTGGCATAATAGTTGCTCAGACTATTTTTTTTTCAGCAACCGTATACAAAAACGAAAAAATGACCATAGATTTGTGATTTTCAGCCTGTTCAGCCCCCCCCTCCCCACTTTGGGCTCAGCCATCCATTTTCAAAAACGCTCCGAGGCCCCTGATTATAATGCTAATTTTTCGATTATATATTATTTTGTTTATTTATTATTCGCTTCTGTATAAATACTAAGAACACATTTTTTTATTTTTGTTTTCGGCAACCTCCTTCTACATTCGCCTCCCCTCTTTCTACATTAGCATGATTAGTGTTTTCAGTTTCCTGTCTCGAGTGGCATCTAACGGGGGGGGGGGGTTAACCCCCCCCCTTGGGCTCCTTAAAAAAAAAAAAAAATAAATAAAAAAAAAAATTCAAAAAAAAAAAAAAATCGGGGGGGGGGAGGGGGAATGCGTAGAGAAATGATTAATAAAGTATAATGCATCAGATGTACCATTTCAAATGTCAAATGAAAAAGCTCCGTTACGTGGAGAGGGGGATACCCCTCCCACACCTCCCCCCCCCTGCGGGCGCTTCGCGCCTTTGCGGCTTTGGTCGCTTCCGCTCTTCCTCGCAGGCCTGGCTACAAAATTTCCACTCCGTATAACCCCCCCCCCCGCCCCCCGCCCCCCCCCCCCCCCCCCCCCGCCCCCCCCCCCCCCCCCCCCCCCCCCCCCCGCCCCCCCCCCCCCTTAGTAAAAGCTTGATCCGCCCCGGTGTCTAAGCTTGTCTATATATAATACACATTTTTCTATATTAGCCTGTTTTTGTTGTATTCCCAACTGACAATACTAATGAATATTCATGTTTCACCTCTTGTACTTCGGCTGCGCCGCCTATATATAGTGCCTACATTATGCGTGCACGTGATTGAGTCTTGATTTGTAAACACACCCCGACGTCATGTCATTTACTGTTCTTGTATTGTACTTTGTATGCTTTCTTGAAATCTGTAAAATCTACTGTTGTGGAAGCATTTGATAGGGAAATTCATCATAAAATAAACTTCAGATTTGTAATTTTTGATATAAGGTCTAACGTTAGATCTATAGCTAGATCACGTTGACATCACCAGTCTCAATCAACTCTCATCGCCACCGAGCTACACCGCCACTCCGCCCGCCCCGCTCCGTTAGTTCCAGCCTAGCTTGGCCTTGCCCATTGAGCGCCTGGCGCTGGCCTTGATGATCATCAGTTCAACATATGCCATAGGCCTGGAGAACACTAAGAGAAAATGCCAAAATCATGCATTGTGTTGCAATAGGACTTCCTGTAACAGCACTAGATGTTAGAGAAAACTTAATTTTAGCAGGTGAGTCTAACCGTGTTCACAAAGTCAAAGGACATGGCAATTTATTTTAAGCATGTTGAGGGAAGATCCAAACCTGAAAAAAGATGTAGATCTAACTGTTAGAGTCTATAACGTTACATTTAGATGAGTGGATCTAGGCGTAGGCCCTACTTAGTGATTTTGATGTTGTTTCTGTATACAAACTAAGCACATGTTGTTTATTCTAAAGAAAATATGATAGGGCACAATAGAGGTGTGCTCTTCAAAATTTTTTGCGATCACCTCGGCTCTAGATCTAGATCTAGACTAGACTGACCAGTCCCCGTCGCGAAGCGACGGGAACTGACTGATGATTAGTTGTGGGGCTGGTATACCCCGAATCTCTCACAAGTAATATATTTTTTAAAAAATGATACTCACATTGAATTTATGTAACTACCAAGAATACAAGAGCAGATAGGTTCTTCCACATATTTATTTTGTCATAACAGTGAGTGATTGATATTTGAAGGCAAAAATCAGTTCCAAACACGTAACTTGTGTTCATATCGCAGGTACGGTACATGGCGATATAAACCCCCGCTCGCGAGCGCCGTATGCTAGCAAGCTAGCTAGGCGGCTAGAGCAGGCGGCTTTAGCGCTCCGTATGCGCCGCTGTTCAAAAGCACAGCGATTTTTTTTTCTACTTCCAGGTCGACCCATCAACAAGGTCACCCATCAATATTCAACGTAAATGAACAGATCCCTTCTACAGCGATGTCGCCTTCGGCGCCAGCGCTGTCTATAGTTAGATCTAGACTAAATTCAAGGGGGCGTCCAAAAGCGTAATAATAATATGGGGCGCTTTGGGCACTCTATAATACTTAATAGTATAATAAGAGTGGATTTGGTGCAATACAAATCTGTTTTTATTATTAGTAGTAGTAATAGTATTGAGTCAAAATAAACTTGGAACAACACAGCCAATGATGGGGATTGTCACGCTAGCAGCACCACTACCGTGGGACTACTATCAAATACAGTCGACTAATTATAGGTGCATACTACTACATTTTTATATTACTATTTCACAACAAATGTATATTTTTTACGTACACATTATCCTCCCTTAGTTGCCTATAACCTTTTTGGGGGTCTGTCTCCACTCGATGTCATCAGAAAGGTTTAAGTTGGATAGATCCAAAAATAATTCCGGTTTCTGTAGCGACGAATGCAATGTACTGCATGCAATGCCACTATAATAACTTACGTCTTATGAGGGCGCTGTGCGGTGTAATTCAAGGCCCTATATATAATACAGGGGCTTGGGGTAATTCGTGGAGTAAAGTCGAGTAAGATTAACTTCCGGTGATAGGCAGCTCACTACCGATCCATTAAAAACTCATTGAGCTTAACTTAGTTTTTTATAGCCTGAGAGATTTATATTTAAATTTTTTTGTAATAACCATGTTAATGTTTTGCAGCATAGCAGGCCCCTAGTAGATTTTTACGGGTGGGTTCGAAATCTGGCAAAAGTGGACAAAAAGGTACATTAATTTTTTTTGACATCAGCCCTGCATGAACGATCAAAAAAGTACATCAGATTTTTTTTCCACGTTTAAATATGGCCACGTGATAAGTGGGGGGGGGGGGGGGGGGGGGGGGGGGGGGGGGTGGGAGGAGAGTGTAAAAAAAAAAAAAATAAATAAAAAAAATCCGCCTTCGGCCCTCAAGAAGAGTACCATAACAGCTATAGGGGTAGGCTCAAGTCGTTCTTTACATGATCTTCCCTTTTTTCCCCCTTTTTAAATCAATTTTGATTTTTGTATTTTTGATATATAATGATATATAATTATATAATGATATTCTGAAGAAGCTGCAACTCATGGCCAGGAGGTGACTATCTAACGTATGAGGAGGGTGAAGGGCGTGTGCCGCTACCTGAAGGGCGCAATTTAGGGGGCGCAAAAAATAATTATATAATAAAGAATAAAAAATAAAATGAAAAGACGAAAAAGAACAACAACAATAAAAAAGAAGATGACTATGGGAAACGACAAGGAAAGAGATACGAAAGAGGAAAAGAAAAATTTAGGAACAAGAAAAATGAGGACTTAAAAAGACTGACATTCAACAGACCGTCATAGATGTATTTCCAAGAAAATTCCCTTTACTGTTCTTGCTTCAACTAGAACATGCATCAACAATTGTACTAGTCTTTCAGTTTTTCTACGCAGTGATAACGAGTTAGATACGATTACATCATGTGGGCAGCACCACGACATAAAGTAAATTACAGGTGTGGTCCGAGTTTGTTTAAAAAAATGCCGATTTTCTCAGGTGAAGTTGATTTGCCGGATATCTAAAAAGGCGGCATAGCTGCACCACAGTACACGCATTGAAGGCGCTTTTACTACGTACGTGACATGCACCAGGACCAGCGTGAGTTTCTCTTTATTTTTCTATCTTTCATATAGTATAAATTCCCCACTATAAGTATTAATCATAGTCTGATAATAGTTATCAAAATTAATGCACCATCAGTCCTAAAATTTTCTTAGCTATAACCTAATATCTGGGTCTACATTTTTTCCTACAACGAAAAGCACCTTATTCAATACGAGGTCAATATACTTCTGTTTAATTGATCTCGTACAGTATATGAGTGGGGATTGTGGGGAAATAACATCTGGCTATGAAAAATCCCTGAAAACTGAAAATGAATAGATTTACATCATTAACCGAGTGACCAGGACATTTTCGAACTACGTGTATGAATTTCTTA
Organism: Paracentrotus lividus; assembly: GCA_940671915.1. NCBI lineage: Eukaryota > Metazoa > Echinodermata > Echinoidea > Camarodonta > Echinidae > Paracentrotus > Paracentrotus lividus. The sequence continues at coordinate 29,794,913 of CALNVZ010003432.1, forward strand.
GAAGGCCTGGTTACAAACATGGCTGCTTTTACAACTACCGGAATCAGAAGACAGTAAAGATTCTTAAAATGAGGTTTATAGCAGAGTTTATGATAGGGGTACGTATACAATCTACCGCCAATAGCATAGATTTGCTGCAGAATTTCCATGGTCAAATACTGTAGCAACCACATCTATGATACATTTAGAGCAAAGCGTAGAAAGAAGAAAAGTAAGAAAGTGAAAGCCCCTTGGAAATCTGAAATAGCCTTGAAAATGTTGCAATTTGTTAAAAGTCAATTTTAAGGCTTCAAGCATGACTCTAAGTTGTCTAAGTCTAAGTTTAAATGTATCCAAGGAGTTTAACCAAGGAGCAGAATGAAATTGTAACTTTCATGTTATCTTTGTCCTCATAGGTGAAGGCCCATATGTGCATGCGTATGACCAGTCTGTTGGAGAGATTCCGAGGTCTAGTTGTAAAGTGCTCGATCATCAAGTAATACATGGTATTCGGAAAGGTAAAAAAGAATATGGCATACCATGACCATAATTTTTCATCAATCTTCTTGCATATTTTTCTGTCATTCTATGTTATAAAACAGCTAGTTAGCCATGAGAATTAATTTTCAATTTATATTCAAATAGAGGCTCTGTCTTATTGACAGTTTAAACCTGGTGTATAGTTTTGGTAACAAAAAATTAATCGGCATAAAAACGAATAAATATAGTCTCATGTTGTTCACATTGCACTAAAAGATATATGTGAGAGATTTTGTGATATTCCTTTCATGATTTCCGGTGAATTTCAATGAAAATGATTGAAACAAACATAATGTAACAGTTTTTAAGACCTTTGCTAGGGTGTCTGGTCGCCCAAGCTTTCCGGATGAACGGTGCGTAGCGATCTGTGTGTATCACCCACACAAGAGAATCCCCATTGCTTTTTCATGTGAACCGTTAGATCAGTCGGATACCCGACTTATCTTGTTTTATACTTATGTCGTGAAATAAAGACACTGAAACGAGATTTCATGGAATATGAATTTCTTAATCATAGCTACAGGATTCAGTCTTTTATATTATCTAACTGAATCCAAATTAAATGTGTCCTTCTCCCAAAACTATCATTCAAAAATTATTTTCAGGCCATTTTTTATTTGTCTCACCTGAACAAAATTCGGCGAAGACCTACATTAGCAGTAGGCCCTAATTTTTTCTGATTTGTCTGTTAAGCTTTTGGTCGTACAAAAATTTTAAAATAAATTGTGTTCAAAATTGGCACAAAGTGGGTATAAATACTACATGATTTTTAAATTAAGAAAACAAAAAAGTTAACATTGTGGTTGCTTTTGTCAAAATTGACAGCTTTAATAATGTCATCCTTTTCCAGGACATGGATGCACGTATGCTGTCTTTGGCCAGAAGGCAATAAATTTTATCAGCATAGAGCCAGCAAGCAGAAGGTACTAGTACTCTAACCCTATTACCCTTTGATGCTTGGGTTCTTTTATTCTAAAATTTCTATTGTCATAAACAAAGCAAAATTAGCGGTTGCTGAGCAAGGGCATATGAAGAGTTACAGGAAGGAGACTGATAAAAGCAGGAAAAGAGGAGAGGAGAGAGAGAGAGCAGAAAAAAAGAGAGAAAAGAGAGAGAGAGAGAGAGAGAGAGAGAGCAGAAAAAAAGAGATAGAGGAGAGTAGAGACAGAGAGAGAGAGAGAGAGAGAGAGAGAGAGAGAGACGTAAGTGAGGGATCAAGAGAAAATAAGAGAGATTTGTTTGCTCAAATTCAGTATGTATGTAAATGATAATTGATAAAAACCCTTGAAATATCCAATTACAACGAACATGCTATGGTACTTATGAATTATGAGGACTGGTAGAGTTATGAACTTACAGTGCATAGAATTTGTTCATAATGTTATGAGCTCTTTAATAGAAATTTACTGTAATTTGTGCATGGCTATTAATCTTTTTGCAGCATATCTGTGCTCTGCAACGTGCGTGAAGTCTCAGACTGGATATGGGATGTCTGCTGGCTCCGGCCAAGCTTAACTACAAATGATGCAACCCATGACCTCTCTACCCATGACCTCTCACCCCATGATGATCACCAGGGAAAGTGGAAGGGACCTTCACCAGCCAGCTCTGCATATAACACTTCAGTGGCCATTGCAACAGGTCACAATGCTGTGCTCTTATGGGATACTACTAAGATGTGTGTCATGAATACTGTTTACTGTCAGGAAAACTGCATTTTGTATCCTTTTAATAGCAAATTTGATATTATTTACATTGTATCTCAATAGAAATTTAGAGAACATAATACTACAGTCATTTATTTGATTAGGAGCTAGATTATTTTTTCTTGAATGAGAAGTCATTTCTAAATCATATTTTTTAATGTATAAAGCGGGGCCAAATGCTATGCACTCAGTTGCCTACAGGTTATTATAAAATTTCATGTTTTACAGTACTATAAATCTGTTGCTACATAAATTATTCTTGAGATCATTTTGTTGCAAAAATAATGGTACAAAATTCACAGTACTCGAAGATTGGATGAAGGATATCAACGAGGGCATGGACTGCATATATTTTGACAATGAAAAAGCAATTGATAGTTTGCCTCACAAACGACTTATCAGTCAACTTGCGTCATAAGGCATTTTTTTAAGAATTAGGCCACTTACTGGATTGAGGCTTATTTATCTTCTAGATCTCAAAGAGTCACATTCAGTAGGAACACTCTACTCCTCTTAGAGTTAGCAGTGGAATCCCACAAGGCAATGTTCTTGGGACGATGTTTTTCATCTGCATTATTAATGAGCTACATGAATTTATTAAGGTAAAAATGAAATTATTTGCAGACGACACCAAGACACAGTCAATGAGAGTGTTGCTCAGTTTGGTCTCCCTTTAAGCTCTATGAAGCCACTGTAAGATATACCATGCCATAGTTTTTATCCATGGATGTGATGGCCCACCATACATGTTCTTCTTTTCTTTCCTTCTCATCCCTTTTTCTGGGCGAATATACATACATACAGGTCAATTAAAGTGACTCTTCTCTCAAGGTCAATAGGTTGATAAGTGTCTTTTTTTTTTTTTTTGAACGATAATGAAGAGTAAAAAAACTTTACCCTTCACTTCTTAAAGCATAGGGAAAGCAAAGAAAGAGAGCGGGTGTAATGAAGAGGGGATGAGTGAATGGGTGTGAAAAATTACCTCCATTTACCAAAAAGAATTAAATTTTTATCAGTCTCATTTGATTTTAATCTGTCTGTATATCAACCTACTCCTTCTTTTGGTATTAGTTTTATATAATTTCCGTTCATACGGTTTCACAAAAAAAGTAAGATGCAATGAAAAGTTGAAGGTTACATAGAGAGGATTGGCTTATGTAAGGGAATAATGGAGATGAAGGGATGAGAGGGAAAGAAAAGAAGAACATCTATGGTGGGCCATCACTTCAATGGCTGAAAACTATGGCTGGCCGTCATGGCCATAAATGTCCATTCCTCAATGTTTAAATCCACATGAGAATTGATTGACTACTCAAGCCCCCTAAGGCTAGCCCCTGTGCATTTTGCCACTGGCCTTGCTGCTAGTGCTAGGTCTGTTCTTACCACTACTTTTTATAGATTACCACTCCTATCATTATACATTACCACTACTTATTAAATGATATTAATATTATTATCACCGTCATCATCATCATCACCATCCTCATGTTCTTGTTGTTTTATTTTCTCCAGTCTATGATCCTTGATTTTTTTTTTTCTTCTATTTTCTTTGATCCATGATAATTTAAAACAAATGTATACATGTATATATGTACTAGATGAATAGTTTAAGTAATGGTAATTGCTTCAGATAAACAAGTCCAAGTTGTGGTTATTTTCTTGAAAACAATAATAGATTCTTGGTAACTGACATTACACAAGGTCTCAATAACTGATGTCAACCATATCACTTTAAGTTTTACCCTGGTCCATTATCCATATTTCAGGTACTGAGTAGACATTACAAATCTTAATTTGCATTCTCTATACTGTCTTATTTGTAAAAAAAAAAAAAAGAACAAATTCAAATTTTTAGTAACTGACATTACATCCCAAATGAAGGTAAATCCAATCATAAGTTTATTTTTACCAAATTTCTTTTTAATCCATAGTTTTCTGTACAGTTTGATAAAGTGTATTTTTGACAAATTAATCTGGAAGAGAAATATGAAAGATAATCAGGAAGAGAAATTGAATAATTGAGAAAAAAAATTATCTGTCGAAAATGAAAAAATTCGACTCCTGTATTTTTTTTTTTTAAATCAAAGGTATTTGAACCAAATATCAAATTTCAAATATTGAAAATCAGTGGAAGCGCCCTTATAAATATGTTTAATATGCTAACATAAAGGGGAAAAAATATTTAAAATTTATGTAAAACTTCTTCAGATTATACCTTGACTGCATGCATACAGATACTGTGCAAAGTTTATAGGTCAAAATTGGAGTGACCTTTTGTTAGCGGCTGGTACTGTCTTCAACCAGGTAGTGTTCTGGCGCCCTCAGGGACCTAGAGATGCAACTGGACGTGTTGTTGTAGACCAACGCTTCAAAGGGCACCAGGTCAGTTTGACAAGATAGTCAAAATATTTGCAAAGTGGCATCTATAGAATTTTAAAACCAAAAATAAATCTGATTTTTTATTATGCTTACTAGATGTTTTTATTATAATTTGTTCTCTCTTCTGAAAAAACAACCCAGTACATTTATTTGCATACTAGAGAAAGAATTATCCAAATACATGTATGTCCAAACTGGAATATAATAGTACACTTTTCCAAACTGAATGTAAAGTTACATTTTTTTGTGTACTCATTGACATTGGATATTTTAAGGATAAACTTTTCTCTCTGCTTAAAATGAAATCTTTCTATTTGCATAGCAGAATAAAAATTGCAATGGAAGAGTTTGCATGGATCGATTACATGTACCTTGGAAAGTTGATGTTTTGGGCCTATATTTGGTCCAGGAGGGAATTAGTCCGGCAGCCAAGGGGGGTAAGGTTGCATTGGAATGTTATAGTTTTTTTTAAAACTGATTTTGACTGGTAAGACCTTCTATTTTAACAATCCACATGCTGGAGCTCTGTCAGCATTGAGCAATTTAAGATATACGCGAAAATCCAAAATGGCCACCGGCGGCCATCTTGGATTTTCTATTTCCTTACTTTAACACACCTAAAATATTCAAAATCTGGAATATAGGGGTTTTAGGGGGTGGAGAATCCAAATCTGAGGTTATTTTGAGGATACAAGTATGTTCTGGTGGCGAAATATAACAAAAGTGGCCATTTTCCAAGATGGCCCCCATAGAACATGCAGTATAATTGACTATATGCCCTACACAGGAATACCTTATTAATTCCCCCATCTAAATTCAAGTGGACAGTCAAGTTGGGAGGATGGGCATAATGAAGAGAATTCATCGTACATTAATCTTGATCAAGAGCAATATTTAAGATACCTATGTTGCTGATATGTATATAGATATATACATCCCTTTAATCGTCTTCAATGTATCCTGTTTTTATGACATTTTTTTTTTTTTTTTTTACTACGCTTCTTACTGAAAGTAATATCTTTGGGATGATGCAATATAATGATCTATTGACATCATGCAGCTTAATATTTAATAAATCAAACAGTGAGGAGGGGACCATGGTCAATATATTCCTCTCCATAATGAAATGTTTGGCATAACAGTGCTTCAATCCATCTGAATTGCTTTAAAACATTGCACAAACTGCTGTAACAGCGGTTTAATATGCTTGATTATTTGCTCATTGTAGTGCAGATACACTATTTATTATTATCTCTGCCTATTACTGTTAAAACAAGATGAGAGTGTGATGGTGAAAAAAAAACTAATTGAAACAATTTAATGATTATCTTCATTAGAAAATAATTAATATATATATGACTTCAATAAGCATAATAAGTTTCTTTCAGCATTAGGCGCAAACTTTTTAAAAAGCTGTAGGCGAAGGTGATATAAAACTCTTTATCTGCTCTAAAACTTAGATAAAGCTTAAACTGAAACTGTACTTTCTTAACTTCAATGCCCTTTTTTCATTTGATTCATCTTCACTGGACCTCTGGAAACATTTCTAGCAAATCTTTATTTGGGCATTTCGACCCTGTTGACAGGTTATGGCACTACATGGGCATTCCTCCAGATCCAGGTTTGCATATAAGCATGTTATGTTGTCACCATTGTCATGGGGGAGTATAACCCTGGTTATACTCCTTTCGATCACCATATAATCCAACGTGCCTCTGCCAGTGACATGATTGATGTACATGTATTATGGGGTTGCCCATAGCAAGCTCCAATATATCCTTCTGACACCATGAACCTGCATCCTAGGATTGTTTCTCATGAGCTTCCACAGAGTTCCCTTTCCAATGCCTAAACATACCCTAACTGTGTTCCAGCCGTCAGTGCATGACCTGGTAGCATCAGGAAAATGATGTCTTTCAGCTTGTCGACTGTGTCAGGTATATATGCCAATGATGGTCCTGTCTTTGATTGTTGACTCCAGGCACTGGTGACTCCATCACTAAAAATGATGAAAGACCTTGCTCGTGGTTATAATGAAGCAAAAGGATATAATGTCATCTGCGATTACTTGCGTGGAACTTCCCATCAAACTTGCCAGTTTGATGGCTTGCTAGCTGGATAATAAAGCTGATGGCCTTCTACCCCATATTCTCATCACTACCACCTCCTTTGATAGGAGCACAGAAAACTTCTGGCAGATTGTGTTCTAATTCTCTCATATCTGCTTCATTCCTACTTCATGAGCAGCATTAACTCACTCTGGATCAATACGGCTTTTCACAACATTGACTATAGGATAGTTTCTGGATGATCCTGTGACTCAAAAGTCAAGTTCTTAGACAAAACATGGTGACATGACTGTGTTGCCCAATGAACATGATATTGTGTTTCAATATCGACGAACTTAGATGTATGACGGTTTCTAGAAACGGGCCCGAAATTTACCTCCGATACCTTTTCTGTTGGTCTTGTCTGCAGATATATGAGATGTATTTTCCTGATTGACAAATAGGTCTTGAAGCACATTTCCACGAACATGCAAGCTGAGGGTCCAGGTCTTCATGGTTTCAGGTTTGAGCATGGTTTTGATGATGTCGCTCTCGTCAATTCCATAGCTCATGAAGGTACTCTCCATAGACATATTGCTCCAGATACCATAACAGAGCCCTTGATTATGGCGCTTACATGCTCATCTTGTCAGAATTCCGAAGGACTCTTCCAGACGCTTTACTTGATATGTCATGTATGTGACATGACGAGTTGAAAGAATATCTTGAGGGATCTAATTTCCAAGACCAACAGATTACGGATACACGAAGAAACATAAAAAAGGTCGCTACTATCCTCAAACTATTGAGCTGCAATGCATATTCCAGAAAAATACTTCGGAGATCCTGTGCATGCAGACTGTATGAAAAACTAGCCTGCACAGAATTTTGATAATGTAGTGGCCCCATAACTTGTCAAAATGCACAAACCAGGGAGGCAAGAGATGTTTCCAGTAGTCCAGTAGAAGGAGATGAATTAGATTAATGCACAGGCTTTGTATTAAATATGAAATAAAATTTGACCATTGGCTTTTTGTTGGAGCAGATACACAGTTATATATAACTTCGGCATTTAGCTGTTAAAGCAATTCGGACAACCAGACAACAGCAAATTTCATCTATTTGCAATTATATTATATATATGATGCCGATCAGTCAATCTATTTTTAATATGTCACATTTTGTCACCAGTTTTGCTTGTGTAGTTGTTTTCAGAGAATTTAAATTTCAAGTTTTGTACAATTTTACTCAACATTCATGGCAATTAGTTGACATATCAAGTCACAACTGATCAATCACTGCCAAAATGGCTATCGGAACATAATACATCCAAAGGGTTCTGAATCTCTTAGTTACACACAATGTTTCAATTGCTGTTTTGGTGTCAATTAATGTGTCCTCTCCAGAAAAGTTACTTTTAAAATGAAGTTTAATGAAATATCAAAATAGGCATCAAATGTCCAATTTTCAAGATATCCTCATGATTTTTGGACAATAGAGAGAAATACAGTTGTTAATCTAGTTGGTGTCCTCAAATTGTATCACAAATGCCCTCATTTTTTGTAATGTAGAGTGAAATGCAGCACTGTGATGAGAATTTAGGATGAGGATGTCTTTGTTAGCCTTTTTTTTTTTCATGTCACCTTATTGTAAAACTGAAATGTCACTCTTTTGTAACGATTGGCTCATGTGTGTCATATGTAAAGTGTTTCATCTTCATATAATTCAGGGTTCCCACAGAAATTTGAAAACAAAATTTCATGACTTTTATGTGGAAGTTTTGTAGCAACTGTGAATTCAGGATCCTAACTTATGCCTGGAAAAATTGACATTTACATATAGTTCACTTTTGTGACAAGATCTGCATGCTGTGTTCTGAAAATTTGGAAATAAATACAACACATAAAGAAAATTCCCCCCGTTTCAAATAGCAATAATTTTTTAAATAGGAGGAGTTGAAAAAAAAATCTTATTATTTGTCCATATAGGAAATTTAATTAGCTACCATGGGAGCGCATTTTAGGAAATATCGTGAAGTCATGCTTCAATGAGCAATGGTTGAATGAAACAACGTCAATTTTTGTCTAAGAAGAGTGTTTTTAACTTTTGCAAAATATTTAAATCAATTCACGGTTGAATAAACATCATAAAATACCATGTGAAAAACACTAAGAATTAAAAGTATTCTTTCCATTTTGTGCACTAAAAATCATGTGAATATCTGTTTTTGTATTATTTTTTATGACCATTGCATGTGTGTACATGATCCTGTCACATTTATTTAAAAATTCATGCTTCAGTGAGCACGTGGCACTGGAAAAGCTGTTTTTTTTATTTAGAGACCCAAATTAAATTGCTTACTTTGCTAAAGATATGTGCCGAGTTTCAAGAATTAACTCATTATACTACAAACAAAAATTGACAGTGAAAATGGGAAGTATTTTACTTTTGTTCACTTTTTTGTTCAAACTGTACATAAAGTCAATGTGAGGAAATCAATAATGAACTTAAGTCAAATACATGTATTGTCCATTTTCATTGTAATTTTTTTGGTTGTTATACTGTGAGTTAATTCTTGAAACTTGGCACAAATCTTTAGAAAGTCATTAACTAACAGGAACTTCCTTTTTTAATGTTCTTCTCATATCTTGTGTTCACTGAAGCATAAGAATTTCGGGATTTTTCCGAAAATAAAATCAAATGAATACTTTTAAACGAATTGTTATGGTTAAGAAAAGTAAGCAATTTAATTTGGTCTCTAATAAAAAATTAAAAAAAAGAAGCTTATTCAGAGCCACATGCTCACTGAAGCATGAATTTTCAAATAAATGCAATATGATCATGTACACATGTGCACCTGTCATGAAAATAGTACAAAAACAGATATCCACATGATTTTTAGAGTACAAAATGGAAAGAATTCTTACTGTGAGGGGATGTGGAGGCCATCATATCGTGTTTGATTTTGGAAACCGTGCCAGAAAGGAAGTCATGGAAAGCAGCAATTTAGTCATGGAAAAGTCATGGAAAAGTCATGGAATTCTGTTTTCAAATTTCTGTGGGAACCCTGCAAGTGGCGCCTAATGCTAAATGAAACTTATTGATACAAGTGATTATCTTCATGTTCGTTTTTTTCTTCAAATGAAGACAATCATCGACTTGCTTAAATTAGTTTTTCAGCATCATATTATCAGCTTGTTTCAACAGCCTATAGGTAGAGGTAAATATTAAAGAGTGTACCTGCTACAATAAGCAAGAATAAATTAAGCGCTTGAAATGATTTTTACAGCAGTTTATGCTATGTAAAAGGCCATTCTGAAGAATTAAAGAACAGTTATGTTAACCTCTCCCCAATCAGGCGGTCAACCATACATGTATGCCCATTCTCTACATATCAGGAAAATTGATTTGTTTATAAGGGGCTAAGTCGCCAGCAAAAAGGAAATATGTGTGTTGTGGTGGGTGGGGGGGACACTCAAAATCATTGAAATAGTGGTCTTTATCATTTTTTCGGGGGAAATTTCCCTGAATTATATTTATTTAGGGGTACAGTTTTTTAAACTTTTCGGAACATTCTTGAAACAGAGTCCCAAATATGTTTTTATAAACCTATTACTTTTTGGGTTTCCCCTCCAAAAGCTTGTAATACGGAGTAATTTTATGCTGCTTCCCTTCCAAAAGCTTGAAAACAGGTAAAAGGGCACAAGTTCGATGCTGCTTCCCAACAAAAAAAAAGAAAAAAAAGAAGCAAAACAACGAAAAAAACGAGTGATAGGGGTATACATGTATCTGTCTCAATCCTGGACAAGTACATAATTTATGTATGTATTGTTCACTATCCGAGTTGGGGGGGGGGGTGTCAAACTATTAGGCAGTGGAATATTTCCTCCCCTCCTCACAGGTTAATGTACTATGTAGGCGATCTTAAGCTGCCATTAGATTATTATATTGCATCATCCCAACAGATTACTTTCAAAACAAAGGGTAGTACAAAAACATCAGAAGGATACACCGGAGATGATTAATAAGCCTATATACATCTATATCAGCTATGATATATGATAAAAATATGATATTATTTCATTTAGTGCCCTATGAATTCTTTGGACTAGGTCTATGCCCATTCTCCCAAATTATCAAAACTAAAAATGGGGAATTAAAATGATTCATAAGGAATACACGTCAATTATACTGCATGTTCTGTGGGGGCCATCTTGGAAAATGGCCGCTTTTGTTATATTTTGCCACCAGAACATGCTTGTATCCTTAAAATAACCTCAGATTTGGATTCTCCACCCCCTAAAACCTATATATTCCAGATTTTGAATATTTTAGGTATGTTAAAGTAAGGAAATAGAAAATCCAAGATGGCCGCCGGTGGCCATTTTGGATTTTCGCGTATATCTTAAATTGCTCAATGCTGACAGAGCTCCAGCATGTGGATTGTTAAAATAGAAGGTCTAACCAGCCAAAATCAGTTAAAAAAAAAACTATAACATTCCAATGCACACTTAGGCCAAAAGTCAATGGGCTGACTGCCGGACTAAATGTAATGCTAGGAGTCCACTGGGCCGGCGCCACTTCGCGCCACTTCGCGCCAAAGCAATTTTCTCCTTTTTGCCGTGGCGCCTAATGTCGCCAATAAGGTGCCTAATGGCGTGTAGTGGCGCAAAGTGCCCCCCAAATGGCTCGCAGTGGCGCGTAACAGCGCCAAATATTGAATCTGGCGCGACGAAAATTTTAAAATGTTTAAAATTTTCGTCGCGCCAAAATCAGCGCGAAGTGTCGACCAAGTGGCACCAAATGGCCGCAAACGACCGCCTAATGGAATCAACTGGAATGTAATGGCGCGCGCCAAGTTACACCAACGAGATTTTGCAGAAGATTTTGCGCGGATAGTCCACGTCAAATGTACAGTGGCGCGAGCCAAAACGGCACACCGATTAGTGACTACTTCGCGCCAAATACCACTTGGTTTCCGCCATTCGGCCCATCTTGCCGCCTATAAAAGCAGGACTGCATCACAGACATTCAATATTCGACTTGACAACACCTCTACTAATAATTTTTAAAGAAGATGCCCCAAAGGCAACAAAGGCAGTGGCTAAGGAGAGAAGGGCAAACCTGAGAAGTCCAAGAAGAAGGACCCCAGTCCAAGAAGCTCAAATGAGCTCCAGGTGTGAGAGCCCTTGCAAGCAGCAAAGATTGACGACGAGTCCCTAGAATCTGATTGAGCCCTAATCGCATAGGTGGCGCTGACTCAAGCTGATGGGGGCTCTGCTCCAAGAGATCGCTTTCAGCATCCCCAAAAGTACTATACATGATGTCTACACCATCTTATCCCGCCATGCAACCGCTCCCGCACTGTTGAAGTAGTACTTGAGCGTATCCCTCTGGCGTTTGGCAAGCTCAGTGTCCCTGTTTCCCCTGATGGACCTGTTCAAATCCTCAGTGATGGCGGTAGTTCTCCAAGCTCCAGGGATGAGGTTGTGCTGGGCATCCTCCTAGTCCAACATGCGGACGTCCAGTGCCTGATAGCGCTTCCTGATGAGATTGTGCAGTATGACGGCAGCTTCAACGAGTAGGCGGACTGTGTCTGGTTCCTGTCTCATCTGGCCAAGGAAGCACTGGAAACGCAGAGCCAGAATTCCAAAGGCATTTTCAACAACACGCCTCGCCCTGGACAGCCTGTAATTGAAGATCTTCTGCTGTTGGTCAAGGTTACGACGGCCATACGGCTTCATCGTGTACGTCCTCATGGCGAAGGCATCGTCTCCCACAAAGAAGTACGGCATAGGGTGGTCGTCATCATCATGGCGAAGAGGAGCTGGATCTTGGATGCCTAAAGTGCCAGCATCTACGCACTCCTTCAGTTCACTGTTGTTGTAGATCTGGGCATCAGACTGATGGCCAACCCCTCCAACATCTATCCACAGGAACTGGTACTTTGAATCTACGAGAGCCATCAGGACAACTGAGAAGAACTGCTTGTAGTTGAAATAAAGGCTGCCTGAGTTTTTGGGCTTCTGGAGACGGATGTGTTTTCCATCAAAGGCTCCCAGACAGTGAGGAAGATTCCATATGGCTTCAAAATCATCTGCAATCGCAAGCCAACCTTCAGTGGTTGTGGGGAGGGAGATGACTTCTGCAGCATACTCATCCACTATCGCTCTGGCTACATCAGGGACAAACTTCTGGATGGTTTCCTTCCCCACTCGGAAATTGTAACCCAGCTCTGCATAGGTGGCCCCAGTGGCGAGATGGCGCAGGAAGACGCACAACTTGAGACCAGGGGGAATGGCCTTCCTGAAGTGGGTGTCCTTCTTCTGCAAGTGGGGTGTAAGCCTGATCAACAGGTCATCAAACATCTCCGGGGACAACCTGCACCCTGTTGCATAAAACTTCTTACCGGATTTTTTTCTGGTTAAAACCTGAAAACTCCGGTTAAAGTCCAAAAACTCCGGTTACAATATTTTTCTGGATTTTTTACTGTTTTTTCCATTGCATAAAAACATACCAGAGTTTTCAAAAGTATTAATGCAATAAATTTTTAGGGCGTTTTAAAACTCAGGTTGAATAACCTAAGAAATAGGTCTACATAAGCTGAGTTTTTTAACCAGAGAAAACTCGGGTTAGAAAAAAAGTTTTATGCAACACCACCCTGGTGTAGTTCTTAAAGTTGCTATAAGAAGGGCATGAATTTCCATAAATTGGGGTTCTACACCCATTATATAGTTTTTATAAGATGTTCAAACAGATAGCATATCATAAAACTCCCCTGACTTCTCGATATTCTGGTTTGAAAAGTCTAATGAAATAGGCTCTCCCAGGCCCGATTAGACTAGATAACAGAAGTACACGCTGAGGGTGACGTCACGGCCGGGTGTTGGGTATATTTCGAGTGCCCGGATGTAAATACAATGCTGATGTGCAGATAGAGAGAGATGATTTTACCAATGTTTTTTCAAGGAGGCTATATAAAAAAATTACGAATCATATGTACAAATCTTTACTTTCCCTACATAGAAAAAAGTATGAATAACGGTTTTCAAGTCTTAATTGGAAATTAGATTGCCAAAAATGGGTATTATCAATATTTTCACTTGTTTTTCTTTTTTCTACAACAAGCGTACGATCGAGTTCTCTGTTGTAAATAGATCCGGCCGGCCAAACACACACACAACACTATAGAATCTAGAATCTACTCACATATATATATTTCTCGGCTACCGAGTGATTTCTGTATTCAGGCTAGTGAAACTATATAAGCTATAATATACAGACGTCATGTAAGCAAAATGAAGCGAAAGATCGATCGGCTTACCCTAGCTACGCCAGCCGCGCCGGCGGCCAGCGCAGACCAATTCCGCTGGCGACGTGTTTTTTTTTTCTCTTCTTATTCCTCTTCAAGCGCCGCATCACACGCGGATGAATATTTACAACGGGACGAATAGCACGATTATCGTCCGGCCGCTACGTGTTTGACCGGTGAATATCTCGCTCAAATGTTCATATTATTTATCTTGAAATTAATCTTTAGATCTTTGCATCATTTTGAGGGCAGTTACATATACTGGAGAATAAGTACGACCAGATATCTACTTCTAACCTTTTCGATTTCACAAGTTTTTCCCGCACATGAACACCAACTGATGCACTGATATGATACACATTCACTTTTGACGTTGATCCGCGGTGTCACGAAAACCCCCGAAGACAAGGCAGGAAAATCGACTTAAAACGCTACAAATGAGAATATTGTAACACTATAAGAGACATATCATTGACTATATGACATTTCTTTAATTATCATTTCTTTTTAAAAATCATTCACACAATATCATAACGAGGAAATTAAAAGTTCTGACACGAAAGTAAATTTATTCATAATGTCGTGTATACACACAATAACTGTGCGCGCTTTATTACTTTCTGACGCCGTAATACCGGCGTGATCGTCACCCCTACTAGAACACTAGTCTCAGTACGCATCGCCGGAGCGATGACGGAAACCAGGGTTAGGGATAAATCGTTTAATTTACTATTCTAAACTTATTTTTGGGGAATGAAACGTTTATCAGAGTTAAGTTAGGGTCGTAAGGATGCTATTAGTGTAAATATCTCATTATTTGGGATCGCCTTCTTAATTCTACTTTAAACTTCCTCTTGTCATTCTTCCTCAGCTCATTCATCAGAGTGTGGTACTGTCCACGTTTGGCCCTCAGCTGTGGGTGGAGCATGGGTCTAAACCACCAATTGTGCTTCCTTTTCTTCTTAGGAGGCTCTTCTTCTTCAGAATTGGCCGCCATAAGTTGATAGGCAGATGCCATCTCAGCATCTCTCATCATCTTCTGATGGAACAGCATCATCGCTCCAACATTATCAAAATCGTCGCACATATCAAAATTGTAAATATTTAGTAGAGGTGTTGTTCAGGCAGCAGCTGAGGAGGGCCTGAGGAAAGTGAGTCGATGGCCGATATATGTAGTCGGCAAGAAGCGCGAAGTGGCGGCAAGTTTAAACGGGAAGCTTGTCGATTCTGTGAATGCACAAAGATGGTGATTTGCAGACATTTTTTATGTGCTTTTGAAGAGTGAGATGATTGTCTAGAATAACGCCAAGATCTTTGACATATTTGGAAGTCGGCATGATACCCCCTTCAATTGCAAAGTGAGGTAGAGGCTCATTGCTCCTGAACAACGAAGAAAAGTATATAAGTTCTGATTTATGTTCGTTAAGACGAACTCTATTATTGCTTGACCAGACTTTGATGTCCTCCAGGCAATCTCTCAGCGTGTTAACAGCATTGACTGTAAAGTAAAGAGATTAGCCCCTTATGCTAGGAGTCCACTGGGCCGGCGCCACTTCGCGCCAAATGTTATGTGACTGGCGCGTAGTGGCGCAAATGGCGCCAACAGGGTGAAATTTGGAATCAAATGGCCGTATCATTTTGGAGCAAGCCAGGTGGCATTTGGCGCATGCCATATGACACCTATTTTATTCCACTTGGCGACACACATGCCGATCGGATATTAATTCGGCGCCACTACGCGCCAGTCACATAACATTTGGCGCGAAGTGGCGCCGCCCAGTGGACTCCTAGCATAAGGGGCTAATCTCTTTACTTACAGTCAATGCTGTTAACACGCTGAGAGATGCCTGGAGGACATCAAAGTCTGGGCAAGCAATAATAGAGTTCGTCTTAACGAACATAAATCAGAACTTATATACTTTTCTTCGTTGTTCAGGAGCAATGAGCCTCTACCTCACTTTGCAATTGAAGGGGTATCATGCCGACTTCCAAATATGCAAAGATCTTGGCGTCATTCTAGACAATCATCTCACTCTTCAAAAGCACATAAAAAATGTCTGCAAATCACCATCTTTGTGCATTCACAGAATCGACAAGCTTCAAAGTCTTTTCTTGACAAATCCTCTGCTGAAAAACTTGTATACGCCTTTGTCTCGTCCCATCTGGACTATTGTAATTCTCTCCTTGCTGGCCTTCGATCCTGCCTCCTATCTCTCTCCACTCCAGCGTATCCAAATCATAGCAGCTAGATTGGTTACTTTCACTCGAAAACACGATCACATATCCCCCATTCTTCACTCTGTACACTGGCTACAAGTTAATTCTAGTGTTACTTTCAAGATTCTTCTCATTGTGTACAAGATAACTCATAATATTGCCCTCCAAAATCTTCAAAATCTAGTATCCCTTCAATCATCTTCTTCAGCCAGACCACTCTGTTCATCTTTTTCTATGCAAATTATACATGGCCCAAGCACCAAAACTCGATAGGGCAACTATGCATTTTCATAATTGCCCCAACGTGGAATAAACTACTGACCCATATGTCACAGCCGGGGAGGGGTTGTGATTCTCTTGTTGGTCTAGGGCAAACTGCTTAAACACTGAACTCAAACAAAGTATACATGACACAATAATTTCAGGAAATTAACTTTGTTTCCCGTCTTCAATACATTAATAAAATCAAAGAAACATCAAGAATACTGAATACAATACAATGACACTCAAATGTGTGTCCTTATGTCTATCTACCATATGATTCGGGTTTTTGTTCAAATAGTAGATAACTCAACAACTGAATAGTCATACAGTTTTATATAATAATATTTTATAAGTCTGGAGGAAATGACTATCTCAATAAGTCAAAACTTTAGATTAAGAGAATTCTTCAATTTCACTGTTTTCTGTTCAATCTATTTGAAACCTGTTTTGAAGTATTCAACTGTCCAACGTCAACACGTTGACCGTCTAAGGGGATGAGTCTTGAAGCTCGCCCCGATTACTGTTAACCGACCTGAAGAGTTTCCAAAGTACCACTTTACATCTTAGTTCACATCGGTTGTTCACATCTTAGGTTCACCTCCTAGATGTAGGTTCAACTCATAGGTTCACATCGAAGATTCACACCATCTACAGATAATAACAAGTAACACTAAATATACTAATGGTTGTTCTAACAAGGCAACATAATTATGCCACATCTTAAAGAACATGCAAATTATCTGTAAAACAATATTCATATCAGTTTGATTCTACAAATAATTAATACTCTTAAAGTCAAACACTTACACTTATGCATGGTCAATTCATAATTGACCTTGCACTGGGAAGTACCTTATTGCAGCAGTTTACTACCAATGGAAAGTCAATGCAGAAAAGTGCCTTGAGCACCTCCAGCCAAGTCAAGGTGGCATATTAAAAAAGGGTTTAAAAATTCTCCTAAACAAAATTAAAAATATGTAATAGAAGAATTATATTGCAATGGGACTATAGATTATCTTAATTTATTTTGAGGTAGGTTTAAAGCTGGTTTCGCTAATTATTATTGAGAAGTTTCCTCAGCAACCAAGAGGGCGACAGATAGCCATTTTTCAGTACTGACTGATGTTGGTTTGCAGCTGTATGTGAAAGTCAAAGAACTTTTAAACAATTATCATCTGTTTTCTCTTCTTCAAATTATTTAAATGACTTCTAAAGATTTAAAGTTCTAAATCTTTTATTACTATCTCCTTTCTTTAGTTCGAGATAGCTGAAAGAACTTTAAAGATATAAATCATGAAATCTTTAATCACAATCTTCTTTCTATAAATTCAACTTATTGAATATCTTCAAGATTTACTGTCTGTAAACATTTAACAGTTTCATTATGTAATTCCCGTTATTGGACAACATACACATCATTAACAATATACAATAAGCATGATTTAAGTTCTTGGAAATTCAATACTATTTCATAGATACTTCTCACTAAACTATTCCAAAAGAGAAATAATCAACTTCACTTACAGTTTAACTGCTGACAAAGACTTGTGACAAGAAACTTGGATGACAGGAACAGCCCATGTCCAATACAGACAATTCTGGTGCAAGCTAGAATACATGAAACTGACACGCCCAGTTTCCAGAAGTACAGCACAAACACGCTGCCTTCCCCCGACTCCGTCGGCCTAGCTGACGCTACCAAACCCTAGCAGAAAAATGCTTGGCTGCTCTAATAGGCATTAACACTGCAGGTCTTGCTTCTCCAAATCCTAAGCTTCAAGTGACAAATATTGCTTTTTTACCTCCCACCCAAAATTCCTAGATTCTTTAACCTTACCATATATCTTACTCAAAAGAATTGCTTTCACCTGTATAGCAACAAGATTCAGGAAAGAAATTAAACAAGTTAAACTAGGTTATGAATAGAAGCTAGAATGCCAAACTGGCAGTGATCTATACACTATCATGACTCTGGAAGACAAAAGCAAGACACATGAATAGGGTCAACCAACTGTAATACATATCTTTGAACAATAGCAAAGTTACTCATGTGCATTAATGAGACTTATAACTATAGTATCCAAGCCCATCACTAAGCTAAATGTTTGTAAATAGAGATGAGATTGGGATGACTTGTAACACCATATTCAATTTGCTTTATCTGTTGATTCATTTAAAATCCTTCTCAAAACTTGTCTTTTTGTATTGTAATCTGAAACATACTGTTTGATTCTGGAGGCGCACACCAGTAGTATATTTTCATTTGAGTTCATTTATAATGTACATGTATAAGTAATATGTTTAGATTTTACAAGTTATTATTTGAGTTAAACTGACCACCAGTGGCACTTAGAAACACCAGTAAATAAGCGCTATATTAATACAATTATTATTACTATTTTTGTAAGTAATGGAGAATTCACAGTGCCTGAGGATTACTGAGTTATGCTATCTGACGATGTTCTGGGTACAGTTGCATAAAACTTGCTATTACAATAATTTTACATTCAATGGTAACTTTCATTCAATACTGCATTTTGATTGGCTGTTGGGCAATGTTTCCATGATATTTAATAACAAAGTTACTATGCAGGGATGCCAGTTTTCAGGCTATTGCCTGATTTTAGGCCCTCACACCTTCCCATTCCAGGCCTTTTCTGGCTCTTTATTTTACAGCATGTTTGGGTTGATTAAGGTGTAAACACAGCTGGCATCTTAGACCGAGGCTGCTCTGTCATCACCGTAGGGCTTACCCCTCTGAAGACAGAGAGCTACCATTACGACTGCTGTGTAAACTGCAGTGCCATGATTCTCTGTTAAATTTCCCCAAATTTCATGGGAAAAAACTTCAAAATTCAACAAGACAGTTGAGTTGGCCATCAAGGACAAGACAAGATAGATCTACTTCCAGATGCGTTAAGTGGAATAACTTGCATGTTATAGCAAATCTGGGATCACTCAAATATGATCACCGAAAAACGTACTTGAGTCTGTACACTGCAGTTTACACGGTGCTCGCAGTGGTAGCGCTCTGTCTTCAGAGGGGTAAGCCCTACGATGAAGACAGAGCAGCCTCGGTCTACTGGCATCCCTGTACTATGGTAGCAAGCATTGGCACCCTGGTATTCCCACATAAATGCCATAGATGAAATTGACTATTGGCTAATTTGGTAAAAATAATAATTGAATTGGAATATATCTTACTGACTGAAACATCTATCCTCTTGTTCGGACTATTTGCAGGGAGTTATCTTCGATATTACCTATAATGCTGAGTTGGGTCTGCTGGCCACGGTCTCCGATGATCGCAGCATCCGCTTGTGGCGCTACCAACATCCTTTCAAAGACAACGTAGACAGATCCAAGGAGGCAGAACGTGTGCTCTATGGACACAGTGCCAGGGTCTGGTCAGCTCAAATTCTCTCAGATAAGATTGTTAGTGTGGGAGAGGTAGGCAAGTTTTTGTTTAATTCAAAATGATTTACTAATGAATGACATCATCTACATTTACTAGAGGTTCCAAGCTTTTCTATTGAAGTAGAACATAGCTAATTATATACCTTTAAAATGGGGCAAAGGGGATTTTTTTTTTCATTAATGAATAGCCTGAAGTATATATTTTCATGATATAAAGAGAAATTAACCAAATTCTTATTGAATGTCACTTAATTAAGCACTTTTTATGAGCCATGCAATTGTTGTATCAATATTCAAGAAAATTTACAGGCTATTTAATGTACTTTCACTTTTTGAATGATCTATAAGCTTTGAACAGTCCTCCTGTATTCACTTCATCACCTTTAGTAATGAAATTGCGCACGTACATGTACATGTAGGTAGTATATACATTAGAAGATGGGATAACATCTTAGGAAGTGTACTAATTAGTCACCTTGCATACGTAATTGGGTTCTTTTTTCCAAGAAATTGTGGTTTATCTATTTGTAACAAGCAAATCTATTCTTATTTGAATTTTAAAGACTGTAGTCCCATTGCATATGTAAATAGCTTTAAAATGCATATCACTCACACTGGTAGCCCTAATATTTTTCTTAAGAGCTTTGTGCCAAAAACACTGATTTATGCACAATTTATTCATTGATGCCTTATTAATTATGCACATAATTTGTTCAATTGCACAATAAATTAGCATTGTTCAAAATGCCAAATACCCATATGCTAATTTCATTATGAAATATTCTACCATTTAAAAATTATGATAAAAATTTTACCAGATATCCACCTTGAACCAAACACTTGTACATGTAGATGTAAAGTCTGATAAATATCGTGTGAGATCAAGAGCTAATTTTGCAAAGAAACCTGCAGTTTGCTTAGTTTTTTTTTTCATATATGTTTGATATGTTCATCTTGCCTTTTTACCAAATATTTGAAATTAACATTTCTTGCAAAAAGCATTCCAAACTCCATAATCTCAATGATAAAGCTATATAACTGTGTATGTAGGACTTCTATTAAAAGATAAAATGACTGATTATTTTGTTTCCCTCTGTTAGGATGCCACCTGCTGTATATGGAATATGGACGGAGAAATTGTCAAGAAATTCAAGAGTCACAAGGTGGGCAATTATAGAATCTATGATGTGGAAATAATGAATTGTCCTTGGGCCTTTCTAAATTATTTTCTGAGGATTATGTTAGCATAAGCAGTACATTCCAGAATATTTAGCTTATTGATAAATTAACAAATGCTCCTAAAATAGATAATTGCTCCTTGACAATTGCTTTTGCCAAAATGGCTCAACCAACATTTGCTGTGACAAACTTTTCTCCACCATAATTTGCTCTGCCCACTATTGCTCTGCATATTTGCCTGGCTGATAATTGCTCTGTGATACTTATGTTGTCCATAAAAAAATGAATGTAACAATTTATCTGATTAAAGGGATCGAGTAGCTTCCCAAAACAAGTGCAAGAGGGACCAAAATGAGTAAAATCATATTGCTGTGACTGTAAAAACAAACAACTGAAAGTTTCAGAACAAATGGAAGTCAATTAGTACCTTAAAACAGTGAAAACAAACGAGGCTGGGACAATGGCATCCCGCCCAATGGGCTGAATATGGGGACTTCATAACCCAGAATACGCTGAACATTCTGAGCCGCGGTGGAAGGATACGGCTGCAAAATTGTCAGAAAACAGTTTTCAAAATTAGGATATGAACTCATAGATATCTGGATAGTTAAGCAAATAATTGGCTCATAAATTTCAAGGGCTTTCATACTAACCTATGTTTATAATCATGTTGGCAAAATCAGCTATTTCAATAAATCACTCCTATTATTTCTCTAGCGCTACGAGGGGGGTAAGAGTGCTTCCCATAGACTCACACGCTTAAGCGAGGTCCATTTTTACAAATGACAAAGGCTTTTTCCAGGCCGCGGGCCAACCGCCGTCGACCATGGGGATCGACGAAGGCCGGGTCCTTATCGATGATGGCGGGGTTCGTTTTCTCCTACGAGCTCGCGTGTGACATAGGGCGACGATTCCCTGGACGAGAAATCCCCATTGGTTCACGTACAAAGTCCGACACGCAAAACTAGCAGACGGTATGTGCGTCCGTAATGATTGTCCGTAAAAAGCATCGGGCCTTCTCATCCACACGCTTTTTCGCCCAGCACATTATCGCAACCGTTGAGCTCTGTTGTGCATGGTATATGCCCATGTAGTCCAATGCGCAAGTCGGGAGACAATGATGCGGTCGAATTGCTGTTAGATCGAGGTGCTACGGGACC
>CALNVZ010003432.1:29822638-29897770 GCA_940671915.1 Paracentrotus lividus
TTATATTGATTGATTGATTTGTATATTATATGTTTTTTATTTCTTTTTCTATTTTTCGGGGGGGGGGGGGTTATGAACAATGGAGACAAAGATTCGAGGGAGCGAGAAGGAAGAACATCTACGACGGGTCATACTGCCAAGGATAAAACAATGGCGGGCCTTCGGGAGCCATCTCTCTCAATATAAACAAAAGTGAAAAAAAAAATCGACAGAAAAAAAAAATTAAAGCAAATTCCGACCAAATCCTATCTATAGGGCGGATATTATGCTAATTTTCTTAATGGGCGAAGGCCAAAATGTTTAACAATAACTACAAACTCCCCCTCTCATGAAATCCTCGATCCGCCACTGATTGAGGGATTATATAGAGGGAAATGAACGAAGAATATCTATGGCGGGCCATCACTTCCATACTTGAAAACTATGGCCGGCTGTCGTGGCCATAAATGTCCATTCCTCAATATGCTTGAATCCACAGGAGAATTGATCGAATACGAGTGTCGGGGCCCCAAATGGCTAGCCCCCGTGGATTGCTGCCACGGGCCTTGCTGCTAGTTACAATTTGAATTCTCGTTCAATGTTCCTGCATCCCTTTGAAAATTGCTTCTTGCATTTATGAATTATGTTTCAAAGGAGGGATTCATATATTTGATATTGCTATCATAATTTTGCGAAGGGGATCATTATTTCATGTCATTTTTATGAAAATTCGGCGTCACTCGTTTTCAGGTGACTACAGGTCCTATCGAATACAAGTAGTGTTTTTCAAGTCATTATATACCACTATCATCATATTTGAATACAATTTTTTGCTTTTTTCTTGGTTCATTTTTTAATTTTCGGATTATAGTTTTGAATATAAATGTTGTATTATACTGTAAATAGATATTTTGTAGTTTTTCTAACTACATTACTATCAAAATGTGTATTATTTTTTACTGTCTGATGTTTGTGGCATTAAACAATCTTTTCCCTTTTTGACTTTTGACACGGCAGATTCGGAGTGTGCGCCTTACAGGCTGTCCCTCTTTTCTGCTTAATTAATTTAATGTGCTTCCAACTACAGTCTATGCAACTATATTTGTAGTTCAACACTTTCATCTTATTGTACAATGTGCCTCAGAATAGTTTAAGTAGACAGAAGGCACTATACAAATGTGTTAATATTATTAGGAGCTTCATTTTGAAAGAGGGTGGAGATAAAATCATTTATTCAATAATTCTAAAAAATAGTCTTTTTCTGGTCAGTGTATAAAACAAAAATTCAGCGTCAAATGCGTTGTCCTCGAAGAAGGGGCAGAGTTTTTCATTTGTCGGCAAATTTTTATGTCACATCTGTTCCCAATATATATATTCTATGTATATATACAGGGTGTATCAATAAAAACGGGACAGTTTTGAAAAGTCTGTCAAAATTTTGTTTCAAATTATGATGTCTATATTTTGATGTTAATAGATGCTTTGAGGTCTTATCTTTCAAATGCCATTGAAATTAATAAGTTTCGTTCATGCTTGAGCGCACACAGAACTTTTTTGTCAGGGTCTTCAAAAAAGGCTTGCGCACAAAATGGAAGAAAATGAGAAATATGATCATCAGAATTTTTGCTAATCAGCAGACTTACTCTTAACCCTTTCATTTTCTTTGCCATTATTTCGAAATAATGCTATCAAAATTCATTTACAAAGCTACTTATGTAATTGAATTTGTTTTGTTTTTCACATGTTAACGTGTTATCTTTTGACATTGAATATTCCTTCAAACTAAAAAAAAAAAAAAAAAAAATGTTGTCAACCCAAGAAAAGGGATGTGGTTGGTTGGTTGGTTGATTATTTGATTGAATGATTGCTTTGTTTAAGCGTTTGTTTGATTGATTGTTTGATTGATGGATTGATTTATTAATTGATCGATTGATTGAATGAAAGATTGATTGATTGACCATTTTGAATGATTGATCGTTTGATTAATTGTTTTCTTTGAATGATTGATCAATTACTTTTTGATTGATTGTTCAAATGATTCATTGTTTCTTTGAATGATTTTGATCGATTACTTTTTGATTGATTGGTCAAATGATTGATTAAATCGTTGGAAGAATCATAGGAAATCGACTCAAAAGACTAACACCATCATTGATCAGTGAAAATTAACAATCAATCCGAATGGGAGTACCTGATTCAGAATAATAATTCAGAATAAATAATACCCTTTGAATTTAGCGAAGTCTTCTTTTTTTCCCCGCTTAAGCATGAACGAAACAAATAAACAAAGCAATCAATCAATCAATCAATTAAACAATCACTTAAACAACCAACCAAATCCCCTTTGTTATGGGTTGACAAAAAAAGAAAGAAAAAACAGTTTAAAGGAGTATTTATTGTAAAAAGATAACATATTAAAATGAAAACAAAAACAAAACAATTGAAGTAAATAAATAGCTTTGTAAATTAATTGAAAATCATAATTCGAAAAAAGTGGCAAAGATAAAGAAAAAAAAATTAGAAGAAGACTACTGATTAGCAAGAAGTCTGATGTCCGTATTTCTCAATTTTTCCATTTTGTGCGCAAGCCGTTTTTTGAGACCCCGACAAAAATGTTGTGTGTGTGCTCAAGCATGAACGAAACTTATTTTTTTAAATTGCACTTGAAAGGTAAGACTTCAAAGCATGTATTAACATAAAGATATAGACATCATAATTTGAAACAAAATTTTGACAGATTTTTCAAAACTGTCCCGTTTTTATTGATACGCACTGTATATATATATATATATATATATATATATATATATATATATATATATATATATAATATGTATCTATATTCTATGTATATTTATCAAGTCATATATTGGTATCGCCTTTTGGTCTGGTTAGCCTACCCATCTGGGGCCTGGCAGCCCCAAATGCTATACTAGAGCTCCTGTGAATGATGTGCTGACTGGGCTTGTCCCTTAAGTTGTCGGTGAATGGAGCAGCAAGCAATGAGACTGCCTCATCTGGTTGGGCTGGGGATGCTGTTCGGCGATGCAAATATGGATTTTGATTTCAGTTTTTGTTAGTATTATGTAATATCAATTATTAGCATATGCTTTCAAGAGAACTGTTGCTGAGCTAGCGCCATGAGCGTCCTTGGACAGAGTGTGCGCTCTAGAAGTTACACTATTATTATTATTATTATTATTAAATATTGTAGACAATGGTGCTCCTGGGTTTGATAATGAGAGATAGGGTAGCATCATTGGGAAGCTGCATTTGTTTTGAAGGTTAATGTGAGTAGCATCTATTGACAGAGCAATTGTTGGTGGACTAATTTGCACAGAGTAATTGTCATTTTATAAGGAGCATTTTTGGCAGGAGCAGTTAACGCTGAAGCAAATGTCACAGACCCATGTTATTGATATTCCAGTAATTAAGTTTTGAAGATGTCTTTGATTATTGTGTAATATGTTGAAGTATTCCAAAAAAGTGAAGATGTTTTTGTGGTTTATATCCACTTGGTCTACTAGCAGTTGGTCCACTTCTGTATTTGTCTAATGTCATGTGTGCTAATCCCATTTGATCTACTACCAACTAAGTCCAATTTCCATTTTGTCACATACATGGTCTAATTCACACTTGGTCTAATTGCCAATTTGTTTTAACCAAATTGTTTAATGTTATTGCCAAATGTAATTCCCAAATGAATATTTGGTCCATTACCGGCTTGTTATAGGTAATGAACTAAGTAACGTTTGACCTAGGGGACAATAGACAAAATGGGCATTATACAATATGGTTAAAGGGGAAGTTCAGAATATGCAAAAAAAAAAAAAAAAAAAAAAAAAAAAAAAAAATATGAGTGAAGGTTTAGAGAAAATCGACCAACAAATAATGAAGTTATGAATATTCAAAGTTTTGATTCTGTGACATCACGTGCGAGCAGTTCTCCTATGTGTTATGTAGTGTAAATTCCATAAAGTGTCAATTTTTCAAAAGAAAATTAATTATGTCATCTGTGTGGTCAATATGTCATCAAACATATGTTCATATAAATGACTATCAAATTGACCCATTCCTTTATCAAGAACCATGAAAAAAGACAAATATATGGAATTTACATACACAACACATGGGAGAGCTGCTCGCACGTGACGTCACAGAATCAAAACTTTACATATTCATAACTTTCGCTATTTTTTTGTTGATTTTCTTCAAACTTTTACTAATATTTTTATTTTATTTGTCTGCATTTTTTAAAACCAATGAAATTCCAGGGTAAACTTCCCCTTTAATAGACGAAGTGACAATTAGACCAAAAGGTAATTATACAAACTGGTTGTAGATGAAGTGGTATTAGATCATGTTGGATGAGACTAATCAGGCAGTAGTCAATGTGGGTTTAGACCAAGTGGCAATATATCAGGTACCTGAATGTAGTGATTTGCTATTTAATGTTAACCCGTTGTGTACTAAGCCCGGATATATGCAGGCTGACACAATACAGAACATCCCTCGTGTCAATTGTTTATTTCACTAATTATGGAATGAAATATATGAAAACTTTATATAATTCAAATTATTAGACATTGATATATTAATATGTGTTTTTGTTTCACCTTTAAATGATAAAAATTTGTTGCAACCATGCTTGACAACCACGATTCATTTGACTTTGTAAAAAGTTCTCAGTATTCAACGGGTTAATGAGCAAGAATCAACTAACATCATGTATTGGAAGTCAGTAATCTGGTCCACTCAAAGTATTTTTAAAATAACAAGCAGGATCAAATCTTTCATTTTCTAACAGGGTAAGAGTATCTGGAGTCTAGCTGTACAGAGAGATGGATTATTCGTGGTGAGTGTTTAATTTGGTTTCTGACATATAATGCATCTCTCCAGTGATTCTTTATTCCAAATTCCAAAATATGAGAGCTGTACTTTATGAAAAGCTTTCACAAGGCATATACGTAAAATATATTGATTGTTATGCACTCAATGTATTCTACGTGTCTTCAAAAGAATATTTTTCATATGTTAAAAAGATTTGAGCCCTTCCTGAAATTATCAGGATATTGATGATATGTGATTTGATGTTGATCCTGTGTATAAATGTTTGTACTAACATATAAACAAAATTATTACCCCAAAGGCCTTGCTATAAGGCAGGTACATTGTATACGTATCATTTTTGCAAGTCTTTGGTATGGTTTGGCTGGGAATTGAACCCATGACCTCAGGTCCTTGAGGTAAGTTGAGCTACCGACTCGCGCTTTCACCAATCAAGCCATCATGCCTGGTCATCATGAAGGTATTACATTGATATCACACAAGGATTGTCGTAAGAATGCTTTGCATAAGAAAGTGTTTGTTCATTCTTCTCAATTCAACAAACATAGGTGACAGGAGGAGGAGATAGTAGTATAAGAAGATGGTCTCTCAAGGGACAGCAGCTCCAGGCTCCAGGTTCGAAACATATATTTACTGTATTCGCTGTTTTTTTCGCGCGATTAATTTTTTCGCGCTCAGAGGCTGCAAAACATATTTGCAAGTTCTTAAATTCGCGCTGAATTTATGTACAAACGCAATTAACCCCATTCAAAGCTTGCATAAGAAATCATGCTCATATATTCGCGTGTTTTTAAATTCGCGCCGTACAATCTTTGCGCGAAATCCGCGAAAATAAATGTACCGCGAATATTTCCACGTTTACAGTACTTGATGATACATATTGTTCAATTACATCCAACATCCTGCACCAATCAAAGATGTATTTTTACTGATAGTTTGATTTTTTTTTTTTTAAATAAAGAATTTATTTCTCCATTTGAGTTCTGTTCATGTTGTTGTCTTGTTGAACAGTCATGGCGTATGTTGATCACAGGCTATGCAGGTCAAATTCAGTGTCTGTTCACAAAGTAATTCCTATATAAACTCAATAAATGGTTATATCCCTGTTCTACTATTAGCTGATACCGCAACTTGGGATGTACAGAGAGATGTGAAAACCCTTCTTGCTGATCAGCATGATGGAGTCAGCAATAATCATGTCATAGATGCAGACTTGGTGCCGAGAACACTGACCATCTCATCCAATGGTCTTCTCTTGGTCATGACACAGGGAGGGTTAGTTATAAGATTGCTTCTAATTTAACCCCTTAAATGTCATATTACCCAGGCTGAATTACTACATGGTCTACAATCAACCACTTTGTCTAATGCCCAATTGGTGTCATCCCACATGGTCTGTAACCAGGTCGTCTACTTACCATTTGCACACACACACACAAAAAAAAAATAAATAAATAAAAAAAACCTGCTAAAACTGCTTATCCAATAAATGAGCTAGATGATATGGAGTAAAACTGAGTCAAAAAGAGCCTAAGCTTTTAGTCCTAGCAGAATCTTTGTCATAGTCAAAATTACAAAAATGAAATGTATAGTATGTTTACTTACATGTACCATTTGATCTAATTGCCACTCAGCACATTTACCATTTTGTCTAATTTCCAGTAGGGCTATACACATGTTGGCTAATATCCACTTCGTCTAAAACTCTTGTCTACATATGTTTAGATGAATCAGTAATGACCAAAAATCATTTGACAAGATGGGGAAAATGTAAGTAGATGTACAAGTAGGGGCAATTAGCCCAAATTGGACATTGGACTAAATGGAAAGTATTACAATGAGTGATAATTGGACCAAACAGCAATTTGACAAAATTGTCAGTAGACCTAATGGGTCATTCAACAGTCTGAACATGAAGTCCTGTGCGGATTACAAGTTATTAGAAATTATATGTTAAAAGGAGTACTGTTTTCTTTTAAACATGACTGTTTTCCAATATGAAATCTATTTAGCACTTAGAAACATTTGTTTATTAAGTGCTTTATAAATGTAATGTATTATTATTATTATTATTTACTGAAGTTATTGTTAATTGGATGTCTATCTGATAGATAGGAACCGAATCAAACAAACCGAATCAAATTCATTATTCAGTTCAAATATTGAGATATTGATAAATGTTTATATCAGATCTATTTTTGATTTCATCTATATGTTTCTTAGGTATCTGTTCAGTTGGTCCAATGTCTTATCGTCTTACCATTTGGTGAAGCATGATGAGAATTACCGGGCCTACAGTGTCATTGCATCTGCACCATCGATTCCACTGGTTGCTATTGGCAACATCCATGGTTCAATCAAGGTCATCAGTGTTGGTAAGGATGATATTTGTTCCAGTCTTTATTTTGTTTTAAGATGAAGGGTTAGGGTTGTGATGGGTTTTTATGTAAGGTTGAAATTCGATTTTGGTATTGTGTTTAGTTCAGTGGCTGACTGACACGCAATTGTTACTGGAACAAATTTTATTGAACCATTGGAAATGCTATTGTGTCTGATCATACAATGTATGTATATTGTAACTATATTTACAGAGGGATCCATTGCTTCTTGAATTAATGAATATAGAATTTTACCATTTATCGGGCAAATTTCGATGACATACATTGTAGACCATGTTTATCTTAAAGATACAATGGGTGATTTCACATTCGGTGTTGGTGTTAGGTGTTAGCAGACGGAAATTCTGCTAAAATCAAGCTCTAACACCATGCTCAGATTTAGAGAGTCAATATCGATATCTCAACACTGCGGGTCGATAGCTTAAAACTGTCTGATGAAGAAAATGGCGTTGACGCAATTCGTTGCGAAATACCAATATAATTGTTTAAAACTACTTGAGTATGTCTGAAGTAGGCCCTCAAAAGGTAGAATCATATCAGTAAATCAATAATCAGACTTTTGCTCCAAAATAAACACTAACACCAACACCGAACATGAAATCACTCAATGATTCAAATGACTGCTCTTGATCTTCCAAAGAGGAATGCAATGAATATTTCAAGAAATATTGTAAAATAAGAAAAATAAAACTACGCTTTTTTTCTCTAAATATGCTGTTCAAGTTGTACATGTATGAGTACTCAATTCCAAATATTTTGATATTCATATTTTTATGTACATGTGTTTTTAACAAAGTAGCTATTTTTGTATTATCCTAGATCAACATTCTACAAATGAGATCGAAGTCAAGGCGTATGGTAGTAGTGTCGTGAACGTCACATGGGCTTCAAATGAAGACTTGTTCTCTACAGGAATCGAAGGACAGCTTGTAAGATGATTCTAAAAATTTAGTCATTCTTTAAAAGATAATGAAGATAGTGAAAGTCTGGTTTAATTTGCTTTTTGCCATTGGATATATATACATGTATATGTATTATACAAATTTACAGACTTTGAGCAAGGATGTTTAAATCTATAGATCTCAGCTACCGGTACTAAAATAATTCAATTTTCTGAAGGGCCTTTGACAAAAACTTGGAAAAATGGATTTTGTGACTGACAATTTCATATGCAATTTATTCGGTTATGCGTTACGTTTATGATTCAAGAAAGGTATCATTGTAAAGATGAGGATTTCGTCTTGAATTATATGAAAGAAATAGATATCTAAAATGGATGACCTGGGAATACGGCCCCTCCAAAAATGGATTACCTTTTTTTGGATACGCACTGTATAGCGTCTAATGCATGTACATAGTTAGACTACGTCTATCTCACAAGGAATGTTTATGTGTTTCTTCTTTTGCAGACTTGGTGGAAAGTTAGAAGAAGCCCCTCACTAGCTGTCCTGTCTCATGCTTACTTTACATTGCCCCCATGCAAGCAGCGTTGGGCTACTTCAGTTGCTCTCCTCGGGGAGAATCAATTCGTGTGTGGAGATAGAAGGGGCTCCGTTCATCTCTACCAGTGTAATTATACTCAGGTTTGTCAGAGCCTTCTTATTGTATACTTATCTGGGGGCCGTAACACGAAACCGTCATAAGTCTAAGTTCTTGGACCACCCATAGGGACATGTGTTGTAGAATTAACACACTTTTCAATGGGTTGTCCAAGAACTTAGACTTATGACGGTTTTGTGTTACGGCCCCCAGGATTCTTAGTGATGGTGATGTTTACAGAGGCTTTTGGCAGGAGATGAGTCCAACATTTGACCATTCAACAGCAATCCTGATACATTTCACTTTTTTTCATGGATGAGCGAGCACAAATTCAACGAGTATGTTCAGGCCTCTTAACATTGGTTGTGACTTTTTCAAACAGAACTGAATATACTGGGTTATGAAGTCACCGCACTGGTCGTCCTGACATGGAGGCTCACGATAGAGTGGTGGTAATTCTATTGTGTATGGCCGTAGACCTAGTCTCGTTTGTTTTCATTGTTTTAAGATACATTAGTAAATGACTTCCATTTGCTCTGAAACTTTCAATAGATCACCAGTTAAATTTATATACAATCTATCTTGTTTCATAGAATGAAAGACCAGGTCCTAGTAGCTCTGTACCTGGAATACATGGTAAGTCTGGGACCTCTTTTGTCTGTCTACACGGTGGATCGGTGTACAGTGCAGGTAGAGATGGGACATATCGTCAGTATTACATCACAGATGAAGGGGATATCAGATTGGAAAACACGCACAAGGTATTGCTGCTGATTTAATCAGTTCTACAGTCAAATTTATAAATACAGTCCACTCTCGATATAATGAGTAGCTCAGGGGGTGTTTCATGAAAAGGCTTGTCGGACGTTTTATCCGACAAACTG
Source organism: Paracentrotus lividus (assembly GCA_940671915.1). Taxonomy (NCBI): domain Eukaryota; kingdom Metazoa; phylum Echinodermata; class Echinoidea; order Camarodonta; family Echinidae; genus Paracentrotus; species Paracentrotus lividus. The sequence continues at coordinate 29,832,288 of CALNVZ010003432.1, forward strand.
TTATAAGCTACTTTAAATGCTTGCATCTGATTCGCTGAGAGCAAATTTGTTGGATAAAATGTCCGACAAGTCCTTTGATGAAATGCCCCCCCCCCCCCCTGGACCCAGCTTATCTTGGTGTATTGAAAATATACTTAAATCTGGATTTTAGTTATGTAAGATTAAATAATGTCAATTACATTATGTATATTTTTGTGCCTCCTCAACAAAGTCTCGAAGAAGGCATTATGTTTTGTGGTTGTACTTGTCTGTTCGTTCCTCTGTACGTACAGACGTCCGTTCCACTTACGTTCTCACGATAACTTAAGTTTGATGTATCGTCTTCATACTTGGTACATGTGTGCGTTCTTGCGTGACAATGATCTGATTAGATTTTGGGAGTCACAGGGTCAATAGTCAAAGAGATTAATAAATAGGTAAAAAAGCCTCGTTCTCACAATAAATCAAGACAAATTGGGTTATAAGTAATGAGTGAAAAGAGCAGATTATGAGAGTGACCTTGCACAAATGAGTCTGTAAGTGGGACTGGGGCCTAATTGCCTAAAATGTCAATTGAAATGAAAGATTTAGGCGGAAACATGACCAAATGTGTAAGTAGAACATTATAAATCCCATCAGATATTTTACTGAAAATTTTGAAAAATTGTTTCAGCCTTGGAGAGAGACAAAGCGAGAAAATAATCAACGTCCTCACCTGACAATATTAGCGGCCCTCTTGCGGCTATGCCTATATATCTGTCAAAATGTCCGCTTTTGTAGTGACCATTGGTTGTGTATAATAATGGACATACGTGAGAGGCATATACATGTAGGAGATGCAGTCGCATTTGTCTTGTTTTCTCATAAAGCATTAACTATAAAATCAAGTAGAATGATCATCACCAATCTTTGAATCTGTTTGTAAAAATTTTAATTTGACCGTCAAAGAACTAGCCCCCTCTATTGAAAGGCATTCCAAGTGATTATTTTGCAGAATTAGCTATTCATGTCAGAAATCTATAGACAAAGATACTATCCAGAAATTGTCATTATTTGTGCCTATAAACATGCTTTAGAGCTCCTATTACAAAGAACACATATAAACTAATTTTCCGGAACCCTGACTTTTGATATAGACATTTGTATAATAATATTATGCACATTTATAATAAACGGGCGAGGGCGAGGGCTTATGCTAACGCCCTCGCCTGTCAGTCTCTTTTGGTCAATAATTTTGTGCGGTCACTAATTCGCCTATTAGCCCGGCCCATATTGGATAGGCTATATCTCTTAATTTCTTGATATTGGTCAAGTAGAAATTAAAAACAACTTCTATTGTCACTGACTTTTGCGCATGTAACTATTTTGTATTAGGTACACAAAGGCTTTGAGTGGTTGGAGAAGCTAGTTTTTACAGAAGATGGTGATATTCATGTGCTGGGATTCCATTCTGTAAGTACATTTATTTATTTCAGAATCATTCCATATACAAAGCTATTGCATTACTGACAGATTTGTGGCAGGGATAAATGTACATCTACATAGGTTGTTTAAAATTAATTGACAATTGTTTCATTTCCCCTCTGACATTGTTTTATTTTAGGGTTCAGTCAAGTAGTCATCCTACAGTCGTTCTACAGTACGTATTAAAAAAAAAGGGGACATATTTGAAAAGTCAGTCAAAATCGCATTTAGTACTTAATGGGTAGAGTGTAATTAAGAGTTGGATTCAGTCACAGTTTCTAATTCCCCTAAGAAACAATATATTCTATGTAAATTATGATCTTTAAATGTCATCAGGTATAATTACAAATCAAACAAAAGAATATTAGAAAGGACTCGAGAAGAAGAAGAAGATTTATGAAAGAGACTTAATTCAAATAAATTATTATCTGAAGATACAATTTGAGGATCAGATGCCATATACATGTTGTAGTTGCCATACTTCGCACATTCGCTCTTTCAACTACAATCCAATCCCAATTATTGGTGTAAGAAGTAGTTAATTGTGTACAAAATGCATTCTTAATCAAAATTAATTTAAAGAAATTCATATCACAATATGTCATTTTCAATCACAATTACCGTTCATAGTGTACAAGTGTGAAGATATGCGCCCTTCTATCAGTCCAAATGTCGTGTCACTTGCGTTTGAAAATGACCAATAGAACAATAATTAATTAATTAATAATTAATCTTGTATTTAATTTTTATTACAAAAATTATATAATTTACAGTAAAATTGATCTTGTCAACTCCGTCTGCACATTGGAGATACATAAGGCCAAAAAAAAAAATTGTTTGGTTGTCCTCGACCGACCGACCCTCTGAAAACGGCCCGACCCGACCAACCTCTTTTTTTTTTTTTTTTTTTTTTTTTCACCCAAACGCCGAAAATACACAGCTCATATTTATTTGTATATATTTTCATAAAACAGTATTATAACATGTGTTATTTTCCATGCAGTCCCATTTTACATAACTCAATAAACGTAAAAGTGATCTCAAAAAATGGAAGTCATTCGTTTCTTGTTTTTCAATGGAGGAAAAAAAAAAAAAAAAAAAAAAAAACCCGACCGACCGACCCGATTTTTGAAAAAAGGCATTCATTGGACAACCAAACAATTTTTTTTTTTTGGCCTAATCAAAGAATGTCTATGTTTACATTCATCGGCGTTAGAATGATCTAGTTAAAACTATTCAAAGGCATTGGGAAAAATAAAGAGGAAATTGAAACCTAGGGAGGGGGATGCAAAAATATATACAAACTAATGAAAAATAAAGTGAGAATATATAGGACTTAATATCAGATTCGAATGTACATGTATCTAATAGCGCAGTCACATGTACGACGCATGGCCAACGCTTAATATATTCGGTGGGTGTGTGTTACTATACTCATTCGTCGAGCGCACGTAGCAAACGCACTGCATTTGTTGCATGTTGTAATATGTGTTGTCTAATATACGCTCTCTCTGTGTGTGCATTGGTGGCAATTTTCAACAATTTTAACACGCTCGTATTGTGTTGTGTACATGTGACTGCCGCATTAGGATTCTGCTTAAGTTTTTGCAGAGGACAGAGTAAGCACAAAGTTATTTAAAACTGAATGCAGTGGATGAGTGGCTATCTGCAATTTTAGAGGAGAGCATTGATCACTGAAATACCGGAAAAAAACCACCTCTTCACAAAAATAAATGATCTAAGATAGATTTTCATTACTGCCGTCCTCTCTCGTGTTATGGTATCATTTCTATCCTTTCCTCCATCATTTCTTCTCCTGTAATCAATTCTCGACTGTTTGGTAATAACTAATATTTGTGATAGCTCCACAGTACATTACTTAGCCAGTCTTCTTGATAACATCATGAAGGGTACTGACAAAACCAGTAATTGTCGCTGTGTTTACAATCACAATTTAGTCATTGAAGAAATTGATCGTTTTTTGAGTAGACAATTAAATTTTCCAGTATTATGTAGCTTCCTCAACAAAAGGAAACAGACTGTTTAGGTCTGTAAATCAATCTCATGTGACCTTGAAGTCACAAGTGGTGTTCCTCAGGGAAACTTGGCCCGGTGCTCTTTCTTGCGATTGTGAATGATGCTGTCTTCGATGTTGATCCCAGATGAAAATACTGTATAAGTGGTTATTTTCGCGGTGACTTTATTTTCGCGAATTTCACAAGTTGGTCTTCGCGAAAATTTCCACTTCAATACAAGGCTATTTATAGTAGTGAAATCATCACCAAAATCGCGAAATTTTGCTCTCGCGAATTTCCCCAATTAGTCCAAAATCGCGAAAATATCTGGACGCGAAAATATTGGCTTATACAGTACTTCGATGATCTGAGTTTAGTGGAAGTGCGTTCTTGCCAACAACCATCATGTCTCCAATCCCAAATTGATCTGCTCAAAGCAAAATGATTGTAACCTAATCCTGTCAAGAGTAATTTGATGAATTTTTTTCTCTGCTCAACATCAACCAATTCAAATACTGTATAAGTGGTTATTTTCGCGGTGACTTTATTTTCGCAAATTTCGCGAGTCAGTCATTACGAAAATTTCCACTTCAATACAAGGCTATTTATGGTAATGAAATCATCACCAAAATCGCGAAATTTTGCTCCCGCGAATTTCCCCAACTGGTCAAAAATCGTGAAAATATCTGTACTGTACTGTATAAATATTGGCTTATTCAGTATTGCATTTGGTGCAAGTTGAACCGTTCTATTCAATTCTACTTTGTGTTGTTGAATAGAAAGGTTCAACTATTTGGAGCGATCACACTCAAAATTATTTGTTATTAGTAAAAAAAAAATGAGGACATGTAGGTAAAGGCCACAGCACACCTCACGACTTGTGACTGACCGACTTTGGATCTGAAACAACAAAGCGTTTTGCAAAGTATACGCACCTAGTTATTTCACATTCAAAGTCGTTCAGTCGTAAGTCGTATGGTGTGCGGTGGCCTTAAAGCAACCAGGTTTTATGTCCAATCAGACGGACACAAATTCCTTTCTTTTGTAAGTGGGGGGGGGGGGGATGAGAGTATTTTCAGTAACTCGGTAGAGCGGGACACAATTCTTTGTTTAGTGGGGGGGGGGGGGTGCGCTACGCTGATTAATGCCATCACATGGGAGACTAACACGTTGTTTTTTAGTTTTCAATCTCTCTTCATTGCATGATGAATTAATAATAATTCTTTTTTTCATAGGAATCCTGCTTTCCTTTCTCTTTCTCTCAATGTAGGTTAACTTTGTTGTCTGGAGTGTGCTAAACAATGAAGCCGTAGTGACAGTGCCTTGTGGGGGTGGCCATAGGGCATGGAATCTCTCTCCGTTAGATGATGGATCAATGACCTTTGTATGCATCAAGATGAAACAGCTCCTCGTACACAGTGTATCATCCGTTGCCTGGCAACAACAGACTATCCTCAAGGTATAATGATTGCATATGCATGTTTTTTTTTTCCTATTATGATCCCCATGAACACAAAGAAGAAAATGGTTTTATTCCAGTCTATTGTAAAAAAATCAGAAACACCTGTGCTTTGAATGAAGGAGGGGTACTGCAGATTGAATGTGTTAATAAACAAAATTACTGAATTAAAAAAAATGCATTTGGGAGATAACTACATGTATTAAATTTTAAAAGATTTGTAGAATACATGTTTGTTGGTATTTGTTAATTGTCTGTTTAAGATTGATGTCATTTTACACATCAGAAATCTTACATGTTCCTCATGTGTTCCCAATTTTTGAACTTTTGAGAGGATTGTGTTAGGTAATAATTATACTTCTTCTCATTCCTCCATGTTTCTTCATGCCCTGTAATGTCTCTCTGTGTGTGTCTGTTTATCCATCTCTCTCTCTCTCTCCCCCCCCCCCTCTCTCTCTCTCTCTCTCTCCTTCTCTCTCTCTCTCTCTCTCTCGCTCTCTCACTCTCACTCTTGATGCATAATTTAGGATGATATCCATGGAAGAGAAATAACATGTATCAAGTTCTTAAGAACAGTCCAGATTGCAGGTAAGCACAAGTAGTTTGTTTAGACTAGTATGATTCACAGTCATGAATTTGACTGATTTTGATCATCATACATAATGGCACTATCAAATTAATTCATTGAAATATATTTTGGATTGCCTTTTTATTTTGACTTACATCACATTGTTTTAATACATGATCATGATATGAGTGCTATAAAGTTTTGCTTTTATTTTAGAATATAAGGAAGACATTCAGTTTTAATGCTGGTTTGTTATATATAAGCAATAACAATTGTACTTACTTTGAGTTTTCATGGATATAGTTATATTTTTGTGTAATCCATTTGATTGAACTGTAGACTATTGACACCTAAAAGTTTTGAATGCGAAATATATTGCATGGCTAGGACCTCAATACCTTTGTATGTAGAACTCACATGGATCTATTTCTAACTGAGGCAAAGTTTTGTTTAGATTATATAAAATGTTCTCTTTCTCCTACTACAGTCTGTGTAAAAAAAAAATGGTACAGTCGGGGAAAAAATAATTTAGGTGTGAAATCTTTTCAAATGATATGTGTATGTGGTACCAAATTAAAGCCAAAAGATTTTTTTTGCTGATGTGCTTTGTTGTGTATAATTTGCTTTCGTAAAACAGTTCTTTATGCTAAATTTTGTGCGACGAGGAACAAATCGAAATTTCGCACTTTTATTGTTCTGGAGCGCTGAATTCATGGCCTTTATGCGAAACCTACACAAAGGCATGGGACGGCGTGCGAAAATGGATTTTTCTTGATTGTAGCACCAAATGTGATGAAAAAAAGTGCAGAAAAAAGTCTGATTTTCTTGCTTTATGAAAATACCAAACAATACCAGGTTGTGATCAGTCTTCATACTATAAAAAAAAAATGGTTTCCACTTGTACCGTTTTATTTGACACAGACTGTATTTTATCTTTCTCACAGATCAATCCCATCATATCTGTGCCACTGGGAGTGAAGATACAAAGGTCAATATCGTGACCTTCTCAAGTATCCTTTTTTTATTAGGAAGAGTCTTGTAAAATATCTGTCTAGGCTATGGAGTAACGATACACATGGTCAATCATCAACTTTCTTTGGTAAAAGCTTTCATGAGTGAAGTAATTTACACACCAGTTTTAATTCCAAGCACTGCACAGAGTCATTGACATTCCTACAGTCCATTTCTCATGCAAGATTACAAAAATTCTGTCCCACCTGTAGGTTTCTTTGCACAATTATAGTTTTTTAGGTCTGTCCGTAGGGTTTCTACAGGATTCGTGTCTAAGCATGAGACAATCACTCAACCATCTCTACTTTGTTCTATTTTATCCACTCTGTTTGGGTCATGGGGATGATTAAAAATCCAATTCAGTATGGTCCCAAGTTGTTACATGTATGCTTCAACATCACGCTTTAAAAGCAATGGCCCGAATTCACAAACGTGGTTTAGTTAGTCCATGGTCTAAATCAATTGTTTAAACCACGGATTTAGACCATGGTCTAAATTTTGGTATTCACAAACCACCTGATTTAGACCATGGACCAACTAAACCACGTTTGTGAATTCGGGCCAATGGGTTTACATTTACAATGTATCTATTGCTCGTAAAGTGTTATCTTGCACCATGCAGCATCTTATCAATATTGTCGGCCTGTAATTTGGGTCCATATTGAAGTTTGGTCTGTAACCATCAAAACATTCATTAATATTAGTTTCAGAGTGGGTAAAACAGAGTAAATTTGAGATTTTTGAGTTACTGTCATATGCTAAAAACGGAACCCTACGGACAGAGTTTAACATGAAATAAGCCCAAAGAAAGCTACATATGGGACTGAATTGTTGCGACAATAATATAAAAGAACTATGCAAAAAGCTTATTGACAACTTCCATGATTTAAAAAAAGATATAAAATGAAAAATAATACTACAGGCAGCACCACCAATCTTCTTGCTTGATGTATGTCAAATTTGGACCCATCGGCCCATATTCTGATAGTAATAAAACTTAAGGTCCTTGAAACTCGGAGATCGTGGTAAATGCGCATTTTTCCTGAGCTCCATTGACTTGTACACAATCGACAGTGAGGCTTATGCATGGGTCGGACTACTGGAGATTAACATTCGGACAGTACGAACATGACGAAGCTGACCGAATTCAGTCGGTCAATAGCTTCGGGTTCTCGATTCCTCAACAATCCTTTAGTTTTTAGACTCTCAACAGGTCTCATCATATAAATTCAAAGAGAGGACTTGAATAATGCCCCATTAAAAAAAAACCACAGATCAAGTTTACTTCGGAATCTAGATTGTTACTTTCATACCTTAACCAATCATCTCAGCAATAAAGCCAAATCTAGATTGTCCTCCACCATTGCTGGGAGATATCAAGGTTCTACATCGTCTTCATTCCCATGTTTCAAGTGTGAGGGCGCTAGCACATTGTCCATCAAGCAGCTCAGTAGACGAGACATTGTTGTTCTCTGTTGGAGGTCGATACTCAATAAATTGTTGGAAAGTCAAATTCAGTTCAGAGGTAATAATTGGTTTTAAGAGTAGAGGTATGGGCCGGCTATACATGATTGATGCACAATCTTTATCTTTGTACATTTAATTTTTTTTTGTTGCATAAAACTTAAATTACATCTGGACATTTACTCTTCACATCTAATTTCATCAGCATTCTTTTGGCCTTGCCATTAAAAAAGCCTGATGTTATTTTTGGGGGAATTTGTTAAACTCGGGGAAACCGAATGGCTCGGTAAGGTGGCAAAAGTCCACTTCTTGGGTTTAAAATGTAAACGCAGCATACCTAATGAGAACTGTATCAGGACAATTCCATTAAAAGATGTGTTACACTCTATGGTCATTTTTGCTCTACATGAAGATGCTTTGAGATTATTTTTTTATTTTTTTTAAGTGTGAATACCCCTTTATATTCAATTAAATATCTGTAATTAATATCATCATTTTCCCTTACCAAGGTATCAAACCCAGCGTGGGCCAAGCAGATTTGTTCCGTTCGACACCTTGTCTCTCACTCCTCACTCACCAGTACAAGATCCAGACAGAAGCTGAGACAGCAAGAGAAGCTTCTTGACCCAGAAACCCGGTTCATGGATGTGTCGGTCTGGAGAAGGGGTGTTGCAGAGGGCTTGTCACACAGTGGTATAGGTGCAAGTCAGGTTATGATTTGTGTTGCCAGCTCCGATGCACTTGTAAGGTAATATCAGTAACTCCCTAATGATAAAGCATGCCACCACCATAGACAATTTGGTTTGGGTGATGTTTTGTCTTGTGGGGTGGCCATTGCTGGGGGGTTACCCAGGTACTATGCATGCGCCATGTGTGCGTATGTATGCGTAACAAAGGGAAATGTACATACGCACAGACATACGCGCACATGGCGCATGCGTAGTACCTGGGTAACCCCCCAGCAATCTCCGCCGTGAAGTTGCATTGCTCTGAAGTCGGATTGGTCTATACCTTCTTAGAAACTGATTATCACCTCTGAACTGAATTTGACTTTCAGCTATTGATTGAGTATTGACCTCTATAAAAAGAGAACAACAATCTCTCATCTAAAAAGCTGTTTGATAATAGGGTACATTAGGGTAAAGTGACAACATGTGTAGTGAAAGATTTTCAACACCCAATCAGTTTGGAGAGATATAAGTTTAACACTGATTAGATTTCTTTCATCTCTTAGCCAATGATAGTGTATACATGTACTGAAACACTATTAACATGCTAACCTATGAATGTAATGTTATCTTCATTCTGTCTGTTCTGTATAGGTTCTTTTACTTTGATGAGGTCACACGCAAGATAACTCCTTTGGGGAGCAGTAACATGCACAATTGCTGTCTACTTTGTGTGAACTCTTTAACCTTTGACCCTAAGGTCAAGGAAGCGGTCAATCCTAGGATGTTATTAGTTAGCGGTGGAACGGATGGACATATTGCTGTGTGGAATGTACAGGGAGCCGAGTCTCTATCAGATAAACTTGCCCTTGATGCTGCCAAATATGATAATGATGATGAAGGAGAAGGAACAAAGGATGATAATGAGGAAGATGGGGAGAAAGAGGAGGTCTGTGCCGCTGACAAAGGTCGAGATAATGTCAACATTAAAAATTGGAGAAGCAAGTTGGTTAATGTTAAAAAAGGGATGGAGATATATGAACCCAAAGGAGTCTTGGGGGAAAAGAGAAAGATCAAGGAGGATGTTGTTCTACCCCGATATAACTGTGATGATGATGTACCAAGCAACACTACAGGTATTGCTTCTAGTATGAGCACATCTGAAGATAAACCTCAACCAGATACACATGTTTCCTGGACAGAGAGAAGACAAGAGTTAGATGCGGTCCACCAGGATTCATCTTCATCATCTATTGATTCTATTCCAGATACAACTGACAGGTGCCTATTAGAATATTCTGTGCCAACATCTACTGGTATTCCAGAGAACAGTGCTTCCGTTGCATCTCACGCTATATTACCATTGGGAGAAGCTACAAACTGGTCATCTAGCAGCGTGGAAGGGCATGCTCAATCACTACACACTGGGCATGAAAGGCTTCCCCTGAATCAAGAAGAGATGCCTGTGATACCTAGAGAAACGCCAGCAAGTCAGGTTACCTATGGCATCAACACAGGTCGTGACACAAGGTCAATAGGTCAACTGATGTCTTCATGGTCTGCTCATCAGTCTGGAATTAATGCAATATCAATACAGTATGTTAATGGTGAGTAATCACATTTATGCACCAAGAATTGGGATATAAAAGCAGAAAGTCACATGTTGAGGTCAATGGATATTTGAGGTCTCTTTGTTTTAGAGTACCTGCAAGACTCTTTTTAAATAGGTTAAAGTCGACCTGCAAGACTTTTATTGTAACACATAACTGTTTGTCAAATGGCAACCAAACTTTGGTGATAGATGCACTAGGGGTAACATCAAGTTATGGAGCTGTAAAAGGTTACATGGTGAGGTCAAATGATAGAGTTAACCTGTAAGACTCTCTTATGACAAGTAATATGTGTCCCTTTTCAACTAAACTTGTTTCATAGATGCACTTGGGGGACTTTCATGTTATAGTGGCATCAGATGTCACATTGTAAGGTCAAAGGTCATTTCATTTCAAACGTCAAAGTTTGCCTGCAAGTTCCTCATATGACACATATAACTTGACAACTGTTAGTCCAATGGCAACCAAACTTGGGTGATGGATGTACTAGGGGTAACATCATGTTGCGGTGCTGTCGGAGGTCACATGATAATTCACAATCAACTTTGGATGCATTTCTCATGCATGGCAATGGAGATCAAAATATGTCCAGTTACTTTCACAAGTGGGCGTGACACTCTGATTTAATAGCTGTTCTACAAATGTACCAGTGGACCATGCACAACATGATTACCCCCAAGTGCCTTGCCTGTAACCAGGAATTGAAACCCATAACCTCCAATTCATAAGGCAAAGTGAGCTAGCAACGGGTGCTCTAACTGATTGAGCGACAATGTCTGGTCGACTAGATTTAAGTAACTGGAAGCCCTGAGAATATTGCAAAATTTTGCTTTTTATTGTGTTTTGAGAAATTTGAGAAATGACATTAAGTTCACTAAACCTCTGCTTGTAGTTTGGGAGCGCACAGCAAATTTATCTACCCATATTGACCCAAAAGGTTTAACCCCTGGAAGTTGTCTAGTCTTGTCTTACTGGTCAGGTGTGGCCCCTAGGACCATGTTGGGTTGTGACCCCATGCACCAAATTGTGACATTCCAGGTATTGGCCTCCTCTTTGAGATACTTATATGAAACCATGTAAAGATCAACATGGGGAAACAATCTTATTATTTTCGTTTTAATACATGAGATCAAAGGTCAAATATTCTAGGCCAGAGATATGAAATGATTGGTTTTATGGGTGGAGGCATGTACATGTACAGTGGCATTTGTCTTGTTATTATTTTGATAATTTTCTCACTATGATTGATTACTAGATGGTAGGTATGTGATAGTCAGCGGTGGTGATGATAATGCTATTACAGTCACCCTCTTGGATCCCAGCTGTTTGATCTGTAATGAGACCATGATGCAGGATGTAGTCCTTGACATGTACAAGATACCTACAGCTCATGCCACTCAAGTCACAGGTAGGTATCTCACTTCGCGGAGACATCTCCACGACCAAAAGAATTTCATTGATTTAAGCATGTTTAGTGTTCCCACGACTCATGAGATGTACCAAAGACTCATAAGACCGTCCCAAACCCTCCTGGATCCCAGCTGTTTGATCTGTAATGAGACCATGATGCAGGATGTGGTCCTTGACATGTACAAGATACCTACAGCTCATGCCACTCAAGTCACAGGTAGGTAATACATCCAATAGCACTCCCCTATCCAAAAGGTTATATGACATATCAGGGCTTAACGGAGGACTCCGGGCTGAAATGAAAAAGTTTTGTAAAATTAAGTAAAATTCATCAAGCACAACACAGAAAATTTCATCAAAATCGGATGAAAAATAACAAAGTTATGCATTTTTTAGGTCTTGATTTTTTTTGGTAAAACAGTTCTTGGCAATTGTCTCATTGTCTCATTTGAATATTTGAATATCCAAATGAGCAAACTGATGATGTCACAGTCCCCCTACTTCTTGTTTATTTTATTATATGAAATCCTATTTATCTCTTTTTTTCATATATTGCGTATACAGAAAATCTGTCCCTCATACTGAAATAAGTAAAGCACTTGTGACCTTGAACATTCTACAAGGATTAATCCCCGTTTTTATGTCCTTGGGGCAGAAAATCTTGATAATTGGTATTTCATACAATAAAATACAAAGAAAGTAGGGGGACTGAGACATCATCAGTTTGCCAATTTGAAGAACTGTTTCCTAAAAAATTCAAAACCTAAGAAAATTCATAACTTTGCTATTTCTTATCCGATTTTGATGAAATTTTCAGTGTTGTGATTTTTCAATTTTACTTTATTTTTCTTATAATGCAAACTCCAGCCCGGATGAGTCCTTTAAATAAATCGGACGGCCACTGAGGTCATGGCCTTGGATGCCCCCTTAAAGGCCTCAATGCCTCTTCCAAAATCCCTTGTTTGACCTTAGAGATTTTAATGCCCTTTTCCAGACACTTGCATTGGTGCTGTACTTAAGAAAAAGTGTCTTATGAAAAAATGGCCTTGCCCTGAAACTGACGAAATTTAAGGCCTGCATATGCTCGGTGGTCAGTCCTGAGCCCTATTGAAATGCCTATAAACTTCAGTCTGGCTGACAGTCCATGCTTCTCTGTTATGCTAGAGTGATCAAGGGCAGTGTATGTAAAAGCTGTCAAAAATCAGCTGGGGCATGGTAAATCAATTCAATGCGTAACTCCATCAGTTACATTATATTATGTATTTGAATGGTCGGGAATAACAAAGAAACCTGATAGAGTCAATTGTTAAAGGTGGTATCTAACTTCGCTGAGACATCTCCGTGGCGGAAAAATTTTCAGAGATATAAACGTGTTCAATTTTTTCACAACTCATGAGGTGTCCCGAAGACTCATGAGACGTCTCTGAGACATCTCCAAGATGTCTCCGCTAATAGCCTCAGAACTGTCCTAAACTAGTCTCAAACCTGTGTCATGGCAAGTGAGATACTTTGCATTTTGTTTATATACATTGTTATCACTGGAAAGCCATATGTGACCCATTATATCAAAATCAGACACAAGTCGCTAGAAAAGAGTAAAAGATTGCAACAAAACAATCCATTTTTGAAGGTTTTCCCCTAATCATTTCTACTCAATTTTTTTTTGCAGAACATACAAGAAACATTGACAATTCAGAAAATCAAAAAAATAATTCCCCCTCAAATAAGACAATTTTGATTATTTTGCCGATTTCCTCGACACTGTACTGAATTTGCTCGGCGACTTGTGTCTGATTTCGGTGTGATGCGTCACATGTGTATTCATATGTATTCATGCACACCAGGCTGTCAAAGATACTTTTTTCGGTGGCAGAATGGAGGTGAGGTATGAATGAGTGTTCTTATTTCTAATATTATAATTATTGAATGCATTCCAAAATTGAAAGACAGAGCAAAGTGCTATTATTCAGGCTTTTTCCTATAATAAGTCATTTGGTCCAGCTGGTTCAACTATTTGCGTTATTCATGTTCCAATTTCTAATTAATTATCCGATATGGTTGGCATCTGTAGTACTATTGAGTGTCTGAATATTGTATCATTTAAAAGTTAAAAGGGTTACTGGTCTGACAGTTTTTGAAAGGCAAACTTTCTTTGTTTGGTTCAGGAATCCAATTCATCTCACCTGATCATACATTCCTATCAGTGTCAGTGGACCAGAGGTTGAATCAATGGAGAGTTAAGTTGTCCCCAGGGAGTCTCAAGATTGAAGAGGTAATTATACTTATGAAAATCATATTGGCCTGTATTCTCAAAAGCCGCCTAACATTAAGCCTGGCTTAAATCTGTGGTTTAACTGTGGCATGCTAAAAGGGAATCAATCTGTCAACGTTGCGTGTTCCTATTACCTTCCCTGAATTCTGGAATTGTGTTTTAATTGTAAGGAAAACTTTTGTACTTATCATTCCCTAGCAGTTTTTAATAGTTTCACTTCCAAAAATTATGATGGATTGAACATCTACTTTTCGGGATTGATTCCCTTTTAGCAAGACATAGTTAAACCATAGATTTAAGATAGGCTTAAATTTAGGCGGCTTTTGAGAATACGGGCCTCAGTTATTTATTTTATTATTTACTTGTTTTAGATGAACTTGAGAGTAAATACATTGGCTGCTTACTATTGTGCATTACACTATCGACATACACATGGATTTTTTCATCCCCTCGTCAGTGGGTTACAAGAGAGCAAATTTACTTCTGTTTTGTTGCTGAAATCTTGTCTTCAAATAAATTTTGGAGCAGTAGACCAGTTTACTAACATATTCAAATTTTATGCATACTTTTTCCTAGCGACATAGTAACGAGGTATTCAAACAACCTGTAATATAAGAATGAACTACAATACATGGAATCCAGTTTGCATACATGAGTTGTTGCTATGTCAGGCAAGCCTCTGGCAAGCTTTCATGTTTTCAAGAACATCCTTTGTTAAAAAAAGTATACATAAAATTTGAATATGTTTGTAAACTGGTCTATTTTTTTTTTCTTCACAGGGGTTCATTGAGATATTCATTGTGCAATGGTATCAAATTTTTTATCCGACTAAAAATATTGCTACAGTCTGTATCAAATAAAATGGTACAAGTGGGAAACATATTTTTTAGTAGTATCACGACCTGGTAGTGTTTTCCATGAAGCAGGAAAACAAGACATTCTTCTTCATCTTATTTAGTGTTGTAGATCTTGATATATGATTAGTTTACTACAATTGAGAGGGAAAAAATGCTTATGCTGTGTCTATGCCTTTGTTTAGGTTTCGAACATGTATGTAAATCATTTATTCATGTTTACAGGTGAGAATGGTGGCATCAAGTTTTGTTCATGTCTCTGATGCTGCCGGGCTGGAGACATGGCATGAAAGGTATGTGGAAATAACAGTTACAGCTTGTTAGTTCATTAATCCAAAAATGAAATAACCTCAACAGTATTACCTTGTTCCATTTCAGATGAATGAACCCTCTTGCAATGTCTGATAATTGAACACGATTGTATTTTGGGATAAAAGCTGTTTCATTTTCTGATTAATGTACCCTATTTCATTTTTGGAGAATAAAACCTTTGACTATTGCATGAAATAGTTTTTGCTAGATTTGTAGGCTCCCTTTACCAAATGCATATTTATATTGAATACCGTAAATGTACATTTTGTACATCATTATTATCTACCGAGCTACTGTTCAAACAATAAAAAAACAATACATGCTCTGTGTAACGTCAGTAACAGTGGCATTGCCCATGTGCAGTTCGGCTCTCAATCCATTCAATCAAAGTTCATGGAGTCCGTTCAGGGAGGTGACTATTTCTCTGAGCCTCTGCTTAATCTAGGGATACTGGTCACACTGTACATATGTACAATATAACCATTGGTTTTTGTAGGCTAAAGCCCATGTCAAATGAATGGAGAGTGTATCGATTCTATCGTTTGCCTTATTGTGCTCGTGCGTAATAGCAGTAAAATGGTGCGCACTAAAGCTCAAAGCAATGGATACGCGGAGCAACAATATATGTTTCAATAGCTAAATTAGCACCCAAAATTTGGCAAAAATAAATTAAGATTAGGCAAGGTCAAAGATCTAGGGGTCTATTTACTACAATAAATAGTGAACCTTCCATCATACAACATTACTGGACTATATGAACTCCACATACTAAATTATCTCTCGTGCAAATCTATTACACCTCGGCCTGCGGCCTTGGTGAAACAAACATGCACTCAGGATAATTTAGTATTATATATGTCATACAATATAATCCAGTGTATTGTATTCTAGATTGTCCACTATTTATATAATATATAAACACACCACTTGGCCTGGTCATGAAGGAAAAGTCAAGTCATGGTCAAGTAATATCCCTAATTTGTATTAAAAGAATCTATCAGATGCTCCTCATCTACGTCGTGAACAATTTGGTTGAATTGTTTTTAAAAAAATAACTTGCTATAAATTTGCCAGTTTCTAAGATAATCTTTTAGAATGAATTTCTGTTTTTTATTTATCACAGATCAACAGATGTTCAGTATGCAGTGATTTGTGGCCAGAGTCTCCAACTCATCTATGTAAAGAAAAGGGATGAAGGTATCATATGAAACATGACATCACTTGTGGGCCATTCCATGCTTTTTATGTTTTTGTCCCGTTGTTTTTTCTGTTATTCTTGTGTCCCGTACGACACGGTACTATTTTTATGCCTCCGCCGCCAAAGGTGGTGGCGGAGGCATCATGTTCTCAGGTTTTCTGTCCATCCGTCCGTCCATCCCTTTTGCTAGTTATCACAATATCTGGATAACCACTTGAGATATCAACTTGAAACTTGGGGATAGTATTTAACACCATATGGAGATGAATTATGGGGTATGTAGGTCAAAGTTCAAGGATCACAGAGGTCAAATTGTGAAGTTCCATGTATTGAGTTTGTTATCGCTGTATCTCAAGAACCAGTTGGGATATAAACTTCAGTCCTACAGGTAGTATGTATCGCCATAGGAAGATGTTTTGATTAGATTATGGAATACCAAGGTCAAGGGTCGCAGAGGTCAAATGTGGGAGGGAAAATGATCCGATTTTGTTTGGGGTCTCAAAATCTAAGGTCAAGGTCAAAGATGTTGTATAAATTAAAATGAATAGAAGAATGTACAATATTTCTGATCTGGCAATGGCGGAGGCATTTATTCTGACGGCGTGGGCGAGGATTCGTCTTGTTCATTTTAATTGTAAAGGATGTGTAATCGAGTCAAGTTAATACTAAGTTCTTGTGCCTCTTTTGATACAACTTGATGATCACCATCAATCAAGAAAATATTTCATTCTTTAATTCTGCAATGCCTTGAGACCACACTTGAGTATTCACTGTCTTTAATTTAAAATTATTGGACAATAACAAAAACAATACAAACAAACAAAAGGAGTTCAGTAATCCGAACTCTGTAAAATGAGCTCACTAATTGACCCTGAATGACCTTATCTTGACCCCTTATATTTCAAATGGTATTCTTAAGTAGAGCTTATCCTACTAAATTTTCTAAAGTTATTTTCTTTTCTTTTTTTTATGTCTACACTCTTTATATAACACTGAATAAATGCGTCTACTATAAATTGGAAAAAAATTACCCAACTTTTAAAGGGATTATTAACTTCCTGAAACAAGTGTGAAATGGACTGAAATGGGTAAAATCCTATTGCTCTGACTGTAAAAACAAACCAGTGAAAGTTTCAGGGCAAATGAAAGTCATTAACTATCTTAGTAACAGTAAAATCATGTGGGCGAGGTCTATAGCCATGCGCAATCAAATTACTACCACCCTGTCACAAACCTCGGTGGACAGGACGCCTAGCAGGGTAGGTGTGGGGACTTTATGACCGGGAAGGGTACTGTTTGAAAAGCATTACAGTGATGCATATCAAAAATCTGGATATGAAATTAAGATTTCCGGGGAGTAAAGCCCCCCCCCCCTCCACTCAGGCGGTCAACCATACGCACATGCTTGTTCCCGATTTCTCCGGAAAGGGGTACAATATTTTAGGGGCTCAGGTCGGGGAAAAATCCCCTCGATATCATTGAAATAGGGGTCTTTTAGCATTTTTCCCCCTTGAGATATTTTTAATTAGAGGTAGTTCTCAATTCTTTGAGGATAAATCCTGAAATAGGGTCCCGAATATGGTTTTAAAAAAACCTGTGAAAAGGGGGTAATTTTGCTGGCTCCCCCTCCAAAAGCCTGTAATAGGGGGCGATTTTGATGCAGCTTCCCCTCCAAAAGCCTCTAATAGGGGGGTAATTTTGACACGGCTTCCCCGTCTGATGGGGTATCTCTAAAAAATCTGTAACGAGCATACGTGTATAATAATAATAATAACGCATTTGTATAGCGCCATCTGTCTAGTTAAACTATTCCGAGGCGCATTGTAAAACAAGATGAAAGTGTTGAACAACATACATCATACATGTAGTTACAAACACATTCTCTTAATAAAAACAGAAAAGAGGGACAGCCTGTGAGGCGCACACTCCAAATCTGCCATGTCAAAGTCAAAGAGGAAAGGATTGTCAATGCCAAACACACAGACAGTAAAAAACAATATACATTTTGATAATTATATAAAGAACTACAATTTACAATATAATACAACAATAATATTCAAGTTAGTATGCCTTCACAAAAAGAAATGTTTTGAGATTAGATTTGAACGTTTCTAATGTCTCCAAAGAACGAATCTGTGTTGGTAATGCATTCCATAAAGCTGGAGCAGCTGAAGAAAATGACCGATCTCTGTACATTGATACATTTCTTTTTGTAACAAGCAAGTTTTTTCCTGAGGAGCGTAGATTACTACTAGGAACATATTCTGTAAGAAGATTGAATATATATGAAGGGACACAGCAATGCATTGCCTTCCAAGTAATAAGCAGAATTTTGTATTCAATACGTTCCTTTACTGGTAGCCAATGCAGCCCTTTCAAGACAGGGGATATAAAAAAAATTATGATTCCTTTTGCGGGTTCTTGACAAAACCCGAGCAGCAGTATGATTGACCCCCTGAGTGTGGGGGGGGGGGGGGGGGGGGGGCGGGAGTAAAGCAAGCTAAATTTATGTAAATTTCAAGGTATTCTAGACTGACCTACATGTATATTGCTTATGATTATGTTAACAACCTTTAACCCTATTCTGACTGGGGGGAATTGACCCCCCCCCGTACGAAATCCGCGACTGCCGCGTAACCGCTGCAAAGCGTGACCCGGCACCCTATGACTTTTTTCTTTCAAGTGTCATGCAACGTTTGACGCCAAGTTCGAAAAAATCGGACACTCTGTTGTTGCGTTACGCAACATTATGCAATCACATGTCAGGCCGAAATTGAACGAAAATCGTCATTTTGCATGCATTTGTGTACAAAATACTGCATTTCATAAATTTGCTTGATAACACTGATAATTGTGCCTTCTGAGCCTTTTGATTGATTACATTTGTCTTTATATTGATCAAGAAATATTTCCTAAGCATAAAAAATTAAAAAAACAAAGAAATACATAAGAAATAACAACAATAGAATACATAAGAAATTCACGAAACAATAGAATACAAAAGAATTAATTTGAAATTTTCAATACTATTGACTTTGCTACTCAGCAACTGTTAGAAAAAATTTGAGCTTCATAACTATCTTTATAAATGAAATATTAACAATTTTAATAAAAAAGCATGTAATTTGCATACATGAGTACGCATTAATTAGCATAATTTAAATATGTAAATTTTTTTTTCCAAAAAAATATATCAGCGATACCCTTTACATGTGCAGCGACGTTCGTGCAAAATTTCGCGGCGATCGGACCATCTGCGTCCGAGATATCGGGGGGGGGGGGTTCAAATTGACCCCCCCCCCAGTCTAAATCTCCTCTTGAAAAGCCCAGTCAGCATAGGGTTAACATTAAATATCATTTATACTTAAGAAGATTTAATCATCTTTAATTTTCTATCCTATTAGTACTGACATCCATATACATTTACCAATTTATGCCTGTTTTGTCGTTATTGTTTTTTTTTTGGTATATTTATTGTTTCTAGGTTTTACAGGGTGTACTTGCAAATACTAAATTAACTCTGTCAAGTAGCTCAAAGAACGTCTCATACACTTGTGTAATAGTTCATTGTCTTCGCTTTCTACATGAAGGGTACATGTATAATTCGCATTAAAGAAACTTGATCATCATTAATTTATACCTGCAAAAAAGTGTTATTTTTCTTCCATTTTTAAGAAAGACAAATAGTTTTTTATTAACAATGGAGACCCCCCCAAAAAAAAATTGAGTTTGAGAGAGAGAGAGAGAGAGAGAGAGAGAGAGAGAGAGAGGGTGATCTACATTTGTAGAGTGAAAACAATGACACAGATAGATGGAGCAAAGGAAAGAGAACTGAGAATAAAGTGATTAGCTTATTGAGGAAGAGATAAAGATATGAAAAGAAGAGAGAGAGAGAGAGAGAGAGAAGGGGGGGGGGGGAGAGAAGAGAGAGAGAGAGAGAAGTGGGGGGGGGGAAGAAAAGGTGAAAACAAGATATGGGGCCCAAAAAATAAAAGTAAACCCACATTTGATAGCCTCATATTAAAATTGTATAATTTATGTGTTATTTATTCTTATATCATGACAATGAGTAACCCATATTCTATCCAGTGATACCAAAATTATACCTGTACTGTCATGGCCGACTGAGCACTCGAGTTATTTTTAAAACTTTGGTCGAAAACACATTTTTTTTTTCAGAAGCAACCTGGCTTTCTGATCATTCATTCATTATTTGAGGTCAGCCTTCCTGAGTCCATTCATGAGGGACAAAGGATTACCATGGTAAATGGGGGGTAAGTCCTTCAGGGGGTAATACATTCATACAAGGTGCTCCAAAACATTTAAATTTGATGCTTTTTTTTTTAAAGATCAAGTGCTCAGTCGTCAGTCACAGCATAGGTATAAGTTTGGTATCATTGAATAGAATATGATTTACTCTTTATCATGAAATAAATATCAAGGTCATACAAACTACAAGATTTTAATATGAGGCTCTCAAAGTTGGGTTTACTTTTTTTTTCTGGGATGCACTATATAGTTTAGTTTGCAAGTCATGTTAATGCTTGGCAACTTCTACAGAGTGAGTCAATAAAAATGTCCCATCATTTTGAAGGTGTCGTGTGAAAAGTATGAACATTCAATCATGGGTTTTATGATATGTCTTGGTACAGTCATCTTCCTAGCGTTATGTTGGTACCATTTTCATTTGGATCTTTGCATGCATGACTAAATAACAGACAATCTTCAGAAGATGGTAAGATCTCACTTGCGCCAAGTGGCTGGTTGAAGATTCAAAGCAAATGTTGACAGAATAATATGTGTAAACACTGACCCACACACCCTTTCACCACACAGACACACCCACACACACCCATCCTCCCTCAAGCACATCATCACACACGCACCCATAAACACATTGAACAATTCACAATTAAATGTCCTATTTGACGCTCTGTTGACCAACACTATCGCTGAATGTTTGGGACGTTCAACTGTTTGTGAGTGTGAGTGAGGGTGTGTGTGTGTATGTGTGGGGTGTGTTTCTTGAGGGTACGGGTGTGTATGTGTGTGTGGTGGTACGGATGAGATAGGGTATGTGCGTGTATATGTGTGTGTGTGGAGGGTGTGTGTGGTGAGGGTGTGGGTGTGTAAGTGCTTTATGTATGTGTAAATGAGGGTGCGTGTCTTTGTGCGTGCACATAAGTTATAAATTCTTAATTGGTTTATACTTCACCCAGCCACTTGGCGCAAGTGAGATCTTACCGTCTTCTGAAGATTGTCTGTTATTCAGTCATGCGAGCAAAGATCCAAATGAAAATTGTACCAACATATGCTAGGAGGATGACTCTACCAAGACATATCATAAAACCCATGATTAAATATTCATATTTTTCACAAGACAGCTTAAAAAAGGTGGGACATTTTTATTGACTCCCTCTGTATAAATATGTTCTACTTGATCACTCGAATCAGAAAATATATGTCGCCAATTTTTCAATTGACCTTTTGTGACCCAACATGAAGGTCAAATGTCGGGCTTCATTAACATAAACATGATAAATATTTTCAGGAGATTGTGTCAAATTTGGTATCAAATTGTCGGTAAATTTATAACTAGCAATTAAATCTATCATTAACATGACTTGCAGACGAAGCTCATATTTTGTCCATAGGATGCTACACTTCAAGTGTGAGGCGGGCTTTATAAATGATTCGGTTGCGAAATGCTACATGGCATAGAGTTTTAAGCACTTTTGTGGTTTCTATTTATTCTCATCATGCATGATAGACAAGTTTACGAACATATTCAAATTTTGGGCATACTCTTTCTTTGCGACCGTTAGTAACAAGGTATTCAAACAACCTGCAATAGAAGAATGAACTGCAATACATGGAATCCAGTTCGCATACATTAGTTGTTGCTATGTCGGGCAAGCCTCTGGCAAGCTTTAGGTTGTTAAGAACAAACGTTAAAAGAGTATGCATAAAACTTGAATATGTTAGCAAACTGGTATATTATATAAAATCATGTGAAATTAATTTTGTCCACATATTTTGTCCACATCAAGTAATATGAAATCAGTGGTCAGAATCCTCATAATTATCTGGAAATAAGGGGGAAAAGAATAATAAAATGAAAATAGGCAAGTGCAAAGCGCGAGCGGAAATTTTATGTTTTCGAATGATCTGAAAACGGGACAGTTCATGCATACCTAAGGAACACAATGAAATAACGCCTTATAGAGAAATGATAAAAGCTCGAAACGTGAGCGAAAATTTAGTACTATGAATATAGAGACCAGAAGGAATGCAATCTTAAGATCAATTTGGCCCCCATAGTTCAAAGAACAATTTGTCGCCCTTTTAGTTTCAGGTCACTGAATAGGTGTCAAAAATGTTTCGGCTTCCGAAAGAAAAAAAAGGGGGTTCTTCCGCCGAAATTAACGCATTTCCTTTTTTTTCTTGCAATCCTATACGAGGGCGCTCAAAAAAAAAAAAAAAAAGGGGGTCCTTGTACATACAAGACGAATGCAGTTTTTTCATTGCAATCTTACGGGGGTGCCCGCACCCTCCGCCCCCTGGATTTGCTCCTGGTTTAAGATCAATTTGGTGCCCCTATGTGTAAGATCAACTTATCACCTCTAAGTTTAAGGTCAATCTTGGGGGTGAGCACAAAAACTTACGATTGATTAAAAGTTACGATTGATTTATTCTCGGTAGCCTCATCATGGACAGGATGCTCCAAAGTTCATGATCTTAATCCTAACCCTAGCCCTAACCCTTCTCTTAATCATATCCAAATCCTAATCCATGACTGTACCTGGTTTTCAAATGAGGTTACCAAGAAAAAATCAATCGTAACTTTTATTCAATCGTAAGTCTTTGTGTTACACCCCACTGGCCCCTATTCTGAATTTAAGATCAAAGTGGCGCCTTTTAGTTTCAGCTCAATTTGACGCCCCTATAAACCTAATTTTGGAGCCCCCTGTTTAATTTAGCTAACGCGCCCATAAATTTTACATTGAATTGGCGCCAATATGTTTTAGGTAAATTGAGCGCCCCTGGGTTAAAGATAAAGTTTGCGTCCCTAAGTTACCGTCAATTTGGCACCCCCTTAGTTTAAGGTCAATTTTGCTCCCTATAAATTTAAGATCGATTGGCGCCCAAATGTTTTCGGTCAGTTTGTCCCCCCCCCTCCCCCCCTAAGTTGTAGGTTAATGGTGTCCCTAAGTCTAAGGTCCAATTCTGCGCCGCATATACGTTTGAACAGAGGCGGCGGAACGATTTTGAAAATGGGATCACAGTAGAAAGGGACACTTTTTCTGATAAGGGGGCACCTTTAATCAGTGGCATAATGAGCAAAATTCATGGGATAGGGAGGGGCTGGGTATAAAAGTCGTATTTTAATTTACTAGTATGCTGTTCAGAATTTTTGTGGCTTTTTGTGTTTGTTTGTTTTTATTGTTTCTTTTAGTATTGAAAAAGTAATGCGAGCGCGGAACGCGAGTGAAAATTTTTGAGGTAATGCATGAAGTTAATTGTGCATTATCATTATCAATAATTTTGAGATATACAAATTGAAGTTAATTGTGCCCTAAATACCAATATACCCTAATGATTAAATTAGTTATAGAATTGAAGTTTTGGTTAGATAAATTCTGGCGGAACATTTTTGGTTTAAAAAAAATTGTTAAGAAGAAAGGGCACTTCTTTGTACCAAGAGTGCTCCTTTTTACAAAGAAATTGTCCATGGGACTTTTAAGAAGTCTCAAAAGTTTCTTTTAAGTATATTATAAAAAGTGCCCTTTTTAGCTAAGAAAAAAAAGACACTTTTTAGTAAAGAAAAGGGGCACTTTGAGGGTGGTATGAACTGAAAAAATGGGGAGGGGGGGGCGGGCACTGAGCCCCTGCCCCCGGTTCCGCCGCCTCTG
The DNA here is from genome assembly GCA_940671915.1 of Paracentrotus lividus. Classification (NCBI taxonomy): domain Eukaryota; kingdom Metazoa; phylum Echinodermata; class Echinoidea; order Camarodonta; family Echinidae; genus Paracentrotus; species Paracentrotus lividus. The sequence continues at coordinate 29,856,485 of CALNVZ010003432.1, forward strand.
CGTTTGAGCTTAAAGTGGCGCTCCTTAGTTTAAGGTCGATTTGGCTCCCCCCTGAATTAAAGATCGAATTGGTGCCCATAATCATGTTTTAGGTCAATTTTGCGCGGGATTTGTTCAAGGGTAAATTTGTCACCCCCTTTTTTCTCTCCCATTATTCCCTCTTCCCTTCCCCCTTTTTTTTCTTCTTTCTGTTTTTTTTTTCTTTTCTTTTTCTCCATTTTTTTTCTCCTTTTTGTAAGTAGGCTAGGCCTATATGTCTATATGGCGCCTAAACCGACCAGCCCCCGTCGCGAAGCGACGGGAACTGACGAACCAGTAGACATATTTGGCGAAGTTTTGAAAATATCTATACAAGACCACAAATTTCGTGGTCAAAAATACCTTATTTGAATTCATACTCACATTGAATCAAATCTTTGAAGTTTTTCCTCGAATTGGTGACATCTGCGAATGTTTCACATGAAGTAATCAACTAATAATGTAGAAAAATACAGGAAAATTGAGTCCATCAACGTATATTTCTCCGTGCGTGCGTTGTCTTCGCCATACGTCTTCGCACAGTAAAATGACGTCATAGAAAAATGGCAGCGATGGCACCAACACTATGAGAAGAGACAAGGCCAACGGAAAATTCAATTTGGTAAGTCAAGAAGCTCTTATATACTTTCATTTTTAGTCGTTGTTACGCGTGAAACATCATAGAAACCTTACAACAACATTTTAACATTAGATTGATTAAATTGACCAGTATAATCACCTGAGCGCTCATCACCGCTGATTATTTCGCTGTAAATGGAGGTGGTGGAAGTACAGCCCCGTCGCCTTCGGCAACGGGGCTGTGTATAGTTATATGGCGCCCAACTTAAGGCCATGGCGCCGTACGTTGGCCCCACAGAATACGCCGACGTCTAGTCTATCATGGATTTTATATGATAGAAAAAAAACAAACAAAAATATGGTTACTGTTGTGAGCCATATAGAATGGAAATCTGATTGAGAGCTCGCTGCGTCCCCCCCCCCCCATGCATACTGTACCGGTATTTTATGCCTCTGTTTCTATAATTCTTTTCATGAATATTCATGACCAATTTCAGCTGGGGAGGATGAGGGCGCTAGGCGGAAGCAGTATTTCGCGCGAAATTTCAATCGCGTTGCGTTTTGTTTATCGCGGGAAATTTGGAACAACGTACGTAGCCCTTCCTGGCCGGAGAATCAGCTCACACTTTAATTTTAACCAAATCCTAAGAATATACTGTGTTAAAAGAGGGGCCTCAGATTAAGACGATAAGAATGTCCTGCTTAAATTCGAGAGAGAGCGTTAATTTGGACAATTGTTCCACTTCTGATCGTCAAACTCAAAGTTTGGAGAGCAACCGTACTGGCAACAAGAGCAGAGACAGGGTCAGAGATCGGTATGATCGGCTTGATGAGCGGGCCAACACCCGGCGGCCGCTTGAGTCGTCTGGTGGGCCTAGGACTCGGGGGTACGGCTCGAGTTCGGGAGACAGAGTTTCAGGAAAGATGCATCGTCATGATCGTTCTCATCAATGTTCAACTTCGACTAAAAGGAGGTATAACGTTAGACCACACATGCACCTAAACCATAGGCTACGGGACTAACATAACAATCTAACGTTAGTCTAATCATTGTCTGTCAGATTCAATAATAAAATATGAAAACTTTCAGAAAACAAACTTAACAAGTTAATTTTTCACTTTTTTTAAATAAAATTTTCCACTTAACGTTAGATCTAACGTTAACTGTTGTTGGTGTAACGTTAGATCAACTCATGCACTACACTTGTTTGATATATCAAACTTGTGCTAATTCTGAAGCTGTGACACTCAGGCGTGATTAACGTTAGAATATTAAAAACAATTTCTTATTAAATTTCCAAATTCCAGTCCACTTTCAATCCCAGGCATCATAACGTTTAAATTTGTTACTCAATGACAATGGGCTCTTAAGATTTAGATCTACTTGTAAAATAATATCTAATTTAAAAATAATAGATATAAAACTAACTTAAAGGGGTGAAATGAGAGAAAAAACTCACCGATTCTCAGCAGTTTTTCCGATTTTTCTGCGACTTCAGTTTGTATGGTAGCTTTGAGAAAAAAAATGAAATGGATCTAACGTTAGATCTAGAAATAGAATTTACCTTATCATGCATAATATATTATGGCACTGTGTGAACCTTCGCCTGGATTCAAATTCATTGAGGTACAAATGAATTCCTCAAAAAGATTCAGGAGGTGGTCAAAAACTGCCTCCATTTTAGCTAAGTTTAATAGAATCTAACGTTAATACCTTTAAGTTGCCTTTTAAAGAAAGTATTTTGATAAACTTATGATGTATCATAGGCCTGCTTGTACTTTTGTACAATCATACTTTTTGTGTTATTTCTACGGGATTAAAAAAAAAAAGGCTAGGGGCATCTTCTTTGAATGGTGTTCATTCATGATTTTTGTGGCAAAATCAGCGATTTCAGACCACCTAATATTTTCATGTTATGGGCAAGTCCAAGATAATGTCCCCTGAAAAGACAAAATTTCATCTTTGTCTTATGAAGAAGTTTTTGGTAGAATATGAAAGCCCAAATGTCAAACCTCGGAAATTCATTAAGAAAAATTTGTTAATATGCAAATATATGCAAATTTGGGGCATCTAATTTGCATAATTGGTAAACAGAGCGTTACGTACGGGGCATTTATAAAAATTCATGTAAAAATAAAATTGGTGAGATTTAATCATGGGTGGGACATGGACCCCTTATCATTAATTTTTTTTGGGTTAAAAAAAACTTGGTGAAATCTAATTAAATATGCAAATTAGCTCGTGTCCAAGCATGAAATGTCCCATACGTAACAAACTGAGGACATTTTGTTAAGTTATTTCCCAGAATACATGTACATCACTTGAATTGTTACAACTCTGGAAAGTTCTAATTTATGCAGTGGGACAGTATAATACCATTATAAGTTTTGAAAATTTCATTAACTTTTTAATTTATAGTTAATTAAAATATTTTTACGTATGGGAAAATGTGTGACGTATGGGACATTTGTACACAATGTCAATGGGGAAGTTTGTGTACAAAGTGAATATAGAAATTTTTTTTTTTAGAGTGCTCCAAAAAGTGATTTATTCACATTTTCTAGAGTTTATAAAGTTTGCTTTTCCATGATACTGGGTCCATGAAAAGAATTAAACCAAAAAATTTGGCAATAATGGAGAAATATGGAAAACTGAAAAACAATAGAATACGTAAGAAATTCACAAAACAATGAAAAACATAAGAATGAATAGTGGGAATTGTCACTTTCTTTTAAAATCCTATTTAACATGTTTTAATACAACATTTTAAAAGAAAAAAAATCTTTTGCTATTTCCATATTTGAAAAAAAAAAATTGATTTTAGAAATTATGGATCAAATAGTGTGCATTCTCTAGACTATGGGGACAAATCGTCCCATACGTAATACACGTCCTCTCCGACTTTAACAAAGGCTTACAAAGGCTTACAAAGGCTTACTTAAAAGTAACAATCATTATGACTCCAAACCTTACAGAAGTAACCTAGAGGGTTGGACCTTTCATCACACCAAACTTCAATACATCAGTGGAAATACTTTCAGAGACTTTTGGAGTTCAAAATTTTTCTTAAAAAAACTTGAAATCTTCTGGTCCCATACGTAACACACTACATTTCAAGCTATTGCATCAAAGGTCAAAGGTCATATGTCGTCATCTCCCATCAGTGTATTACTCTCTTGGATACCTATCATGAGGATGAGAAAAAATAGTACCCTTAACCTTCAAACAGATTTTATAGAGGGTAAAAGGCTCTGAAATGTCCAATACGTAACATGCGCGTTATCTTGGACTTGCCCCTATAATTCTCTGCTGTTTTTTCCAGTTATCATGATCGCAATATATAACAAGATTGTGATCGAGATCGTTTGAAAAAACAGCAGAGAATTATAACATCTAATGAAACCAATCTCTTTGATGTGCGTACCTTCTAATTTAGTCACTAATTTATATCTTTTCAGGTCCATGGAGGATGCGAGAAATGACAGACATGACAGGAGGGACAGACAGGATTTAAGGGAAGAGTCTAGGAGAAATTATCGCCATGGAAACCAAAGGAGATCAGAAAGGAAGGACTGGAATGATGAAAACTACAAGAAGGAATCTCGTTCTCAAGGTTCAAGTTCTCAGAAATCGGACCAGAACGAAAGGTACGAGCTTGACTGTACATTGGGGGATTGATTTAATGTGCAAATTTTCTCTCTCATATTTTTCTTCTTGAAAACATTTTGATTATTGACTACAAACTCAGATGTAGGATGGGCCAATATAATCCTTTGTCAGAGCCAATAGCTGGATCCATTATGTACACAATCTGTTGAAAAAGTAAAAAAAAAAAAGAAAAAGAAACCTTACTTCACACATTAGCGTTTGACGATGATCTATCAAAAAAGTCTATCAAAAAAAAGCTCTGTAATTATTAAAAGGGTATGTGACAGGACTTTGGGCCTTGATTTGCCTATGAGGTGCTTTTTGATTATTCCTAAATTTCATTCCATTAGCAAGTTTATGATTTATTCCTCTTCACCCACGGGAGGTGAAGATGAGACTTAGGGATCCAATTGGCTCCGATTGTGAGAATAAAAAACTCCTAGTGATAAGGCTACACCTACTACATGCTTGTATATGAATCATTCATAATCAATTTTATTTCATTTTTAATTCATGTAGACATTACAAATATATTTCTATAATTTTAAGTGCAAGTCCAATAATAAATACTGGCCTCCCGTTTATTACAAGAAGTTCATAATTACGATAATTTCACCTCGTTTATACTGAAAATGCAAGTATGTTATTGTTAATTTTTGTTATAATGAGAATGTTATGCTTATGCCATGTGCTTGGACTATTTGCAGGAGGCCACATCGTTGGACAAGTGACCGTGTCAGAGGATGGAACAAAGACATGGACAAGAAGACAACATTCAACTTGGATGACAAAGAGTACCCCTCTCTCAGTAGCGATGACCAAAGGTAGATCTAAGACCTCAAGCAAGGTTTCATACTGTCTTGATTTAACTTGTTCAAAGTTGCGAGCCCTTTTTTTTTATACCTCTGCCACGTAAGATGGTGGTGAGCCGTCATATTTTTGGATGGTCCTATTTGCTTGTCATGACGATCTCGAGAACCATTTGGGATATGAAGTTCAAATGTGATGATAGTATGTATGGCCATTGGAAGACGCACTGATTAGATTTTGTAGTATGTAGGTCAAAGGTCAGAGAGGTCAATGAAGAGATTTTGGAGACTGCATGTCAAGGGTACAAAAATTCTGTACAAAAATTCTGTATTATATGAAATATTGGTAAAGTCAAACGTAGGGATAGTATGCATCACCATAGAAAGATCTGATTAAATTTTTGTGTTCATGGGTCAAAGGTCATGAAGCTTAACATTGGAATTATTGGTTATGGAGGCTGAGGCATATAGGAGACACAGTCACATATATATCTTATTTGTCAAGGTTTGAGCCCTGCTTTTTTCAACATTGTAAATGTAAATAGTATTCAGTTCTTTTCAAAATCAATTAAAACTTAGCCAACGGTTTTTGATTCTCTATTTATTATAAATTCACTTGTAGATTTTATAGTTTGCATAAGGCTCCTCTTTGAAAGCCTAAATTTTGGGGTTCAGGGGTTCAAACTTTGGTCCTTGTGTTTCCTGTCGAGCTTTAATTATAGACGAATTTGGTTTGGGTGATGTTTTGTCATGGTGGCTGCCAGAGTGGGTAGATAGAGAGAATGGCGTCACGCGTATCCAAAACTAGGTCAATTTTCCCAGGGGCCCAAAGTGGAACTATTTTGCCAATCATTCATGTTGTGTGCACTGGGCTGATCACAGAAATAGGTCCACTCAGCTTGACCTTGACTGCGCGCACATAGTTTTGGATACGCGTGTCGCCACTCTCTCTATCTACCCACTCTGGTGGCAGCCATTGATGGGGGGCTTCCAATGGACTACGCATGCTCCATGTGTGCGCATGTATGTGTAACAAAGGAAAGTGTACAAACGCGCAGACATGCGCACATGGCGCATGTGTAGTACACTGGGCAACCCCCAGCTATATGGCGGACCCGTAGAGGGTGCACTTCCATGAAATGCTGCCTGAATATGTCTATACTCTGGAAAATAAAAAACTTTCTTCATAAGCATATTAAAAATACATGTATTGCCTGGAATTGCATTGTAAGTATTCAGTGTAGCAAATAGAACACGCTTATATTTGTTTTTCCCAATAGCTTCCATACCCCTACTCGTCACCCACAAAAGTACCGGAAGGTGTCTGAATCCAGTACAGATTGGGCGGTGCAGGTGGAGGAGTTTGAGGAGGAGGAGGCCAGAGCTAAGAGGGATCTTCATCAGTACAGGAGGAAGCTGGAGCTCTTTTCTGGATCAGGATCCTGCAGTAGTGAAGACCAGGAGAACAGGTATGTATTAGGAAATGGGTGGATTTTCAGAAATAGGGGATCATACCCCTTTTAAGGCGGGCTCACACGATGCGACTTGCTGCGATGCAATTTTTATGCCTCCACCACCGAAGGTGGTGCCGGAGGCATCATGTTTTCGGGTTGTCCGTCCGTCCGTACGTCCGTCCGTACGTCCGTACGTCCCGCTTGCTCGTTATCGCGATATCTCAAGAACCACTTGAGATATCAACTTCAAACTTGGGGATAGTATGTACCACCATAGGAAAATGATCTGATTAGATTTTTGAGTATGTAGGTCAAAGGTCAAGGTCACGGAGGTCAAAAATAGTGAAATTCTATGTTTTGAGTTCGTTATCGCGATATCTCAAGGAACCATTTGAGATATGAGCTTCAAAACTTGGGGATAGTATGTACCACAATAGGAAGATGATCTGATTAGATTTTGGAGTATTAGTCAAAGGTCAAGGTCACAGAGGTCAAATAGTGAAAAACTATGTATTGAGTTGTTTATCGCGATATCTTAAGAACATTTGAGGTATGAGCTTCAAACTTAGTGTAGTATGTACCGCCATAGGGAATGATCTGTATTATATTATGGATTATATAGGTCAAAGTCAAGGGTCACCAAGGTCAAGATGTGAAATCCATGTATTGAGTTTGTCATCGCGATATCTCGGTGAACCAACTAAGATATAAACTTCAAATTTAAGGGTAGTATCCATCACCAGAGGAATATGGTCTGATTAGGTTTGGGGTCACAAGGTCAAAGGTCAAGGTAAAAATGTCATTCTAGAAAGCAAAATGAGTAGATGAATGTGCGATATTTTTCTGATCTGGCAATTGCGGAGGCATATATTTCGACCGCGCGCGGTCGAGGATTCATCTTGTTTAAACTATGGTAGTTTGCATTATTAGTGCGAAATTTGAAGCATGCAAAATTATCTTATGAGAGGTAAAAATTGTAAAGGAACGATGGGATCGAAAATTTTGCTGCAATGCGAGCCTTTAACTAGGAGTAAAGGTCAAATTAAACTCGCAAGATCGCTGCTTTTGCTCAAACTTGGTACGGGGTACTTTTTACCCTTATTTTTTAAAGCCCAACTGCTTAGTCATCCATCACAACACAGGTATAAGTTTGGTATCATTGAATAAAATATGAGTTGCTCTTCATCATGATATAAATTTCAATGTCACACAAGCTATGATATTTTAATATGAGGCTCTCAAATTTGGGTTTACTTTTTTTTTGGGAATCACTGTAGAGAACAACTACACGTATATGTCTCATGCCAATGAAAGCACAAAATTTGTATATAAAAGTATTTAGGTTTGTAGTCACCGATCATTCATTCTAAACTCCATACTTGTTCCATACTTGATTTCAGATCAAGAAAGAGAGAGCCTACCAAGGTGGAGACTGATCGAGATGTTCTCATTCGTAGGCAGAAGCAGATTGATTTTGGCAAGAACACGGCTGCATATGATAACTACTTCACAATGGTTAAGAGGTAAGTAATGCCTGCCAACGTCCTCTTTTTTCCTGGAGCTTCCCCTTTAAAAATATTTTTAACCCTAAAATTTTGACACACGACAAGACTGGGGGTGGGGGGGGGGGGGGCTCATTCAGCTTCAGATTCAGATCTCGGCCGTTGAGCGCGCGATCGCGCCAAAATTTGGTACACGCATTATCTACTAAACTAAAGAGTCATATTCTCCGAAAAATTTCATCACTTATTAATTATGCTAATTTATGCATAAAATCTAAGATTTGCGAAAAAACAATAAACAAAAAAGTCGAAAAACATGGAAATACATATAAAGAAATTTTCTAGTCAGAATTTTGAAATTTTAGAAGTTTGGTGAACCTTGTGTATATCTACCAAATGGAAAAAAAACAACAAAAAAAACCCAAACATAATTTCCCCTTTGTCTAATACTTGGTCTGGCGACCACAAGGTTTAATTTCCAATTTGTCTAATAGCCAAATTGTCTAATTCCCAAATGAGTATTTGAATTTTGATCTATAAACAGTCAAAGTGGGTCTATACCAAGTGGCAAGTCACTCGTTATTTGATATCGGACTGTAATTTCCTAATCTTGAAAATTTACTGGATTATTCGTTGACAGGAGGAACCGAGTGAAGGGTAAGCACCCGTCCACACCCAATAAGTTCCAGGTGACGAGCCGTCGTTCATGGGATAAACAAGTGCGACTCTGGAGGATCAGTCTTCACGAGTTTGACCCCCCAGAACTGATCAATCTCAAGGCGGCCAAAGCCAAGTAAGCAGCCCATATTTGGTTTATTTGTCTCAAAGAAGTCTATCAGTTAAATGTTAAGTGTTAATTGTCTTTAATGATTTGAGAATAAGCATTGCCTTGAAACTGCACAACGAATATATACAGTGCTGAAAAACGTCTTGTTCACTAATACTTTAGAATAGGCCTCTGCAACATGCAAATGATATGGAGCATATTGTAAGGGTAATTGTAAACACTAGTTAACCACTTGGCTGCGGACCACGTAATATTACGTAATCATGTTATTGTCTGAGCCTTGTCTGTTTTGAAGGGTCAGTGCCACGCTGGTCATACCCGTACTGTGCAAATACCACCAAGCAGCAGTCAAGTGGTTAATGTTCTTTTACATAAAACTAAGATTTTGATCTCACTTTTTTGGTTATTTGTAATTTATAAAAGCCTCTCAAACAACTTGAACTAATTCTATTTTGATCGATTGCATTTTTGAGGCGAATTCTTGACATATGAATCTCGCATCCCATTTGAACTGAGGCTAATTTAGATCTATTGCTTTCTTTCAGGCAAAGTATGATCTATGATGATAGTTCATCTCAGGGATCCTCCGAATGCGAAGTGAAGATGGAAAATGAGTTAATGAATACATCCATCACATCAAGTATAAGTGACTGCTACCTTGCAAGCAACGAGAGTAGTCAACGATGCACACCTACCACAGAGCTGGAGGCCATGGAAACACGGGCTAGCACAGCGGTTAGTGAGGGCTTTCTAGAGGAAGACGACACCTTGACAAGCTTCCCTGAAGAGTCTCCGCCAATCATGAAAATCCCAACGCCATATGCCACTCCTGCTGAACCCACTGCCTACCCCTCATCTCCCCCTCTCAACACCAACGACCTTGTTGCAGCTCTGCAGAGGGTCGTTGTGACTCAGCAGTCGTTTTTTCAACATGGCCATACCAACTCCGTCCCTGTGTGTGTGTCTTCGGGGATATCATCCAACATGCCAAACAACAATATGTTCCAGGTAGTTGAAAGCAGCGCCTATTCACGCCCTCAGCCTTCCATCCCTTGTCCTCGGGAGCAAAAGCACAAGCCAAACATCTTTGATGAATTTAACCTTGACCAGTGTTTCCTCAAGGATGATGAGCGCATGCTAGAAATAGACTGTACCCCATGAGATATACAGCTCTTCTGTGTGCATGTACACTGTGCCCCATATACAGCTGTTCTGTGTGGAGGGGTTTCATGAAGGGAACCATCAAGTACCTATAACTCATCTATTCCTTCTGAATGAATATTTCTGTAATGATGAGCTCTATTTACAATTTCAAAAGAAGTCTGCCAAATGATACCGATGTTTGGGAACAATAACAAACAATCATAAAGAGCCGCTTTTATGACAAGATTGTCAGGACAAAAAGAACAATGTTTTATTACAGCAACAAGCATGTGCTTCGCTGTTTTGTGTTTCAATCAGATGGACATACCCTGAGTTACAGAATTCTGCCAAGAATCGTTATAATGGAACAAACCAATGTGACTCACAAACTAGATCAGGTATTGAAGTTTGTCTTTATGCGTTGGTTTTGATGATAAACAAAAAGCATCGACTTTTCTGTAAGTTTTATGGATAGTGAACTATTTATACATTAAACTTTGTTACATTGTATGTGCACTTAACTTAAACAGCACTAAATTGTTTTCATTTAACCTGCCATTTTATTATGTCTTTGAATATGAAATTAGATTTTAGTTATAATTTTTTAACCAGGAATTAAGAGAAAGTAGGCTACATGTACATTAATTGAGGTTTCATATGTTTATATGCATTTCTAATTTTCATCGCTGCATTTCAGTCTCTCATATCTTTTTAAAGGATTTTTTCAGATTTCATATCTATGTATGACACAAAACGCAATGATCTTATGTACTCGGGAAGGGGGGCGGGGAGTTAAACAGAGTTACGCATGACTTAATGTGATCAACTCATTCATTGGTCAGGGGGGCGTTTCATGAAAGGACTTGTCGGACGTTTCTCCGACAAACTGTTATAAGCTACTGAAATGCTTGCATCTGATTGGCTGAGAGCAAATTTGACAGATAAAACGTCCGACAAGTCCTTTGATGAAGTGCTCCCCCAGATCATGTTTGGGAAATGTGCACTTTTCAAAAGTTTATCAATTAGATCAGATGTTAAATACCAGGGTCCATATTCATAAAACCTTAACGGCCCATATTCTCAAAAGCCGCCTAACTTTGAGCCTAGCTTAAATCTGTGGTTTAACTATGGCTTGCTATAAGGAAATCAATGCCGAAAAGTAGATGTTCAATTCATCATAATTTTTGGTAGTGAACTATTAAAAACTGCTTGAGAATGATAAGTAAAAAAGTTTCCCTTACAATTAACACACAATTTCAGAATTCAGTGAAGATGATAGGAACATGCAGCATAGAAGTTTCGGAGATGTCTCTAATACTTTTTATCCCTTGCGGAAACGTCTCCGCGAAGTGAGATTTGGGATATCAACTAATTACTGGGGTTCTTACTAAGGTTTTGTGAATAACAATTCAGTTGCTTCATGTATAATGAAAAGGCTTTACATACTGCAGATACGAAAGAATGGACAATTACTGAGAGGAAAAAAAAAACCCATCTGAAATAAAGCTTGACAAACTCATTATTTATATGGGATGGTCTGTATGAACAAAGGAAAATCAATATATTACTTGTAGTTACTCAAGCAAATTAAGAGACTGTTTCTTAATAGCAAGTTTGAAAGGGATCGATTTTTCTGTCATGTAAGGCCTACTAGGAAAGTAGCTTATAAGGGTATCATGAATACAGCCTCAGAAAATTTTAAGTGCTACATTAAAATAAATAAAAACGGGCACAAGATTCTCCTTTCAGATGATAGTATCTCTGTTAGCGTTAATGGTAATTTCAGGAAGTTGACTATAATGGGGTTTCTTTTAGAAACCATGAATGTTTGAAGGATAATATTTTAATATTTTTGTTATTTTGTAATGTATATAAATAAATGTGAATTAAAAAAAAATCATTCAGGTGGGCACATAATGAGAGGTACGTTATCAAAATGTTTAAACATAACATCGGACTTTCTTTATACTGCTACGTAAATGTTAACATTACATGTAGGTCTGCAGTCGGGGAAAGTTCTACCAATGCAATTTTTTGTTTGGCGATACACAATGCTGGAGCAATGATTGACCTATGTGCAGGGGTACGCTAGTTTTCATGTTTTGCTTCATAAAAATGCAGTTTCCTTTTTTTTTAAATAAAAAATTAAATGTCACCCGACTTTTTAAAGAACTTCCCTTAACTCATCCTTTATCTTGGTTTCTTAAACCCTTCTCTTTAAAGTGCCTACCTTGTAAATATGGAACATGAAAGTGGTCTTACCTACATACATGTACATATAGTAATCAATTATAGCATTTTTTCCAGATTTATAGCAATGCTTGTATATATGTGTAACATTTTTCATTGTAAAAAAATAATGTGGCTACTTATGTTTTTATGTGTTTCGAAAATCAAAACTGTAAAAAGAACAAAGTTATCTCTACAAATACATCATAAAAAAAAGGAATATGTTTTTGTTTATTTTTGTCACATTATACTTAGTGCGGCGGTAACAACTCGTAGCCTACGGGGCACGTGCCATCAACGTAGCCTGTGTTGCATGCACAATGCATGCACAGGTCATTGGTCAATTTCTGCGATTCCTGCGTTTCTGTAGTAAGGGTATTGGAAAAACTTTGTGCACGTCGTACATGCTACGTGCCTGCGAGGTACCTGCGCTGCACGATTTTTCTACGAAATCCATCGTAGGGAGTTGCACGTCAAAGGTACGGCAAGTTGTGACCGCCGCATAAGAAAGGGATAATACACCCTGTGATCTATTTTCACAAGTATCCACCAACTAATACAGTCAACCTTGCCCAAGTCAAATCTGTCTGTATATTAGTTGATAAATAATTTCAAGATTAAAGACCTCCTCCGGGCTGGAGTTTGCATTATTAGAAAAATCAAGTAAAATCTAAAAAGCGCAACACTGAAAATTTCATCAAAATCGGATAAGAAATAGCAAAGTTATGAATTTTCTTAGGTTTTGAATTTTTTTTAGGAAACAGTTCTTGCCATATTCAAATTGGCAAACTGATGATGTCTCAGTCCCCCTACTTTCTTTGTATTTCATTGTATGAAATACCAATTATCAAGATTTTCTGCCCCAAGGACATAAAAACAGTGATTAAACCTTGTGGAATGTTCAAGGTCATAAGTGCTTTTACTTATTTCAGTATGAGGGATAGATTTTCTGTATACGCAATGTATGAAAAAATGAGATAAACAGGATTTCATATAAATAAATACACAAGAAGTAGGGGGACTGTTACATCATCAGTTTGCTCATTTGAATATTCAAATATTGAAATGAGACAATGAGGCAATGCCAAGAACTGTTTTACGTAAAAAATTCAATACCTTAAAAAAATGCATAACTTTGTTATTTTTCATCTGATTTCGATGAAATTTTCAGTGTTGTGCTTGTTAAATTTTATTTTACTTTGCAAAACTTTTTAATTTCAGCCCGGAGTCCTCCTTCAAGTAAAAGACCTCTGACTTTTGCAAGTTTGACTTGGGCAATGTTGACTGTATTTTGAATACACTAAATAATTACTTACATCACGTTTTGTACTCAATTCGAGTTTGTTTCCAGAAAACTCCCATGATCCTGCAGCTTCCTGATGGTGGTATCTCACTTTGCGGAAACGGATTTGGGACTACTTTGAGACGGTTTTGAAAATTGTCTCCAGGACGGAAAAAAGTATCAAGAGACATTTCCAACAACTGTTTTTCCGTCTCCGATACTTTTTCGGTAAAAAAAAAAAAAAAAAAAAAAACGTCTCAAAGTAGTCCCAAATCCATTTCCGCATAGTAAGATTCCAACATGAGTAAATTTTAAATGTCTAGGCCTTTTTTTATACATGGAGTGGTTTGTGTCCCATTCCAAGTTTGATAAAAGAAATAACACCAAAAGTTGTTTGCTGTCAAGTGAAATGAATGAATTTCAGCTTACTTGAAATGAAAATGAAAATGAAAATGCTCCAAATTTTATTGTCCGATTCGGATATTTATTTTGCCCCTTTTCTCGTGGGCCCGGCAGCCGCTGAGCAGCGCCAGAAGGACGTTGCTCTATCCCCCTCTTGTTGAACGCCAAACAGGGAAGCAGCAACTACCATTTTTTAACGTCTTTTGGTATGACGCGGCCGGGGCTCGAACCCATGACCTCCCGATTATGAGGCGGGTAAGTTCCGTTTTACTGGCCATGTTTGCTTTCACAGAATCTCTCAACAAAATATTATGCTCACGTTCTTAGTTACCATTAATTGTGAAAGTCCAAACAAGTTTGAAATAAAAATGGGAAATGGGCTAAAAAATACACTGCTGTTAGATAATAGATTTTGTTCAAAACAAATGATAATATTTTATTGCAGAATTAATTAAGTGTTGAATCATAAGGAATTACTTAATTTCCCCCTCTTTTTTTTTTTTTTTGGTTGAAAAGGGGGGGGGGGAGGGTGTTGTGGTAGCACTGTATCTTCATTTTGTAATACATGTAATCTCTTTTATGGGTTCATTAGATAACATCAACAAATGGAATTGTGAGACGACATAGAATTAGTGCTAATTAAGGCAGACATAACATGGTTTTACATAGTAGTATCAGTATAAAACATTGCACTGCAAGTACCAATTTGAAAACACTACAGTTGGGTAATAAAAAAAAACCCAAAAAGTAAAATATTGTATTAAAAAACATCAGTACTGTAAATAAAAATATAGTATCAAATTACATGAAATAAACATTCATTTATTATAAGTGTACAAATATTCTTCAAACCTATCTCTTGCTTGCACTACAAACATAAAATCTATACATGAATAAATAAAGGTCTTTAATATCATTTGGATTTAATGTTGAGAATTAATCAATGAAAATATGGGCCAGTATACCATAATCTAATATTTTTCTAAGATTTTGTTGAGGTTAAGAAAATTGCCTTGGCCGTATTTCAAACGTGTTGCGCTTTGTCTGCACTCAGAAAATCAGGTCTCAACTTTTTATGACGTCGTATAAATGGTCACGCAGGCTGTGAGCTACAAAGGACCCAATAAATTTTTATCTACCCCCGGTATGCATATTTGAAAGCGCCTCTCCATTCTTCACTTTTGACCTAATTGCCAAGAATTAAGAATTCAGGAAAGATCCTGAAAGGATTAAATACAACCTTGCATTTTTATCAATGGAAAGCTCAGTGGGCATAGAATATAAATACACAAATATAAAACTCAATTTTTATAACTGTATTCATAAAAATTGGATGCCTGAACATAGATTTTTTTTCCTACCTCATTCCATCTTTTGGGGATTCTTTCACTTTTATCTCCTCAACAAATCATTTTATGACACTAGTCATATACAGTTCTTGTATTGTGCATCAAGTACATAGATATGAATGACAGAACACCTCCAGTTTGGATTATTACCCCAGCTCAAGCTATAGCTGGCCTGATAAGGGGCTTTCAAGCTGGGGTATAGATTTGGTAAGTTTCAATAATATCAACTATATTGGTATTTAATGAAACACTCCAACTCTACAAAAGCAATTTAAAACAAAATTTACCTGTTAAAATGTGAATTTGGCCATTAGATAAGTTTAAGCGCCCTTTATCTGCAATATTTCTGTTTTATGTATTTATTTTTCAAATTCAGCAATATATAAACAGAAAGCTTTATTCAAAAATATGTCCTGAAACTCTCTTCCCCTTCCAAGCCTGTAAAATTGTTTTATATCATCAAGAAGAAAAACAAATGGTCAATTTCAGGGACCCCAATTTTTCTTATAACACATTATCATTGTAATTATTATTGTAGCAATACACATATTCATAATGGTTTTGAGATTTCATTTTTTTCACATGGTATGTGGTTCATCATACAATCTTTCATTCTTTTTGACAATAACTTCAACATTTAAAACCATACTGCAGCATTATGCATACAGAGAATTTACCTCCCTGTGGTTGAGTATGGCAAATGAAGATATTTATTCTTGCCATAGGATGTTATCAAACTTTGAAGTGGCTGGGAAATTGCACTCTTTGCATAATAAATAATAATAATAATAATAATAATAATAATATCGTTTTATTTACCCAGGGTAGCCACTTCAGTTCTGATGTTATTATTACCCCCAAGCTCCTTGTTAAAAGGCAACTTTAGGTACCATTTTTGTAAGTCTTTGGTATGACTCGGCCAGTTTCGAACTCACGACCTCCCGTTCATAAAAGCAAGAAAGGCTACCTTTTTACGGGCGCTCTAACCGATTGAGCTATCATACAATGTAAACCACATCATATCATGACAACTATGAAAATACATAACATACTATTAAAAAAAAGAAGAAAAAAGCGCAGAATATGGGACATACATGTACTTGTATATACATGTACCATAACATTAACTTTACTTGAATAATATCCACAATAAAAAGACACAAATGTACAGAATTTGAGTTTCGCATCCGCAGAATAGAGTGAATAAATGAATCGATAATTTCCCAGAAATGAGAACAACTCTTTAGTCACTCCTGTTATAACAAGGTTCTCTGGACCAAGCTAAATCACCTTGTTTAAAGGTACATGTAGTGTCATCCTTTTGCAGGCAAAACTATTAAATTTCTAGTTTTTGAGAGGATATAGTAGTATACCAATGACTATACGTTCCCACAACATGATTAAGCTCAATTGTGTATGTTTGTCATTATATTGCGATTATCAAAATTCATTCCTATTTTTTCGAACCTCGAAAAATATACCGTACGGTGCGAGCCGCTGACCGTTAGCGCAGAGAACAATGCAAGCTGATGCGCCGTGTGTATATTGCTGTGTGTTTTCCGTGCTGCACGCGCTGTAATATCAACGATGTTGATGGAGAGCAGGTCAAGATTGGTAGTCAGATTTTCGTTTCATATTACTGATCTAGGCAACCTATGACAGTAAGATTAAATAGACAGTATAGGTCGATCATATTCTACAGTTATGCCAAGTTGCATTAATTTTCGAAATTTGTGAAAAAGGATGACACTACCTTTAAAGGTCCAGTCACTAATTTGCATGACCGCATAAATCAAAACACAATGAAACAGGCTTCTTGTGCCCTTAAAGGAGGACTCCAGGCTGAAATTGAAATATTTTGCAAAGCAAAAGTAAAATTTAAAAAGCACAACACTGAAAAATTCATCAAAATCGGATGAGAAATAGCAAAGTTATGATTTTTTTTAGGTTTTGACATTTTTTAGGAAACGGTTCTTGGCATAACCTCATGCATATTCAAATGAGCAAATTGATGATGTCGCAGTCCCACTACTTCTTGTGTATTTTATTATATGAAATCCTATTTATTGCATTTTTCCACACATGGCGTAAAAAAAATAATCTGTCCCTCATACTGAAATAAGTAAAAGCACATGTGACCTTGAACATTCCACAAGGAGTTTTTCCTGTTTTTATGTCCTTGGGGCAGAAAATCTGGATAATTGGTATGTCATACAATAAAATACAAAGGAAGTAGTGGGACCGTGACATCATCAGATTGCTCATTTAAATATACATGAGGTTATGCCAAGAACTGTTTCCTAAAAAAATTCAAAACCTAAGAAATTCATTACTTTGCTATTTCTCATCTGATTTTGATGAAATTTTCATTGTTATGCTTTTCAAATTTTTCTTTATTTTTCTAAACATACAAACTCCAGCCTGGAGGAGTACTTTCATCCTAACCTGCCCGTTATAATGGCACTAGACCCCTCCTATCACCTTCAAAAGGGTGTTCAAGTTGGGCTTTAGGGGGTTTTGATTTCAGTTTAATATCAGCTTATTTTAGATTTCCTCCGTAAAGAAGCTTGGGGGCTCTGTGAATTTCAGCTTTTTATATTTGTGATCATTCACACCCTGCACTTAGGTAGTTTAAAAAAAAAAATACTCATGATCAATTTCTCAAAACGTCTTCCAATATCTACCAACAAAATGCATAAACCATTGACCTACTAGAATGGAGTGAGAAGAAAAGAAGAAAGCGTTCACTTCACTCCCAACCTTTTGTAATCCAGGTATCCCTGAATACAAAGTATTCCATTCACCATATGAATAGAATCGATCTTGCAACATTGGTTGTTGTAATGCTAACAGGCCAAAAGAAGCTGGAAGTTCGTCATTTGCATAATGTCAACAGCCATCACTAGATCTAAAGCCCTGTTCAAACCTAGTCCAGTCCATAGACGAATTCGGTTTGGGTAATGTTTTGTCATGGTGGCAGCCATTGCTGGGGGGCTTCCATTATACTACGCATGCTCCTTGTGTACGCAAGTATGCGTAACAAAGGAAAATGTACAAAACACCCAGACATACGCGCACATGGCGCATGCGTAGTACACGGGGTAACCCCCAGCTATATGGCGGACACGTAGAGGGCCCACTTCCATGAAATGCTGCCCGAATTCGTCTATAGGTCCATGGCAAAACACCTCACACTGCTAAACCTTGCGAACAAGGCCGTCAAGAAAACAACCTTATCCTGTAGTACTGTATTTGCTGATATTTTCACGTGATCAATTTTTTTGTGCTGAGCGACATCATCAAAACATATTCACGGGTTGTTAAATTCGCGATGCATTTAACGCAATTGAACACATTCAAAATGTGCATAAGAAAGCATACTCATAAAGTGTGTATATTCGCATGTTTTTAAGTTCGCGCTTGCCGATATTTGCGCTAAATCCACGAAAATTAATGAACCGCGAATATTTCCACGAGTACAGTATAGGAAAAGGGATGCTTGATGGAAATGAATATAGAGGTGATCACAGCGGTCAAGGAGCACTCTTTGGGATGTAACCTGGGGTCAATTGATTAATCCAATGTACACCATCTCCCTCAGGTAAATGAGCCGATGGAAAGAGCACATGCCGTATGAAAGACCTGCCCAAATGGAAGGAAGAAAACAAACAGTTGAATTAGGGTAATATACATGTAGTGGCAAGTACGCTTGAGGAAAACCAACTTTCTTTTGCATCAATTAATTAATAATTTGTTTAGATGTCTATGAGTTATTATTTAAGTTAACCAGGGGGGCATTTCATCAAAGGACTTGTCGGACATTTTATCCAACAAATTCGCTCTCAGTCAATCAGATGCAAGCATTTCAGTAGCTTATAACAGTTTGTCGGATAAAATGTTCGAAAAGTCCTTTGATGAAATGCCCCCCCCCCCCCCCCAGATCACCAAAGCGCTTAGAAAAAACCCAGTATGAAGCACTATATAAATAAAATTATCATTACTATTATTGATTAGAAAAAAAATCATGTGATTTTGTGTTAACATTTGCCGGTTTGTATCTTGTTGCAGACAAACATGCTCACTTCTGAATATTCTCTCAGCCTAGCCAGATATATATACTCACACATACTCATATAAACACATAAACATCACAATATCTTTAGAATGAATATATGTACTTAAATATGGAAGCAAATCAAAGCTGCTCAATAAAATCTACTTTTCACAAAAGAATGATAAGTTTGATACATCAGAAAGTTCATCGAAAGATCATGTCAACTTGGAAGGGAGTTACATGTACATGTAGTTACCACACTTAGGACAATCCACATTTCACATTTGTCACCATTTTTTATCATTCAATAGGATTTACCTGTGACGAACATGGATTCCTAAAAAGATTTCCCAGTTTTTCTTCAATCCAAAATCATATGGATTCTGGTAGACCTGTATGAGAGGAAGAAAAACACATTACAGTTACCAAGTTCACGCTCTTCATAACTTAATACATGCACAAGGACACCAAGAGAGGGTGGTGACAAAACAAAAAAATAAAAATAATAATAAGAATAATACAAATTGTTGTTTCAATGTAGAAAAATACAAATCATCGTATTTATTTATTTGGCTAAACTGATTCAGATCCTTCTCATTTATCCAGTCGTGATCAATATGAAGATACTATAGTTTCATCATCATCTAACCTGAAATGTGAGATCTTTCTACAAATCTGCACAATCTCAAACATTATAAGGGCCTACCCTTCAACGGGTTCGTCATTCGCCCAAAGAAGCAAATTGATAATCGGCAAATCGTCGCAACAAGTGAGTTGTAATTTCCAGATTTTCGACTAAAATTTTCATATTTATTGAGCTCTTCGAGAGACTTAAAGCTAATCTAGTGTTGTAGTCAAAGAGATTGAATTGTGTAAGAGGCTGTCTGAAAGTGATGGGAAATGTTGATAACAATGCACCTAAGAATCATTAATTCTTTTAATTTTACAAAATTCTTATGAGAGTAACATGCACTGCACACAAAAATGCATGTATGGGACTACATGTACATGTGCTCACATGTTCGGGACCCGAACATATCAGCTTTTTATGTCATATTATTACTATGAGGGCATTTGAAGAGCAATCCTTTTCAGTGGAACTTTTTACTATAAAATTCTTCCTAAATAGCTTGAAAATAATTTAAAAGCTCACAATTATTTTGTAGACCTATGGATCACCTTTCCCACTACACTAGATTCTCTTTAAATATATTTATTTCAAAACAAATGACAAGGTTAAAAGTACAAAATCAATGCAAATTGTTTGTAGCAGTCAACCCAGTGCATTAGTGGAGGCCAGGGAAGAGGAAAGCAAACTTAATCAATGTGACTATTAAAGTCCCTCTGCCCAACCAACTGATACACTCCGGAAGACTGGCAAAAACATTGCATTAGGAAGCAAATCAAATGATAAATATAACTAGAATTAATGATCAAAATAATAAAAGAGTATTTATTTTGCACAGCCCCTATAATAATATATTCTACTGCGCAGAAATAAATGTAAACAGAAAACTGAACAGCTTCATATGGAAAAGAAATACTCAATACAGATAAAAGGTTCAATGTGAACATTAATGTGATCCAAAATACATACTGTATGAAATATCATATGGTGATTTAAACTAGCATGAGAGTGTTCACAAAATCAATTGGATTTAAAACAATTGAAGTAATTAAATTAGGAGTTGAATGAAAATAAGAGGATCAAAGAACGAATT
The DNA here is from genome assembly GCA_940671915.1 of Paracentrotus lividus. NCBI lineage: Eukaryota > Metazoa > Echinodermata > Echinoidea > Camarodonta > Echinidae > Paracentrotus > Paracentrotus lividus. Next base: position 29,877,463 of record CALNVZ010003432.1, read on the forward strand.
AAAAAGATCAAATTAATAAATGCCTCTTCTTCCAGATTAAAGATCTAAAGTACTTGGTTAATAAATGCAAATTAAGACAGTAATAAATTGGCAATTAAGAATTCATTCAGATTATTATTTATCCATGTACTGTTGAAGCACCTGTGACATTGTTCAAAGAGAGCATGTTTCAATTCACATTTAAAGAATATGATTAAGTTCACTTTGCTAATATTAGACACCTCCGATTTTTTCATAACATCAAACAGGTCATATACACAGGAATATTATGGAAATGGATAATTATATGACTTACTATCTTAAGTTTGGCCAATCTTTTTCTCTCTTCATCATTGATGTGTTTCTCTATACTGGTCTCTCCTCTACTGACCAGTCTACCATGCCACCCAGTCAACGCACCTGCACAAAGGATAGACATATGAGAATGAATTTCTTTGTTTATAGTGAACATTTTAATAATATTTTTTTGGAAGGATATTCTTGAAATAAAAATATCTAAGTAGGATAGTATGATATTGGTACAGATGGAAAATGTTTGAAGTATTCAGTTTATGGAAAATGGGAGCTGAACAAGAAAGATAATGACTGCGGCCCGTACATATTCGAATTGCTCTCTTTTGTAATTTACGATGGGCATCTAATTTAGTTTTGCTGCAATTACCCCAGACAGTGATACAGTATAAAAAATGTGACAATATTAATGCATCTGACTTTACGAAGGCATTCAGACAGAAGAAATAAAAACAAAAAAAAAAAAGAGGAAAACTTAGCTTTGTGGGGTGCTGGTTTTTGCAATTATAGGTATAGAAAATTCATGATTTCTTTGGCCGCTATGTACATGCAAAATCCGGGGAAATCCGCAGAGAAAAATCATGCCCGTTATATATTGTAAATAAGACTGAACAAGGGAGAACGCTTCTTAATTTGTACATAATACCGATGCATTTAGATATTTTGGTGCTTAAATAGTTAACATGCGAATCCCACTTTAAATTTTGATCTCTTTATGTAAAAGAGAATCTAGTGTAGTGGGAAAGGTGAAAAAATGTCATTGTGAACTTTCAATTTATTCTAAGGTATTTAGGTAATATATTTTACTAGAAGGTTCCACCGCAAAGCATTGCTCTTCAAATGCCCTCATAGTCATAATATGACAAAAAAACAGTTGAAATGTTTGGGCCAAACATTTTCGTATAGTCCCCATACATGCATGTTGTATGCACAGTGCATGTTATTCTATAAGTAGAACTGGGTTAATTTCTAATTTTTTTGTTGATTCCAAGACCTCACAACACACAGCAAGTATTAGATGAATTGTTATCAACCTTTCCCAATCACTTTGAGGCAGTTTCTTCCACAATTCAATCTTATGACCACAACAATAATTTAGCTATAAGTGTTTTGACTTTTGTCATACATTTACAACAAAGTAAATGCTTTAGAAAACATTTCAGCAGGTAAGGGTGCAATCTCAATTCGCGGAAACAAAATTGAGACAGATTTGCCCGCATGGCATTGCACTATATCTGTCTCCGCGACAGATTTTTGTGTGCTACAGGAGACAGATCTAGTACAATGGCATGCTGGCTAATCCGTCCTTTGTACCACGTAACCTTTTGTACGTGGGACAAAGGATTTCGTCGCGGAAAAAGAGGAGACAATGCCATGTTGGCAAATCTGTCTCAATTTTGTTTCCGCGAAGTGAGATAGCACCCTAAGTCTGAACAAGGCGTTAGATGGCAGAATGACTTTAAATAGACAAGGGCATACCTAATGCTATGGTCACTCCAGTGCAGATGAAGAACTCATAAACAACTGCTTTATGGTGCATGCTTTCCCCAAAGGTTAGAGAGTACTTCCCTGGCATAATAAGAGCTTCTTTTCCAGGAAGTTCTGTATCATTCGATTTATTGGCTGCATCTGCAAGCTGGGATAGATTTTAGATTTTGAAGAAATCAAACATAGCTACCGATAAACCCTATTCTGACTGGCATTTGGCATTATTAGTTGAAGATCAGTTGAAGCTATCTCGCAGTCAAATGGACAAAAATTAACAATGAAAATATGCCAAATTTCACTTTTTCTTAAACCTCTGACTCTGTACATAAAGTGAATGGAGGAGGCAATCAATGCCTGACAAATGTGAAATTCGACCTAAATTCAATGACGAATATTGTTCATTCTACCATGAGTTATTGACACAGCTCCAGATAGTCACTAACTAACATGATCTTGATTCAAATTGCATATCAGGAAAGTCATTGAACCATGAAGGAGCCCTAAACTTCATTCTCATTTGCATGATTTTCTTGTATATTGTGCCCACTTAGGCGTGAAACATCAGGATTTTTGTGAAAATAAAATCAGAGGTACTCCCCGAAACAAGCGTTCTGTATCAGTACATTTGAATGAATGCAGAATTGTATGATTTTCTTTTAAATCCGAGGTGGGCCCCAAACTTTTGACCTGTAATGTATGTTTTTTAATGAAATATTAGGGAATAAAATAAATATGCATCTAATTTGCACAAATTATAATAAATTTAAAAAAAAAATTGATTTTTTTTTTTTTTTTTTTTTTTTTTTTTTTTTTTTTTTTTTCTTAAAAAAAAAACACTTTATCAGCAATACCCTTTAGATTTGCAGCAACGTTTGTGCAAAAATTTTATGGTGATCGGACTATCCGCAGCTGAGATATCAGGGGGAGGTCAAATTGGCCCCCCCCCCCCCAGTCAAAATCTCCTCTCAAAAAGCCCAGACAGAAAAGGCTTAACCCTCATCCCATTGTGCTTTTTTTTGGGGGGGGGGGGCACTGTGACCCCCCACTTTTTCATGCACCCTTAAAGTGCCCCTTTTCATGACTAAAAAGTGCCCCTTTTCTTAGCTAATAAAATGCCATTTTTATACTAAAAAGAGGCACTTTTATTACTAAAAAAGAGGCACTTTTATTACTAAAACTTCGCTTCACAATTAACTCAATTTTTCAGCTAAAAAATTTCAGCTCGTGCTTTGATCTTGCGGATACTAAATAGGGTCTATAATGCACAATTATCTCAAAATTTTCGGCTCATATTTCGCATTACTTTTGTTTATCAATAATAAAATACAAAGACATTAAAATTTTTAAAAGCACAAATTTAAAGGCAAACTTTCTGCGCACCTCGACTTATCTTAATACTTTTCTCTTTAAGCCTCTGGTCTCAAGTGTCCCCTTTTTCAGAAAAAGTGCCCCTTTTCCATTGTGACCCCCCACTTTCAAATTCGTTCCGCTGCCTCTGGTTCAGGTGACAGTGACATTACCTACCATTCAATATAAATAGTAATCAAAATTTCAAACCAACATCAATTTATTTAATCTAATTTTTTCAAAGTGTACAAATAATTTCTGAGGACACTGTATGGATAAGTGTTTGCTCTGTAAGATGAGCAATCGGTTCAACAATTCTATATGTTTTCAAAAAAGGAAACTGTAATCAATGGCTATAACTAGCTCCTTACCTTAGCTTGATTGTAGATTTCCATTGTCTTGGCGAATAGAGAATCACCAAACAGGCTCTCAAAGGTTTTCTGAATATGAGAAAACATGTTATTTTCATTGTGTATCAAAAGCCAAATACAGTCTGTGTAAAAAAAAATGGTACAGTCGGAAAACATTTTTTTATAGTATGCATATTAATTAGAACCTGGTATTGTTTGGCATTTTCATAAAGCAGCATAATCGGACTTTCTTCTGCAATGTTTTTCATTACATTTGGTGTGGTAATTTTGGGGATACGACCAGTTTTCTACAGTCAAGAAAAATCCATTTACGCACGACGTCCATGCTTTTGTGTAGGTTTGGAATTATGGAACAATAGACGTGGGTAATTTTGATTTGCTCCTCGTCGCACAATATTTAACATAACTTTTGTTTAACGAAAGCAACTTATAAAGAACAAAGTGAATCAGCAAGGAAAATCTTCTGGCTTTAATTTGGCACCACATACACACATTATTTGAAAAGATTTCACACCTAAATTATTTTTTCCCCGACTGTACCATTTTATTTGACACAGACTGTAGATATATAAAACTTTTTCAAACAGTCTCATCGGTGGTTTATGCCTTCACACTTTGTGATTACAAGCAGAACTCAGCAAAAGCGCAGGACAACTTAATGAGTAGATGAGACTCGTATTGTCCACGTTGTGTGTTAAATCTTGTGCCAAAACAAATAAAAATAATAGTAGAGCGCCTGTCTAGTAATCAGGAGGTACTCAGGTTCGAATCCCAATGGAACCCATTTTCTTTGCTCATTTTTTTCATATTATATAAGTTTGGTCAGTATCCTTCATTGTTATAATAAAAGTTTTGGGATACAATCATTCATACAATCTGGTAATGAATTCAAAAAGTGACAAAACCTTTTTTTTTATGTCTCTCAAAACTATATCTTATTTTTAAGACAAAATACTAACCCTGGCATCAAAGAACTCATCTCGAAACTGGGGCCAGACAGACCAAGTGACGTAGATACAGCCCACGGTCATATAGATACAAAACAGCATGAAGTAACGATGGTTAAAGTGACCGACACAGTTGTTGATCCAGGCTAAGTTGTTCAGTAGTCAAAGAATTAACTTACAATGTATAGTCATGTATTACTGAACTCATTGATCCCTCGATAAAAAACAAAACAAAACAAATACAGCTCGTCACCCCAAAAAATGTCCCTCTGATTGAGCACTAAATTAATTTCTAAAATAAAATACATTCATATTTCAAAATCCTAGTTAATTTTGGAACTTGTGTGATTATTTCATTGGTTTTGAACAGAGAGTCTATTATGTAACAGCAGTGCATTTTAGTTCATTCCAATTTTTCAGATTCTGTGAAGGCAAACACAAAAAGTGGAACAAAACTTTGATTAGTTTTCATCCATAACAGATGAACTTCCTAAAGGCCATATCTCACGGGTGACAGGTCTACTGTAATCGTTGAAATTTTTGCGGTACATTCATTTTCGCGGATTTCGCGCAAAGATCATGCGGCGCAAATTTAAAAACATGCAAATATATCATGAGCATGCTCTCTTATGCATGCTTTGCATAGGTTCAATTGCGTTTGTACATGCAAATATGTTTTGAGGCCTCTAAGCGCGAAAAATTAACCGCGCAAAAATAAAAAGCAAATACAGTAGTTGGCAATCAGTTCACGACTAGAGTCCCTAGACTATATAGCAAAGTCTCGCAAGTGTCAGGGAGTCGTGCAAAAGTCGCTAGCAACTGGAAAATGTCTGTTTGACATCTTTAGACTTTTGTTTGATTTCCCCACACTTCCCCGGAGACTCAGGAGACGTCTCCGCGTTTTCAGAGACATCATGAAGGTCAACTATCAGCTATATGGGTAGGTTTAAGACAGTCTATCGGGTAGGCCTATGCTAAAATATTGATATTGATGTAGTGTTTGTTAATTTTTCTCAAACTTGGAATGGGGCAAAAATGATTATGACCGAGTATTCAAAACCAATGAAGTGAAACGTTTGAAATTTTCACAGGAATTGCAGAATAATGTAGGCTTTCTTAATGCGTAAACCTAATTGGGTATAAAACAGTCGTTATTCTGTCGTGAGTGAGTAGGATATTTTTTGGGGGCACACGCTGTATATAATAATCATACAAATTTAGATACATTTCTCACAGCACAAGGTTGTACATTGTACACTATGGTACAATCATTACCATAGATCTTGATTGATTGAATGAATATATTTAATCACATCAGTTAAACACTGCATAAATAACAAATGAGCCCAGCGGTATAGATGGAAATTCTATTTGTTGAATGATATCCTCCAACCCCCTCCAAAAAAAAAAGAAGAAAAAAGTAATTAGAAAAGATACTTATCAAGGAAAAGTAACACCATGGCCCGTATTCTGATCTGAAGACTGATCTTGTAAGAAGTTAAACAATAACATCGCATAATAGTACTGCAGAAATACAAAGACCTGCAGCGCGAAAATAAAAAATTCAAAGTTGCACATTTCTTGTGCTTTGGCACGATTCTAAGACGATGTATTGTACCAGAAATCCATTGAAATGAATGACGCAGCAATCTATAGCAATAGTGCCATTGAAACTTGCAGTGGTCAATATAAGCCAACATTTTCAGCTGGAAAGCACAATTCGTCACCCGTTTCACGAACCGTCCTCTCTGGCCAAATTCTGCATTTTTTTCAATTTTCATTTTTATGCATTTTTTTCATGACTAATAGAGATTTCCTATCATTATCTACAAAGCTCATCCGACATCTTACGTACGAATTTTAGAATTCTAGAATTCATCGATAATGCGTACCTACATTTGTGAGAATTCAGAGTCTAAACTTGCGCGGACGTAATAACACGTCATCATAAAGCCTCCTCTTGCAATAAATTGGATATTTCTGTACACGAACCGTCTTCTCTTTATAAAAAGACCATTTAGTAAATTTGGGGATAACAATTGCAGAAGGAACAAGAATAATTCATCTCATTTGTGTATATTCTAATTCAAAAATTTACGTCTAAAATCATAGTTAGAGACAGATTAAGTAAATTTGATTTCCCTCGAAGGATGTCTAACGCTCTCTATTCACTTTGTGCAAGGCGTAAGGAGAGGGACGGTTCGTGGTGAAGGCCGAGGCGGATCGCGCACTTTTCTTTTTCAAGAACCTCTCTCTGTATAAAACGCATTAGTAAATTTGAAGATATACATTGCAGAATGGAACTAGAATAGTTTAATCTCATTGTTGATATTTCTAATTTCAAAAATGACGTCTAAAACTAAGTCAACAGAATTTATGTATAATTGATTTCTCCCAAAGGATTTCTGAAACTCCATTGACTTTGTGCAGCCTAAGGGAAGCGGCCGGTCGTGGTGCAGTCGCATAACGGGATATTGCATTTGTCTTTCCACGAACCGTCCTCCTTTATAAAAAGAGCATTTAGTAAATTTGCAGCATAACAATTGCAGAATGGAACTAGAATAGTCTCAATCTCATTATGTATATTTCTCATTTCAAAAATTGACTTCTAAAACTATTGCAGAGCAGAATTAAGTAAATTTTGATTTCCCTCGAAGGAGTCTCTAACGCTCTCATTCACTTTGTGCAGCGTAAGGAGAGGGACGTCGTGGGAAGGCGCGAGCGATCGCGCACTTTTTCTTTTCACGAACCGTCCTCTCTGTTATAAAAACAGCATTTAGTAAATTTGAAGGATAACATTTGCAGAATGGAACTAGATAGTTATCTCATTGTGTTATATTTCTCTAATTCAAAATGACGTCTAAAACTATAGTCGAACAGAAATTATGGAAATTTTGATTCCCCGAAGGAGTTTTTACGCTCCCATTCACTTTGTGCATGCGTAAGGGAGACGGCCTTCGTGGTGCAGTCGCATAAACGGATATTGCATTTTGTCTTTCCACGAACCGTCCTCTCTGTTAAAAAAGAGCATTTAGTAAAAATTTGCAGCATAACAATTGCAGAATGGAACTAGAATAGTTCAATCTCATTATGTATATTTCTCATTTCAAAAATTGACTTCTAAAACTATTGCCAGAGCAGAATTTAAGTAAATTTTGATTTCCCTCGAAGGAGTCTCTAACGCTCTCATTCACTTTGTGCATGCGTAAGGGAGAGGGGACGGTTCGTGGTGAAGGTGCGAGGCGTGATCGCGCACTTTTTCTTTTTCACGAACCGTCCTCTCTGTTACAATGCCCACTGTGGCGTAAATAATTAAGTTCAATATAATGTAAAGATACGGGATGAAACTTTGGAACCTGAACTATCGAATGAAGTCATCGGTTTTCGATTTGCTCTATTTTTAGGTGCAATTATTGCCGGTTTAAAAAAAGCTTTTCTTTAAATGTGTTTTCTGCGAAACTAACTTTCGCATCAAAGTGCACGGAGAGGCCGGTTCGTGGTGCGGGCGACGAATTGTATTGTTCTTCCCTGAATAAATTATGGACTCAGATTCTTTTAGCAAAATTTTGACAACTTTTAGCTTCAAGGTAACGAGAAAAGCGACAAATAAGCTACCTCCAACATCACATTCACAAAGCCATATAAAATTCTAAACCACCTATACCCCTAGTTTCGAATTCCTTACAAATGTTTGTACATGTCCAGTCTGCTTTCTTAACTTACGACGCTATCTCAGACTGGATTTATATTTTTAGACGCACGCTTCACTGACTCTTCATAGAGAAGCGTGCAAATCAGCGTTGCATTCGCGTTTCAAAATCCGTACAATTTCAGTGCAATAGCACAACTCTAGTCAGCGGATCAGAATATGGGCCATAAACACTGCACAGGTCTATAACTATATTTTCAGTGTACCCATCACTACCTTCAATATTATGTAAAGTACTGGGACATTAGAGATATATTTAGGTTTGAAATTAGCAGTTGAATATTGCTATCAAACGTGTCTGCAATGGGATGTACTTGCCATGAGTACTTGTAAAGGATACGGCAATGATGATCCATCTTCAGTATGCATGTTCTACAGACGCTGCAGTGATGGGTACGTAGAGGCTTGGGTCCAATGCACTTCTTACATATACCACCTGCTCCCGTCTCTGATACAACCTCCACAAAAATTAATAGACAGAATTAAAATTATCACTTAAAACTTTGAGAAAAATTCTCAAAGAGGGATTTCAATTGCAATGGTCTGTATCACTTATGTTCTTTGGGACGGAACCTTTTACAACACGACTAATGAAAAATGTTACAAACTTTGTTGAAGTTAATGTATGTCAGACATATTTGCATAAAAAAATATAATTCTGAAAAATTCTGAAAACTCTGACTCAGGTGACGCCTTCGGGATGTTTCTGCAACATGCGCACAGTTGTTTATTCCTTGCTACAATACACATACCGGTATTTGAAAAGCAAATTTTGTTTAACCCATTGAGGGCTGGGTCTATTAGAAAAGTGTGTTATATCAGAATCAGCTCATCTCTAACAGGTTAAGATTTGTGTCTTTTCATTAAAAATCATTATACAGAGTGAGTAACAGAAAAATATCCCATCATTTTGAAGATTTCATGTGGATGTGCGTCTACATTTGTATGTGCGTGCACATAAGTAATTAGTTTATTCTTCACCCAGTCATGCGTGCAAAGATCCAAATGAAAAGGGTACCAACAGATGCCAGGAGGATGACTCTACCAATATATATCATGAAACCAATGATTACATCTTCATAATTTTCACAAGACAAAATGATGGGACATTTTTATTGACTCACTCTGTATATCTGGCAAACTAAAAACAATTATAGGATAAAATTTTCACGACATATATAGAAGAGAACTTCCACTTTCCTTTCCTGCAAAAATCTCAAAATTGATCTTTTGACCTCCAACCGACTTATAATGACGATTTGGATAAAAGGCGACGAAATATTAATTTGCATTCTATGTAATATGTTGTATGGCCTCCATGAAAAACAATGTTTTAATCATTAATGGAGCTACTCTACTAAATAGTGTAAATATGTTTGTTAAAGATAACTAAATTATCAGAATCAGTGACGGTTTAATATTGAAGATGATGAACAAATTTATGTTGATTTAGTAAAAATTATTGTTATGATATAACATAACAGTTCTAGGACAACTATCCCCATATAATTACCCCGGACAACTACCCCTGCCAAAAATCTACTCCCCTAACCCTAATTTTGGGGGTAGTTGTCCTAGGGGTAGTTGTCTTGATACAGTGGCTAACCTCGATTAGCATGTGGATATTATGTAACTAGTCCCAATTACCCGATTTATGTTTTTGAATTGTGATATCTCACTTGCTATGAGACGGATTGGAGACTAGTTTGGGACAGGTTCGAGACGGATTTGATATGGTTTTGATGCAGTGTTTTGGAAACGTCTCCTGAGACTCTGCAACGCATGGGTCATGGGAAAATCGAACATGCTTACTGTCGCAGAGATGTATCAGCGATGGAGAAAAAAAAATATAGAAGTCTCTGAGTTTCCGAGTTGCAGAGATGTCTCTGTGAATTGAGATATCGCCTTAATGTTTCATGTAAATGTACTAGACTGTGAGATTTGGTAATAGATTCCATTAAAATGGATAAATCTTAGTAAGCAAAAAAGGGATTATAGAGCACTAGATATTGTTTCTTACCGGTGGTGGGTATCCAGGCTTTGTGGTCACACTCTTGTAGTAATGGAACACAATGTTGACTAGAAGCCATTGACCAAAGATGAGATGAAACCAGTGCTCATAATTAGAACGCACCAAGGACTCTGGTAGAACTATAGTGTACATGATCACCACTACACCAGTCGTCAAGAGTATCACCATTCCCACCATCATCTGCAGACATGACAATTTTATATTGAAATCAGACTGCATAAATTAAGGGTCATTGAGAAAAGACAACATCCCAATTCCGAAAGAAGATGGATGTGGATGCTAACAGAAATGATGATGATGATGCAGTGGAACCTGAAAATATGAGGTGAATCAGGCGCGGATCCAGGGGGGGGGGGGGATTGGCGACATCATTGACCCATGTAACCCTACCCCCATGGCCGATACATAATGACCTTCTTGATGTCCAAAGGCTGGACAAAATTAACACCCCCCCCCCCCCAATCGCACGATCAGCGTGACATAAACATTTTTTTATGTATCTTTTTGCTCGCCCGGTGTGACTGAAAAAAAATTTGAGTGTACCAAAATCTGAAATTTCAATTTTGCCCCCCCCCCCCTCTAATGAAATCCTGGATCCGCCACTGTGAATACTGACCAAAGGCGTAACCTTGAAAACTAAAATTCTAAATACATATAAAAACGCAAAACCATAACCATCAAGATCTGAAACTAATATTGAATGTGTTAATGAAGCTTAGTAGTGTAAAAACCATCATCTGAATACGATTGAATAGATTATGTAACTGCTTGGATTGTGAAAATTGTGCATCTGCCTTCTCAATATTGCTAATTCTACCATTCAGCCAGTCCCTAAAGCACGATATCTAGTAGTGATTGTTGAAAATAAATTAGGAATGAAATGCCATGTAAACAATATTTGTAGTGCTGCAACATTTGGTCTGCACAAAATTGCCAAAATGAGGATATACCTGGATAGTAAAAAAAAACAAAAACACAAAAAACAAAAAAGTTATTTCATGCCCTCAAGGCACTTAGATAATAATAGTCTGCTATTTGAAATCCAAGAATCATTTTTCGACAAATTACCACACAATCAAAGTTTGAACACATAAACCCCGTCTTATCTGACCTTCACTGGCTACCGATTTGATAAAAAATCAAATATAAAATTTTCATATAAATATTCAAATGTATACATGGTATTTCCCCTGCTTATCTTCAAGAAGTTCTCCAAATTTATATAGCCTTTGATTTAAGAGAGAGATTTTCTGAACCACAACAGAGATTTCACTTTAATTTGTGGAGGGGCATGAACAGCCCCCCCCAAAAAAAAAACTTTGCTTCATATGGCCATCATCTGGCCTCCTCCATCACACGGCCATTAACTTTGACCAAATTCCCTTTTATTCCTTTTTAAATTCAATGAAAACTATTTTCTCTGTAATTCATATTATTTTCCATCTCCTCACACTCATGATATTGTTACAATCATCCATCCATACCCCCCCCCCAAGGCTATAACTCCCTATATAACTTGATTACTCTCACAACCGCCATATCATTAAAGTCCAGCCGGACGAGAAATGAACCAAATTACATATAAAACGAAGGCTAATATTTCTTCCTAATACACAATCCCAATTTAAGCATTTTTATCTTCCATTTAGAAAGTATTTCATTAAAAGGTGATCGAACCTCACCAGGCCATCCTCCAGTACTCGTAAAGTACCCTATTATATCATGCGGCTGATGACGTCAAAGAAGTTTAAGGAATGCTGCTGCCAGGATGATAGGGTTTCGGCTTTAGAAAACACTTTGTATTGCTATGTCAGACAAAAGACCCATGTGTGCTAGTTCTATTGTTCTGACATAGCAATACAACGTGTTTTCTAAGGCGATCCAATCATGCCTGGCAGTAGCATTCCCTTAAATTCTTGACGTCATCAGCCATTATATAATAGGGGTACTTTTACGAGTACTTGGGAGGGGATGGCCTGTTGAGGTTCGATCATCTTTTTATGAATACTGTTATGAAATTTAATTTTTGGGGTATTTATTGTTATACGCCTACTTAGCTTTTCAATCGATGTAAGGTTGTATTATACTCCGTCACGTCTTTAACAGAGTTGAGTGCTGGTCCCAACATGGCCTTATAAGCAAGGTCGAAACTACTTCTATACAAAATATTCAACCATGTTTCCATGTATTGATGGGGGCTCCTACAACAATTTAGAGGGCCAATCACCCTCAGCCCCAACCAAGCTATTTTTATTGTTGCCGATTCTTACCGGTCCCATGTATTTAGTGATGTGTTCTACAGTCCAAATGAGAGGCTCCATCGCCACATCAATCATTGTCCCGGTAGACGTGAAGGAGTTATATGTGAGTGATCTGAGAGCAAACTTGAAGGCCAGCCAGTACTCCCAGAGACAACCTCGTGTCCCCATCCTCCTTGAAGTGTTCTCATTCATCTTTTCAGATTTTACACTGCTCAAGTCATAGGTAGAACTGTTTGAAGTCATCAATAATGTTTTGGACCTTAGATTCCTGATGGAGTTGGTGGGAAAGATGAAAAGAAAGTTAATTTGTTTATATAATCATAATTGAATCATGTATTTGAATTCATATATACGTTAAAACAAACATCATAGAACTATGAACTATGAATGGCTGGAGTAGTATCAAGTGCAGCTTTTCCACGTAATTCAACACCGGGTGATTACAATATCAAATATAACCATTGAAAAAATATATTTGGCTAGGTGCATGTCCAAAAGGTATAAATCTGATTTTTCACCACTTTTTACCTTCAAATGACCGAGTTACGCCACCTCAAATTTTCAGATTTTCCCCATTTTCTTTCAAAGTATGTCTTCTTTACTTCTGAGCTCAAAATATGTGATGGGAAAATATATTTCACACAACATATGTTGAGCTCAGAAGGAGGTAAGATATATTTCAAAAGAAAATGGGGAAAATCTGAAAATTTGTGTACAAAATGAATGGAGAGTTGTCCATAAGATCAGCCATTTTGAAGCCGATGATGCCAATTTGAGGATCCCCATAGACGGAACAACTAGACTTTTCAAACTTCCATAACTCTCTTATTTTATAACCGATTCTGATGAAACTTTTTTTAGATTGCTCCTCTCATTTTCCTCTTTCCTGTAAGGTTGATTCTCTCCTTGGGTTGGATTCCCCTTTAAGATGGGAAATTGGAGTTGGTTTGGTGTTTTGTTCTATAAAAATCGTGCAGATTTACGTGGGTGCGCACACATAGCCAGGCACTGCGCAGATTTGGGCACTCTTACCTTCTTCTTCTTGTTGTTCTTCCTCCCACAAAGAAACGTCTACAAGTTCGTTCGTACAGAGCTAGGCCTAGAGGACAATGCATTTTGATTGTTGGGCGCTCTGATTAGCTTTCGATGGAAGCTCCGCCTCCTGGTTGCCATGACTGAAGTGCGTTGACCGTAACTGAACAACGCGATTCAGCCGTTTCCCGAAAGAACGCTTTTATCGTGCGCGCTGTTAATCATAACCAACGTGGACCATTTCGCAAGAAAAACTGCAAGACTCGACTTCACAAAACCTATCCACGGAAAGCCACTGTTACAATACTTTTTAGTACAAGAAGAGAAATATAAATAGGAACTTCAACGAATCGAATGGTGCATTCCGAGGATGGAAATAAAACGTAGCAAAAAAATGAGGACTGGATCTATAGAAGTCTATAGTTAGACTTAGCATTTTAGGCCTACATCAGACCACTCATAATACGATGTCAATACTTTAGTATTGACATACTGTATAAGTGGTTATTTTCGCGATGACTTTATTTTCGCGAATTTCGCGAGTTGGTCATCGCGAAAATTTCCACCTTAGTACAAGGCTATTTATAGTAATGAAGTCATCACCAAAATCGCGAAATTTTGCTCCCGCGAATTTCCCCAACTAGTCCAAAATCGCGAAAATATCTGGACGCGAAAATATTGGCTTATAGATCTACAGTACTTTGAAAGAAAACATACTTTGAACGAAAATGGGGAAAATCTGAAAATTTGAGGTGGCGTAACTCGGTCATTTGAAGGTAAAAAGTGGTGAAAAATCAGATTTATACCTTTTGGACATGCACCTAGCCAAATATATTATTAGACTAACGTTAAGACTCTACCAAAAAAATGACTGTTGTTCATTCGAAGGCACGATGCACGTAGAAAAGTCTACAAGTTCGCTTTTGCAGAGCTAAGTTAGAGAACAATGCATTTTGATTTTCGGGCGCTCTGATTAGCTACCGGTAGCTATCGCGAGGAGCTCCGCCTCCTGGTTGCGATGACTGAAGTGCGTTGACCGTAACTGAACAACGCGATTCAGCTGTTCCCGATAAAGACCGCTTTGTCGTGCGCGCTGTCAATCATAACCAAAGTGGACCCAGTTCGCAAGAAAAACTGCAAGACTCGACTTCACAAAAGGTTAAGCGTAGACCCACTCTTTCAATATTTTTTAGAATAAAGAAGAGAAATATAAAAAGGAACTTCAACGAATCCACTGTCGGACTACGCCCAACATTTGAAAACGTATTAAGAAATGAGGACTTACCAAAAAAAATAAATGACGAATCTAAATTTTATCGTGACTATTTGTTCATTGGAAGGCACAATGGTAGTGTATTTCATATGCTAACGTGATCATTCAAGCGCCATGCACATTTGTGGAGTTAAAAATTTAATGTGCCACCACTTGTTCAATTTTGTTGTTGGAGATCCTCCAATAGATGGCTTAGTCCGACGTCTTACTTTTGGTTTACCACACAATAACAAATAACACTACATATGGGACCACAGTACACACTATCAAATCCCGTTCATGATCCTAATAATGACGTAGACTATTGAAATTGCATTGCATTGGGTAAATTGGTACATTATATAAATTAGGCCTATAAATTAAATCACAGCGTAATATTCAGAGCTGCACACCATTTTGCTTGTAAAAAAATAACGTTAAATACCTCTTCAGGACAGAGCTTTTCCGGATTCCGGTCCGTTGATGTTCTTGTGAATTAAACTTGGACGACAAATTTACGCGGAGCCAACAAATTATGGTATCCTAAATAATTGCTCCTCTCGTAGGGCATAAAAAGGGGACAAGTCTTCTCTTTCAGAATATACAAGAAAATCGACAAATCTTTAGCCAAATATTACAACATACAAAAGAAAGACTTGAAAATTCGGAAAAAAAAGAAACAAAACAAACACGCATTTTAGCTA
This sequence comes from Paracentrotus lividus, assembly GCA_940671915.1. Taxonomy (NCBI): domain Eukaryota; kingdom Metazoa; phylum Echinodermata; class Echinoidea; order Camarodonta; family Echinidae; genus Paracentrotus; species Paracentrotus lividus. The sequence goes on from CALNVZ010003432.1 coordinate 29,892,897, forward strand.
TGTTGCAATACTAGATCTAGTGAGTGTAAGGAGATGTAAAACTTGCCGGTGTCATGAATTTATTTGTTATAGCAGATAGGTAAGCTGAAATGGTAATTCGTGTGTCATTAAAGCTATACAAGGTGTTACAAGAAAAAAATGATTAAAAAAGTTTCACAATTTCAATGGCAAGTAATTTCTTATAAGTTGCATTAAATAAAATAAATCAACTTAGACTGTGTTAATAAGACCCTATGCTTCTAAAAAATATAAACTTGTAATACAAAATTATTCTTTCCAACCGCGCTACAGAGTGTTTAAAAAAGAAGAAAAATAGTTTTAAAATGGCAGAAATCCTGTCTTCTACATTTTAATTAAAAAAAGTTTATTGGAAGAAATATGCATGTTTCCACTCAATTTTGTATATATGCATGCTGGGTGAAAAAAAAAACACAATTATTGTTTAAAATGGCATGTTGCAGTTTTTGTTGATGCCTGCATTGCATTGTCTATGAGCCGCAAGTGCATAAAGTTTGTTTTAATTGATTAATTAATTTAATAAGTAACTTTTTAAAAATCTACTTAAAACCAGATAAATTCTAAAAAGATTGATATAGAGTCACTCAACCTATAAGACCGATTGGATACAAATTATAATGCAACAAAGAATAAGAAGGTATCAAAAATGGGAATTCCCTATGCTTTAACACATGCCTCCACTGTAGGATCCTCCACCGATCCTCCCCAGTCCTGCCTTACCCCACTCAAATTATCTTTGTATTAAAAATATAAGCAGAATAAAGCTGAAACTTCACAGACATGTAGCCTGGTACATTATCTACAATTTTAGACATTGCACAACTTATGACTGTAATTTGTTTTCATGCTACGCGAGCAAATGTCAAAATTTCCCCTCCAAAATGTAACCCCTCCACCCTTTTACTATACCCCAATCATGCCAATAGGCTAGGGCCTATGTGACATGTCATGACCTTATTTCGTTATTACTACCGAGTGAGTCAGAAAAAACCAGACACCTGGAAAAATGTCAATAAAAACAAAACTGATTAATGAACCCCAAATTAGTATACATATTCTGAGAGAGTAACTCTTCCCGCATCTTTTGGTACCAATTTTGTGTGTTATATCTTCATGCTTGGATGAACGAGACGGCATTGTTTGCGAACATGTCAATTTCGAATTGTGCACATTACGTGATTCCTCCGTTTAAAATAAACCCCGGCAGAGCTCCTATTGACATGACACGCAATGCAATGGGTTTCCTGTGTTAAAGCTGCCGGGGTTTTCACTACCCCATTTTCAAATTTGGGAGAGTTTTCATTGAGAGTGGGGATAAGATATTGAAACAACAAAAGCGGGCAAAAAAGTTGTAGTTAGGTAGTGATATTCTGCGTGTACGTGTACGTTATGTGGGTACGTACGCGCCGTGTGTGCGTATGTATGGTAATACCAGTGAAATAATGAACTACAGTCCAGGGGGTGGACTAGCAAAAAAGCAACTCCATCCTAGATAAAATAGCATAACTTTTAAAAGAAAATGTTTTGAACCAAATAACTTGACAAGGGTGTTGTTACAGTTATCGACTAGATTCTGTGTAAAAAATTCACCAGGTCGATTCGTCAAGTAATCTACGAATGATTACACATCAAAGAGTAAATTGTCACTGACACACCTAAAAGGCCTCTTAATACTTTTGAAAAGTGATTATTTTGTCTTTGATTGTGCTCACTCATGCCTGACTCTACAGATCTATCTCATTTTGACACAAAATGTAGTGTAACAAAACCCCTGCCAAGTTATTAAGCCCAATACATTTTCCTTAAAAAGTTATGCTATTTCATAAATTGGAACGTAGTTGCTCTTTTTTTAAAAATAGCTTTTTGTTGTTTTGATTTTACTCCAACTTTTGCACAATTCAGAATTTACATGTTCGCAAACAATGCACCGTGTTCATCCAAGCGTAAAGATATAACACACAAAATTGGTACCAAAAGATGCGGGAAGAGTTACTCTTTCGGAATGTGTATGATAATTTGGGATTTATATATTGGTTTTCTTTTTATTGACATTTTTATAGGTGTATAGCTTTTTCTGACTCACTCGGTATATCTCTGCAGATCAATGACATTTTGTGCTACGTTTCATTTTAAGTTTCAAACTTGCTAAATTTAGGGTTGCACCCATTTATTTATTTATTTTTTTTAAATCCCGGATCAACCGGTGCTGTTGAAATATCAAAGGTGAAAGGCTGAACGTTTTTCTTTTTTTTTTGACGTTTATCAGTAGATGTTATCACATTGGTCTATATCAAACCTCTCTATGTATTTGCATTATCAATTTTTTGTTAAATCTCCAGACCAAAGTCCTTTATCCTGTTTGGCTTTGGCCATCTACATGAAAATATAATGCTGCGTTCGATCCATTCTCAAACCCCCACGCACGTCTGTTATACAGGACATTCGATAAAACTGAAGTGATTTGAGAATAATTATATTCACACTGTACAGAATGACGTCATACAGGCTGATTTACTTTCCAGATCGATTTCGAACTGAAATATGTCGTCTACTCTTTGTGCTCGCCGAAGTCGAGTTTGATGACCACCGAGTTGACTATATGGAATGGTCGACGACGTTAAAAAAAAGTTCAGGTAAGTTACTAACAAAATTATGCAATATTGATTGTTTTTTTTTATGAAGCAATTTTGTAAAGTCATAAATGGTTCTGGAGGTAGGGTAAATTGGGGTAAGTGGGACACTTAAGCATTTACGCCTTAGCATTACAAAACAATGAAATACTCAATAAAGCAATCATAATATCTCATTTTTAAAGTTTATTTAGATATAAACATTTTATAAAATTTAATGTTTTGGTTAAAATTTCCGCCAAATGAAGGTTACGGTGACAATTAATCATCCATTGTCCTACTTACCCCGTCAAGTTGGGTTAAGTGGGACAGCATAATGCATGGAATAAAATGTGGTTTAAAAGTGAGAGACAAAGATCTCTGTCTTAATGAACACTGTTTATACATCTGGAATATAATTTCTAAGAGTTCATAGGAACCGATTATCAAACTATTTTTTTAAACATTACCATGCACGATTCATTTTTACTCTTTTTCCTGTACACATTTCAAATTATAAAAAATATGATTTTTTTGAAAAACAGATCAAAGCTCAATAGCACTTTTTAGAAGTGTGATTCTGTAAACAAAGCAAGCATCTCCTTCGTCCTTCACCGCCTTTTTGTATGAAAGTAAACAAAAGATATAGTATTTAACTTAGACCTTATTTCTTTCCCGTATTACAATTTTTTTTATTATCAAATCCAAACTTTACGAAAACTAATTTTTTAAAGTTTGCACAATTCAACAAGATCAGTGCCCCCAGTCATTCCAGCCTCCAAAATACCCCAGTCTACTGAGGGTTAACAGTCCGAGGGCAGCGTGAGCTATAATAAGCCAAGAGTGCGATTTTTATACAACTTTCCCAGTCCTCTATCTGCACTCTGCGGAGCTGTGCGGACCTGTGCGGGCTAAAACTGAGATTTTGCAACTCTTGTAGATTTTGATTTTGTGAACGGAATTTCCTGATTCTTACATATTTAGAAAGAAGAAATTCTAAACCTACCTATCATGCACATTTTATGGTATTTTATCGTATCTGAATATTGTAAAAGTATTGGTGAAAGATATGGAACAAAAACATATATTCAGTTCGGTATAAGTGACAAGAAAAGTAGTTATTTTTGCATGATTCCAAAAGAAAATTACATATTTGAAAAGAATGAAATCTTAGCTTCAAAACGTAGTAACTTTTAATATCCTTTACTTTTTATACCAGTCAGGAGCTAGCAAAATATAAAGCAAGTCCAAAATACAGAAAATGCGGCTTTCTGATTGGCTGCTTGAATCAAGGATTGATGCGAGCGGGGATTTTGAAACACGTGGGAGCCGTTACCTGACCGCGCAGTGACCTTTGGTGCGTGGTGAGATTCGCATCCGCCAATCAAATCACACTCAAAATCAGACCAGCCAATCAGATCGCAGTTATTGAAGCAATTTTGTATTTGCTGCACATAGCTCCTGACTGGTATAAATCTTGAAATACCATGTTTGGTGTATTTTTCGAAAGCTGAAGAGTTGCTGAAGATTATGAACCTATTTTCTCGTCGAATGATTGAAAATAAAGCGTATTTGAGGCTAGTTATTCAAAAGAATTCCAAAAAAAGGATTTTAACGCAAAATATATCCGACAATTTCTACTATTTTGAAAGACATATTTTCTTTCTTATTAAGGAATATATATTTAAGCTGCTAATTACGAATTCAAACACACAAACTAATGAATAGGCAGTGGCGTATCTAGGGGGGGGGGCAAGGGGGGCACGTGCCCCGGGCGGAGCTTCAGGGGGGCGCAAAAAAGGAAAAGGAAAAAAAGAAAAAAGAAGAAAAAGAAAGGAAAAAAGAAGAAAAAGAAAAAGAAGGAGAAGAAGAAAAAGGAGATCGGTGATCCACAATGGAAATTAGTGCCATGTTTCCTCCCATTTCAAATTTTGCCACCCCCCCCCCCTACATAGCACCACTAAGTTTAACTTTTTGGCGCCCCAAAGTTTCTAGTCAATTTCTAGGTTTAGTACCTTCTTGGTTTCGGGTCAATTTTGCGCCCCCTGTATAGGCCTATATTGAAGATCAAATCGATGCCCTTAACTTCAATTTAGCGTCCAGGCCTCTGAAAAGGTTGAGATAAATTATATGCCCTATTAATGGAATTTTAAGACCGATTTGACATCCCCTGAGTTTCGATTTAATTTGGAGCCCCCTTTAAATAGTTTAAGATCAATATGGCGACTCAAATGTTTAGATCAATTT